>JANITX010000009.1:59993094-60006186 GCA_027564395.1 Erythroxylum ulei | reverse complement strand
ACCCCATTTACCACTGTGCGCAATTTATATTCGTTTGGTGTTTGGGAATTATTTTTGGTGGATTTGACACCCATCATTTGGATCCCGACGAATTCTAACCAGCCATCAAAGTCAAACATTCTTTACACTATTTTCTCTAAAGCTAGCTCTCTCAACGCTATCCAATCGATAAATTGAAGCGGCTCAAATTTCTTCAATTGAAGAGTTTGCTATTGCTTAAACTCAAGCTTAGTTGTAAATTGCTGGAATGGACAATCAAGCTATTCCATGGGTAGCACATTGGCTCAGATATCCTTAATAAGCAGGTTTTGAAGCTCGAGCTCCCCATGAGTTACCTCCCTCGAGGTAGAAGAAGCATCTCTATGCTTTTTCTGTTAAGGTTGTTCTTTTTCCTAACTATAATATGCTAGAGCCTCTGTTCATCTCATTATAATTGATATACAGTCTGAAGGGGGAGAATATTAGCCAATAAAATAACAGGCATGTCAACCATGTTATCTTATTGCAACTAAATTGACATTGGAACTCAATTGACAAACTAAAATAAAATAATTGAAAAAATAAGAATGATTCTAACTCAAATTAGACTAATAACCAATAATGAACTCAACATCCAAACAAACTCAATGCTAATTTAAATCTAACATAATAACAAATAACTTAAAAGGTAACCTACACTTAAACTATGCAATTCCATTCCTAAAACAATAAGTCCAATGCAATTTTAACATAAGAATGACCAATGATAAATAACATATAAGCCAATTCAGTCAAAGACCTATGATCAATAACACATATGTCAATTCAATTAACATCCCTATTTGGAATACTAGAGGCTTGAATGACCCTCTAAAAAAGTAAATGGTAAAAGAGGTAGTGAGGGACAAGAAACATGTTTTAATTGGTCTTCTTGAAACCAAAATAAAAAATCCTCTTACAATTTTTGGTTAACGCTTTTTGGGTGCTAATTGGGAGCTTTTCTCTAATCAAAGCTCACATTATAATGGCAAGATTATTTGTCTTTATAGTATTGACTTAGTTAAGGAATAAGCTATTGAAGAATCAGATCACTTATAGATCTTCACTATCGGATGCAAAATTTGAATGATGAGTTTGATATTTCCCTAGTGTATGCTCCAACCTTAGCTTTTAAAAGGATAAATTGTGGATGAATCTACAGAATCTCCAGCTCAGAATTCGCTCTCCATATCTTATAGTAGGGGACTTCAACTGCTCCCTCAACTTGAATGAAATTGAAGGGTGAGAAGACACCATCTAGGTATGATAAAAGAACACTCCAATTTTTTAATAAGATGGATTTGGTAAACCTCAACTCTACTGGAAGGCTACTTACCTAGTTTAATAATCAACAAGGCAGCCTTCCTATTAGGAAGAAATTAGATAGATCACTTGTGAAATCTGAATGGCTGACCCAATTTCTGCATTCTTTTATACATTTTGACAAAAACCTAATGTCAGACCACTCTTTTATATTGATCCAGAGGCTCACTGAATCTAGAACAACGAAAGCCCCCTTCAGATTTTTCAATGCTATCACTGGTATGGATGGTTTTTAAGAAGTTGTTAGCAGTTATTGGAATTATGAAGTAATAGGTTTTAACTCCTATCAACTAATGCTCAAGCTACAACTAGTGAAGGCTGCTTTTAAGAATTTTATGATTGGAAGAATTCCAAATCTTCAAACTCTTAAAGAGAAGCTCAATCGTGCAAAAGAAACTTGTTATAAGTCTACTTATAATTTTGTATTTAGATAGGCAGAAGTGACATGCCTTCAAGAATATCAGGAAGCTCTCATATTTCATAATTCATTCCCGATGCAGAAAGCTCGACTCAACTAGTTGAAGGAAGGTGACTTCAATACCAAAGTTTTCATTCATCCTTGCTAGCTAGAAGAAATATCATTAAGATCTTCATGCTTCATAATGATTAATGAAAAGCTCATTTTGACTAGAATTCCTTACTGGAGTTAACCAATAGTTACTTCATTGCACTGATGGTAAATGCATATTCTATAACATTAAGTCCTAATGTGCTAAAGTTCTTTGATTGCAGTGTTGATCCAGGAATAAAGGACTTTCTGATCTCTCCTATAAATGAACATGATGTTAAAAGAATCCTCTTTAACTTACATCCTTCAAAATCCCCTGGATCTAATGGTTTTACTATTATGTTCTTCCAACATACTTGGGAAATCACTAGTAAGCTCTTTACTAAGGTTGTTCTAGAATTTTTTTTAATTCTTCAAAAATTGCGTCAAGAAATCAATCATACATCTGCATGAATCTGAAGAAACAATAACCTCGTATTATGAGTGATTTCCATCCTATCTCCTGCTGTAATACAATCTATAAGGTGATATCTAAGCTCCTTACAGAAAGACTCAAGTTGTCTATTTCTGACATTGTTAGCACAACACAAGTTGTTTTTCTCTTTGACATATATATTGGGGATAATATTCTTTTGATCCAAGAACTACTGAAGGACTACAATTTTGGTAAAAAAAACTCAATAATTTCCTAATAAAGATAGACTTCTTTAAAGCTTTTGATACCATTAGTTGGCAATTCATTTAGCAATGTCTTCAAGCTTTGCACCTTCCTTCAACTTTTATTGAGTGGATTATGACATGTATACAGACTATAACTTTCAGTGTGGTTGTTAATTGCATCCCTACAAAGCCTTTTAAAACACCTAACGGAATTTGACAAGGTGATCTTTTATACCCATACTTGTTCACTCTTCTTATGGAGGGTTTCTCCAAGTTTATAAACAAACTTATACCTTGCAATGGAAGGTTCAAAATTTATCATAAAAGTAGGGATATTATTCTTACATATCTCATGTATGTTGAAGACTTGAATCTATTTTGTGGAGCTGAAGGCCATTCTGTTAACATATCGATGCAAATTCTGGATTTATTTCTACATGGTCCAGCTTAAAATATAATCCTACTAAGAGCAACCTCTATCCTTCTCTTGATGTGTGGAATATTGATAAAATATAGAGAATTACTAGTATGAGCACTCTCCCTACTCTCTTCTGCTATCTAAGAGTTCCTATTTCTAAGCCAAAGTTTTCTAACTATGCATTTATCATTAATAGACTAAAATCCATGGTGATGGCATGGAAAAACATATTTCTTTCTTATGCTACTCAGCTCACTGTCATTATTTCTATTCTCAAAAGTTTGCATATTCATTGGACTGCATATATTGTTTTGCCAAGGAAAGCTATAAAAGAGATGGATTGAATAATAAAACATTCTTATGGTTAGGTAAACTTGATAATTATAAGAATGCTCGAATTAAATGGTGTGAAGTTACTATTCCTAAAAAGCATGGAGGCCTTGGAATCATCTCCATTTCAATTATGCAAAATGTCTTAATGTGTAAAAGGCTATAAAGATTATATATTGATCAGAAAGCCTTATGGATTAAATGGATACATGAGTATTACTTGAAGAATATTCACTTTTGGCCAGCTAATTTTGCAAAGGAGGGCTCTTGGATTCTTAAGCAGATGATGAAGTTGAGGGATGTTATCTATCCTTGCATTGAACACAAAATTAGCAATGGCAAAAAGATATGGATTTGTTTTGATAACTGGCTTCCTATCAGTCCTCTTACTCAGCTATTTAAATTTCAGCAGTTAAGGAATAGAATGCCACTAAATCTCAAAATTTCATACCTGATTATGAATGATGCACGGTACAGCAATTTCAAGACTCTCTTATAGACTACTTACCTCCACTAAATGAGGTAGAGAACGAAGATTTCATCATCTAGGGGATCAACTTAAATAGTAAGTATTCTAATCATTCTTGTCATAAATTATTTGTCAACTATCATACTGTAATCCTTTGGTTTAATCTCTTATGGAGGAATACCCTTTTCCCCAAGGCCTCATTTATCACTTAGCTAGCAATCAAGAATAGGTTGAAAAGCATAAGTCAATGGAAAGGTAGCGTTGATCATACATGTCTCTTTTGTAACATGGTTGTGGAGGATAGAGAACATCTTTTCTTTCTATGCAGATTCTCCAAGGCTGTTTGGATCAAAATACTACATCTACTACTTCATAATAATGGTTGCTACAATTAGGAATAGGCATTGAATTGGGTTAATAGAAAATCACGGAAAGGCATCACTAATTCCATTCTTTTCAAAGCAGTCTTTACCATCACCATCTACAACATTTGGCGAGAAGAAACAGCAGGAGATTCACTGACTTGAAACAAGAGCCATATCAAATTGCATATCAAATTATCAATCAGATCAGAGTATGTATATATGCTCACAATGCATAACGTCACCTTTCCATAGAAATAAAGTGTAGATGGAGTTTATAGCCTTTTTGTTTTTGTTACTTATCAACTACATATGTACTGCCATTCTTCTTAGATTGTTTTTTACTCAATATCAATATGAAGGCAGGCAAATAGCTTAAAACTCATTGTAATGAAGTCATAGTTTCATCTATAATACATATTGTTCATTTTTCAAAAAAAAAATCTTTTAGGGAAAAACTCCTAAAATAAGTTTTTCAAAACTTCTCAAGTGCTTTTAAAGATTAAAATATGTTTCTTTGATAAAAACTTGATTCAAAACTATTTCAAAAGTTCCTTAAAAGTATTTTTATGCATCATTATCTAAAACCTTCTTAAATTTCCTCTAAATTATAACAAAGTATATGCAATATACCCTAAGTACAAATGATCATGCAATGATTGAACTTGTAATTCATTTAAAGGACCGAGTTAAGGCTATAATAAGGATTATAATGACTTTCTTAAAATATTGATGTGCTTGATTCCATTTTATTTTTAGTTCTTCACTTAAATTGTATGTGTTCTATATTTTTCCCATTTTTTTCATCTTTTGATTTATCAATTGATTTAATTCGCTTATTTTCTCACTTTAATCTTCCATTAAATTTAACTTTTCACATAATAACTTTTTCTAAAAAAAGTGAAGACATTGAAGCATTCTATTAAGGGAACATTACAAAGCTATTAAATCCAATGCAATTGAAAAGATGGACTTCAAATTCTAAAACTTCACCTTTTACTTGAAAAGCACAAAAGCATGCTTCCTAACTATACATTCCAACTACAACATATGATAATACATCATACATTAGTAACCATTCTTTAGCATTAAGGGGACACTTAGACACATCAACCTCAACCGTTTTTCACCAAATTATCATATCATACCATCATAATTTGACTTATTGTTGACTTTAAGGAGTGATGAACTCTTTTAAACATGGTATCTTTTTACCCTAAATCCAAATCCAATCTCCATGGGGAAGTAATCAACTAATTGCAAATTTTGGTCTTTTTTTTAATATAAGTTGTTCCTTAATCCATTGAGTGAGTTACAATTTGGATTCATTCCTTGGGGCTTTCCATACCCTCGGAGCATTTATCATTTCTTTCATTCTAAGTACTATAGAGGCATAATCCAAAAAATAAAATAAAAATTTTTCTTATCCTTTAAGGAGATGATTCTATTCAATTGCAACTAAGTTAAGAACTCCAAGTAGTTGAGACTGAAGTTGTTAATATGAAATAGATCCAGGACAAATTTCTAGATATCATAGGTGAAGTTATAATTATAAAAGAGATGCTTAAGATATTTAATGCTCTCTTTACAAAATTATCAATTAATATTGAGTTTGAGATAACCTAACCTGTCTAAAATAGTTATTTTGTTCCTAACAACCAACCATATGAAAAAAGAAACCTCAGGCAACAGTTTCTTACTCCATACAACTTTGCACCAAGCCTGTTTTTCTACCTTAACACTGAGAATTTCTCATTCTAGATGAGTTTCAAACCAAATATAACAGTCATCCCTCTTTGAGTTAGGATTATACCTCTATAAAATGTGTTCAAGCTCAGTAGGAATATTTGCCTAATAGATGGAATTGTTATACTTTCACCTTAGAGCAGTTTAAGGAATTATCAAGGTTCTAGGCATTACTTGAGTGTTGTGTAGAGCTCATACCTTACTCCAATTAAATTCAAAAGAAGTTACTTCACCATTTCCTATAATGTACTTGATGTGTTTCTGACAAAATCCCCCAAAACTTCAACATTTAAGAAAGGAGCCAAAAGAAAGAGGGCCTATTATTGATTTCTCACAAACATTTTCTTTTTCAGAAATAAGAGTGAACCTATCTAACCTATAGTGAGTCTTTGCGCACTAGTAACCTCTATAGTTTCCTTCCCATAAAGACTTTTTTTTCATGTTGATTGGTGAAATCCCAATCCCTATTCTATCATTGGTTTGCTAACTTCCTTCTAAATGAACTTTGCATTTTACCTTCCACCATGACCCCTAGCCTATAAAAACCTTCTTAGAAACTTCTCTATTGTTTTTCTTATACCCCTAGATAGCAAAAAGTGTGAAGAACAATATATATAGAGAGAATTTAATATAATTTAATCAATTGGAGCTCTTGTATAAGATAAAACTTTATTGCACTAATTACTAAGTCTATTTTGAATCTTCTCAATTAAAGGTAGATACTCTCATTGTTGAACCTTTTGGTGGATATGGGTAAACCAAGATACACAAATGGGGGACCCCTCACTTAAAGCCTAGAGATAGTTAAGAGTCACCAATCTATATCGTGATCACTAGCAAAAATGAATATATAGCTTTTATTTTTGTTAATTTCAAAATTTTAAAGTTCCTTAAAATTATGAAAATATTTCATAAGGATACTTATAGATATATCATATGCTCTCGAAAAAAAAGTAAAAATTAATATATAGCTTTTATTTATGTTAATTTCAAAATTTTAAAGCTCCTCAAAATTATGAAAATATTTCATAAGGATACTTATAGATATATCATATGCTCGCGAAAAAATATATTAAATCATTAGTAAAAGCAACGTTGAACAGACGTAGCTTCTTGCATTTATATGAAATTTGAAAAATGGATCTAGTTTAATGTTATGCACCATTAGTCTAGAGAGTGTTTTCATGTATAAAATACAAGTGTAGAGAGATGGAGTCTCTTTCCCTCAGACCCCTACCTTTCTTGAAAAATGAGTTAGTTCTCTATTGATTAAAAGTGAAAATGAAGTTGTTGAGACATATAATCTAATCCAATTTCTGAATTTCTTTACAAAAATAAACACCTCAAGAACTTGCAATGAACTATCAATTAATTGAATCATATGCATAATGGAAATCAAATTCAATGCACAATTTCTAGGGGAACTCCTTTTAGAATAACCCTTGGATAATTCTTGAACCAATAGCACATTATCTCTAATTAATCTTTCTTCTATAAAAACACCTTGAGAAGCATTGATAATAGGGTTTAGCACACTCTTCGATCTCTTCCTAATAATTTAGAGAAAATCTTGTATAAAAAGTTACAATAAGAGATTGTTCTATACTTACCTAAAGAGCTTAGGTTGGGAACCCTAGGAATGAGGCTTACAAACGTCTTCTTGATCTTTATTAGTATCAACCATCAATCACCATGTTCTTTACTAGGGGTCATGCTTTCTAAAAAAGCATATATTTAGTCCATATGGACTAGGGACCTTCTCAAGGTTCAATTCAACATAACTGTGTAATATCATAGTCATTAAAAAGAGTGCCTAACCAACCCTTCTAATTCTTCTTTACAAAATTAGTTACTGATGAAAGAGCTAAGGATTTGTAAAGAGGAGTTACTTAAAGTAGGAGCCTAGTGAATTCTTGAAGAATGAGTAAGCCTTATTCTTAATAAATAATTAAGAAGTAACTAAAACATGACTACGATTATTTCAGGAATAAATTATTTTAAAGTTTGTCTTTTCCATTATACAATTACTAAAAAAGGGTTTTGGTGAAGGAACCTGATGTTATCTTTCCCTTATTTAACCAAAGAGGATTTCCAAGGTGCTTATAAACCTTCTTTTAAATCTTTAGTAGCTTATCATTAGTAGTTGATACATTTAAAAAGGTGCTTCTACTTCTTTTAGAATTTAGCACTTTAAGTTCCTCTTTAATTAGGCCTAGCTTTTGAAAACACAAAGAAGCTTTGTAACCATGAGTAGTATAAGACATACCTCGTAAAATAGCCGCATTAAACCCCTCTTCCCATGTAAGAATTTTATTAAATATGAAGGGAAATTTTCTCTTACACTTAGTGAATATGTCTTGGATATTATAGGGGAATGATCCAAGAATAAAGGATTTAAAAGGATAGTTTTACTTTGGAATCTAGAGAGCCACCTTTCATTCACAAATGCCTTATTTAGCCTCTTTCTTAAGTGTCATCTTGTTGTTTGCTTGTTGCTCTAAGTAAACATACATCCCTCAAACTTCAAGTCAATTACTTACAATTTTTCAACACACTCTCTAAAGTCACTTAAGAAATTTCTCAAACAAACATTCCCCTCTACTTCTAATATATAGATATTGCTATTAAAATCCCCTAGAATCAACTAAGCTTATTGATTTGTGGAGTTTATACTTTGAAGATTATCCTATAGTAAATTCCTTTGAGAAACAAATTTAGAGCCATACATATAAGAGACAGCTACCCTTATGTTCTCTTAAAGGAAAGTCACTAAAATATGCATGAGTTGATCACATATCATATCAACCTTAACTACTATAGAATCAAAATTTATTACTATATGACCATAATGATGTTGTTGGTGGTTTGACAAAAAAGGGCAATAGTTGCCTAAAAATTTTAGCTTCAAAAAGTTTTCCTTATTAAATGTAGGCTCCAAAATGCCTATAAGAGTAGACTTATTTTCCAAAATAAAGTCTCTTAATAACTATTTTTTTAGGGAATTTATGCTTTCATATTCTACAAAATTATGGACATCTTAGGGGATTTTTGGATTTTTATCCCTTAAATAAGTTCCTTTAACTTGACTTCCTTCCACTATCAATCTTAAATTCCTTAATACTCATCTCACTAGCTTCCACACTCATAAAGGGTTTATGGGGCATCTATATGGAGTATAGTTAGTTTATTACATCTACTTAAACCTCATCTTGTGAAAATCTTATTGTGTTAACTTTAGGTGCATCAGAAGTCATAATTATAGTAATTAAACCATTTGTTTCCTCCTTATGGTTTGTACCTGAACAATACTATCAATATTTACTATAGAAACATTTGCTTCCTCTAGAGTCCCTTCTTTCTCATTTACGCTTTCCTTTGGAGTAGGATGTAAATTATATAAATCGACAGCCCCATTATTTCTCCTAGTTGCTTAATATTGTTTCCTTTAAAGCTTTAGCAGTGGTTTTCATTGATAGGACACTTGAACAGAATCTTTAAGAAAGGTTTTGTCTTTCCCTAGTCTCATAAGGGGAATGGAATTAGGTAAATCCTTATCCATATTAACACTTATATATTATCTGATGTACCCAAATTTTTTATCAAAGCAATAGTTTCATCCATACATATGGGTTTACCAATGTAACTTGCCAATAAACTCAACCCTTTTATTAACAAGTACTTAAGTGGCACACTATAGATGTTAATCCAGGGACATTCTCATGTGTGACATTTTCCTAGAAAATATAAGGTTTCTAGGGTTGTAGGAATAAAGGAGAATTTTGGAGATGTTAGGAGTTTGCTTCTAAAATTTCATTAGCTCTAGAATATGTTGAGAACTTAAAGAGGATAAGGTTCTCTTAAGAGGCAATACTTCACCTAACCCTCTCCTTAAAGCCCAATTATTCATTAAAGGAAATGGGGGACGTTTACCCAAGAAGAAGCCTACTAGTGTTGATCTCTAACTTTTAACTTCTACTTTCAGAACTTCAATTTTATAGGCAACAATGGTGTGACCGTTTGAATTAAAAAGGGGAACTATTGCATGGATAAATTAGAGCTCTCTCCTACCATATTTTTCCAATTGAGACGAGGATTTATAATAGGTTATTTTAAAGGTATGTGGTTTGAGATACTAAGGTTTCTTTTTGTTAAATGTTAGGGATAGCAACAGGAGAAAAAGAAATAGGAATCTCAGGTGATGAATATAGCAAAAGGTTAGGGGAGATGGGATGGCAAGGATAGAAAAGTAATAACATTAGGAGTTATTTGACCAAAGATCAAAGAGCTAGCTTCTATAAACTAAAAGAGGAAAAAAACAAAGAGTGATAGTAAAGTTTTAAAAGGTTGTTATTTAAACGGTACAATATAATAAAGTAGGAAAAAAGTTTACGGAATAGACAAAAAAGTCCTTTCAGTTAAAGTTCTTCTTAGGGCCAGACAATAAGGAAGTGATACCAAATGCTTACGGATAAACCAATAAATGCACTAGAGAATAAAGTAGTTGAGCAAAGGAACATGGCAAGATAAACGAGACTAAAGTATATGGATAGAGTTTCTCCCATATTAGAGAGAAGGGAGAGTCTTTCTCTGTAAATATGGTAAACATAGCCTATTAATTTCACATATTAACTTACAAATATCACCAAGGATTTAAAAAATTAGCTATAATATATTTAAAGTCATCAAAACTATACATTATAACCTCACTTAATCTAATAGTCTCCTCTTTTTTATGATATAAAAACATTTAATGGTATTAGGCAAATAAATTAGAATGAGTAAGCTCCCCCATACTAAAGCAATATATAATTCAAAATCCCCCTTAATTTAAATTAGAATGAGTAAGCTCCCCCATGCTAAAGCAATATATAATTCAAAATCCCCCTTAATTTATGCATCATCAAATGATCAAGTTTTAATATCATCATTCTTTATCCCTTTGTCAATATTAAAAAAGGTATATGATATACAAATTCATAAGCAAGGAAAAAATAAATAACTTCCCTTCCATTTTTCAAAATTTTATCATGTAGGCAAATATTACATGCAAAGTGTTTATAAAATCAAATAGCATTATTATAATTCTCATACATCAGTTTTAAAGATCGATCTATCTTTCTCCACCTATGTATATGTAACAATCATTTCTTCCCTTAAATATGTATTTCAAGTCAATATGCTCAAATGTTATCAATATAAGAATGAGTTCATACTCCTTTTCTTCCTTTTTTGGCTCAACAATTGGTCTTGTGATATCAACTTCCTTAATTGGATCATATGAGGGCCATTGGTGATTTTCTTTTAAAATTAATTGTTAGAGATACCAGTGTTGTTCCTTATTTGACATTGATGGAGGTTAGACCAATTGTTGGTATTCATTTTATATAACTTGATATTGACCTATAAATTAAATAAATCAATATGTTCTAGGTACCACATAAAATTGGGTCCTCGAAGATTAATGCTTAAACATTTTTCGACCCATATATATTTTAATTTTCTTAACAATAATTTTCTTAAAGAGCAATTTATATGAATATGTTCATAATCACCATAAAAGTGACACCCCATATAAGCCCTAAGAAATGGTTTAGAATATGACATGCTCTTTTGGTATAAATATGGCCTATAGTGGTTTTGAGCAAATGTGGCAGTTCTTTGTTTCTCATAAGGCCTAGGGTGATAATGAGCTTGTTTTATACTATTTTGATGATAAAGAGGAATATTTTCAAATCAGTTTTTCTCATTCATATGAGTTCTTTAGGCCCCATTTTTTAGGCATATTTTGAATAGCCAGCTTGAAGCCTAAAGAACTCAAGTGATAGGCATATTTTGAATAGCATGCTTAGACCAATGGTTAGCAATTGGCTAGGTCAATTCGAGCCCACCCAAGCTTGAGTTTGTGCTCGATCAAGCGTCGGCAGCCTAAAGCACTATTCTAGTGAGCCCAGTCTAAAGCCCTAAAATTTTAGAAAAAAAGCTCAAGCTCAACCCAAAGCTCAATCAAACTAGGCTGGGCATGTTAACTTTCAGCTGGGCTTGTGCTAAATTGCCATGTATACTTGGAGCCTAAAGAACTTAAATGAACGAGAAGAATATTGTATTCTCTTTTAATGTTAAATTGTATGAAAATTATGCTTATTTTTTCCTTGTGAACCATATCTTTTAGATTTAGAATGTGAACCATACATAAATGTATGGGATTTATTTTTTCCTTGAGCACTAGAAGATATTGTACAAGTATTAAAATTTTCAATTCAATAATTGAATTATATATGCTTATATGATGACTTAGGCAATGGATCATCATTGTAAATATGATTTCCCTTTAGAATTTTTTCTTGGCATTAACTGACGTACTTCCAAAAAATGTAGCCAATTTTATGCCTATTATTTGAGTTCTTTAGGCTCCAAGCATGCTATTCAATTTTTCACTTCTTAGAGTGAATTTAGATAATGATTCTTTAGGTACATTGATCTCCTTTATCAATGTATCATTGTTATAAAACAATCCATCCACTTTATCATTAACAATAACCACACTTCTAATTATATTATATCATACATATCATAATTTGATTTTTCATTTTCATTCAAGCATGCACTTAGATTTTTTGAACCTCATTATACTTGGAAGATATTTTCTTTCTTTTCAAGCTCATGATTTCTAGGCATTAAACAAGTTTTTACAAAACGAATTTTCATTATTATCATTATAATATTAACATTAAGAGAGTTTAAACTAGAGGATATCTCATTATTATATGTCATAGATCACATATGAGTCATCTTATCATTTGATACTTTACTTTTAAAATCTCTTGTATCATCCCACATGGTCTTTAGTTCTCTCTTCCTTCTTTCATCCTTCTCCTTCTTTATACTTCATTCTTTATTATCATTTAAATTCTTATCACGCTCATTATGATTAATATTAATATCATTAAAACAAATGTCATTTTAATAATCGTTAATATTATTTATTATCATTTAAATTCTTATCAAGCTCATTATGATTAATATTAATATCATTAAAACAAATTTCATTTTAATAATCGTTAATATTTTTAAGATCAAACTTATTAAAAAGCTTAGCAATTTTTGAGAGAATTATTGTGCAAAAACTTATAGTTATATTCTGTAACAAAGCTCAAACTATCTTTCAGTTGAAAGAAGAGCAGGTAGCTTGAAGAGGCCAAGAGTGAAAGAATACTTGCTGTAAGAGACCTGAAGAGGCTCGAATTCAAAAGAATACTTG
>JANITX010000009.1:59928338-59942650 GCA_027564395.1 Erythroxylum ulei | reverse complement strand
ATAAAAGAATATTTTTGGATTTTTGGGAATTGTAAAATTGGCAAAAACTAAGTTTGTGATCAAATTTGTAAAGTCCTTTTGAAAATGGGCGCCATGTTAGAAAAAGGAAAAACAAATACAAATAATACAAATTACCTACGCTTAGTGTTTGAGCAAAGCTGCTCCATTACTTAGAAGATCACTTTAGCATTGAAGCTCCCCACATCCAAGGCTTTATCTTCGAAGGTTTGGAGGTTTCGCTCGGACCAAAGCTTATAGATAACTACAGCTAGCAAGGTAAGAAAGGTGCGGATATAAAAACTATAGGGCCGAAGAGCTTGGTTGAAACTAGTAGGAATTGAAAGAAGGTTTAAAAGAGAGGGAATGGGAAGCTCAGTTAAATTACATTTGGCTTTCCTTTGCAGCCTTTATGACCAATGAAAGAGAGAAATGGTAGTATTATATACTCTTCTCTCTGTTTTTTTCTTTGTATTGCTCAATGGCGGTTTGTTTTTGTGTCTCAAGGGCTTCTTTTCTCTTTTTTTAAACATCTTAAACATTTTTTTTTCCGCTTGTGTTGTAAATTTTAGTTTTTATTTTTACATAAAAATAAACACCTATTTGATTGTTAATATTAATATTGTTATGTTTTTGCTATTGACAATAATTACATATTAGATAAAATAAATTTTATTTTATTTTATCTCTTATGTAATATTTATTAATAAATTATCAATAAAATTAATTTATTTTATTAAAATAAATTTTAATTATTTATCAAATTTTATTTTTAAAATTTATATGTTTTGAAGATATTTAAATTTAATTATAGTTATTAATAACTATTTAATTAATTTTAAATAATTGTTAATAAAATATAATTTATGTAGCCCAACTTATGTAGAGGGCGAAATTGTTGTTGGGCTACATAAAAAGAGGCAGTCAATGCCAGTGGGCTTAGGCTTATTGACAAGTTCAAAGAAGAAGGATATGTCTACTTCCAGTGAAATCAACAACGAAAGCATCTACTTTCCATTCGTCGGCATCTGAAATCAAAGACTAGGATCCAATTAAGCAAATAAATATTTTTATTTAAAATGATTGTTTTCTATTTTAAACAAAAAAATCATAAAAGGATATGGATAAAAGATATATTAAAATAAAGATTCCGAATTCTGGATTCTGAATTGTGAATTTTAAATTTTTGTAATTAATTTCGATAAATATTATATAAAATTAATTATATTTAATTACTAAAAAGAGAAAAATATTTATATAATTAATTATATATAATTGCTAAAAAAGAGGGAAGAAAAGTGTCTCTCTATGTTTTTAGTAGAATTCTTTCATAATCAGACATATATATTTATTTAATAATAATGTATTACCAAGCTCCTTCATTCCTTCTCACGCTCGTTAACCAACCACCGTCTCTAATTTGTTTTCATTTACATTTTAGGACACTGTGCCCTTGATTGAGGAAAATGGTTTGGGGTCAATGAGGACAAATAAAAAGGTTGTACTCTAACGAAAGGTCACTTTTCCTTGTGTTAGTTGGACTAAAAAAGATAAATATCTTTTCAACACCCATTGTCTTTGCCATCCACCAAGGTAACACAGGGAAAGTGTCTTCTTTTTTTCTAGTCTTCATTGGATCCTCCTTGTCATTTTTCATCATGATAAGCCAAGCCAGTGAAAGCTACTTTAATCGCTATGTTACCCATAAAATCATGTTCTACTGACAAGATTTGCCCAAATAACTCCTCGGCTCCCCCCTATCTTACTAATTTTTATCACAAATTAAAGCTCATTGTTTCCATGTTCGAGCAAAGAAATGGGGTCAACTATTGCTGTAACCTTATAATGGATTTTGAACCAGCAGGCATCTAAGTTCAATTCTCGTTGTAGACTTGGTCTGTTAGATATCAAATTTTCATTGCTTTTTATAGGTGGTCACTCCTAAGGCCTGTCATTATATGTCAGACCTCCTCTTGGACCTTAGTTCTTGTTTTTATAGGAAAGAAAATTATTATGTTCCCTGTTTCCGGTCAACAAAACTTCGAGTAACGCAAAAAGAAAAAAAGAAAAAAAAGTGGACATCAATGATGAGTCTTTTCTACTTTTGACATTTCTACTTGTTTTTACTGTGTTTCCCATGATTAGCCTATGTTCTAGGACACATATTTAGAGTTTACCTTGGCTTTAACTTCTCATAACCTGTCAACCAAAGTTGTAGAATACCACCGAGGGATCGACACTTCTTTGCTTTCATTACAGCAGGTTCTCCGAAAGTGAAATGACCTCATTGTGACTCTTCTCTTCTTTTTTTACTAAGGTCAATCACCAGAAGCCTACAAGCATATACAGGTTTTCTTGGCAGATATGGCTCAACAGGTATGCCTTTGTCTTGTATATGTTTCACTGTAACGTCTTGATTTCAGGTCATGGGTTGTTGGGTTCCTGGACCTGAGTATGTGTTCTTTTGCTATTATTTATCTGATTAAAGGTCTTATCTTTTGTTCCATTCCTATTGTTTCTGATCACGGTACAATAATTATTATTCACCATTATGATCTATGCACGATGCTGACGGCTGTCTGTCAGATAATACACTCTGTGATTTGATTGCAGGAAGAAGGTTGGCCTCTGGGCTTGCAACCCCTGAATGTGAGAGTTGGGTTGACTAGAAATGGTGATTTTTCTGGATCAGTGTCATTCAACACTTTACTTACCGGTTCTCCAATGTCCTCAACTGATTCTTCATCAAATTTGGACACAGAGGTCAGTAAAATTTACTGATACTACAAGTAACCAAACTCCTTGTACTAGTCTTATCCTGGAATTTCGAATTTAGGACTATCTCAGTTTCTAAAAATCTTATCACACTATAAGATTCAATCTACAATGATTCCTTTCCTTTCAGTTCGTTTTATCCATTCCAGAAATGTGCATGCTCACAATGGTATTTCAATTTTCAACTAGCAAAAGGTTGCTGCCCTACAGTACAACCTTAATCTACTCCCCAACTGCAAAAGATGATAAGAATTTACTTCCTCTAGTACCCTTCTGTGCTCAACAGTGGATTCAATGTACCGCACTCCATGATTGCCATTATAATGATGGCAAAATATGTCAGAAATTTAGCCACTTGGTTAGATTTCAAGTGAACTGTTTATTATTACTTGACAATCGAAATTTTTTTGGATGGATGACAGCTAATGGCTTGATAATAGCGAAACGATTTCTGTTCTAGCTTAAAAACAGTGAAGAAAAATAAGAAAGTTACGGTAGCTTGTTAATCATACGATGTCTCACTTCATCTATGGATAATTTGATGTCAGTCCACAGGGTCTTTCTTCCATGACAGAAGCATTACACTGGGGAGCCTCATAGGTGTTTCCAACATATTAGAACTCTCCAGGAAATCATCAAAAATTAGGAGAGTAGAGGTATCAAACTCAAAAGAAAAGAAAAGCCACAAGCCCAAAACATGGCTTTTCTCTTTATGTTCAAGAGACACCACTGACGCTGAAAGTGTTAAGAATCCCCCATCTCTAGGCCAATTTCTTGCTGTGGAGAGAAGGGCATCTAGTGAATACAGAAGGAACCGAAATCCTCTTTGTTATGGACCTGATGAGCTTGCTCTAGGTACGCCTGAGCTTGCAGAACCAAATTCATTGTTCGTTAATGGCCATGTTGCTCCACCTAGACAATGTCCATTCTATGGTGCAGATGTTGAGAGAAGGAGAAATGGAGGTGGTGGTAGTGTTCTGGTTCTATTATCATGCATGTTTGGACAAGAATCTTACTGAAAGAACTTATCCTATCTTTTCTTGATTTCCATTATTGAATCACATGAAATGGATATAGTCCTTATTATGTCATTTTCATCTCAAACCTTTTGAAGGGAAACCGATTGCGATATATTGAACTTTAATCACCTTTTGCTATAATTATAGGTATTTGCAATTTGCGGACTCGTAACATATATGTGACCAAATGCAATGGCTTCAGGTTTTCCTTTATGAAGGTCTTTTTACTTGATAAGGATTTTTGCAATAATAGAAATCTAGTGGTTTTATTTCTATCAATATTGATAGAATCTTGAAAGCATCGTAGAGTACAAATACAATTTCAATTCGATATTGTTGTTAAGTAGTGATATGTCACATGTAAGATTAATATTGACCGAAACCGGTACCTTACTTTATCATAACTAAATTCAATACCAAGTCTAATACGATATTCAGAATATAAAGTGAAGTACAACGTTTTTGTAATTTGAATAGAAAACCACCAAAAACAAGAAGGATCAAGCTTATCAAAACTTAAAAAAATCATTATCATCTTTTTTATAATCTTAATTTGATAATTTCAATAAGTTAATTACTCAATCGTTGCAGATAATTTGCACATAGATATGATACGCAAATTCTTTTATAATTAAGAAGAAGTTTACTATGATCTTTAAGTAAACATTTCCAAATTTTTAAAATGAAATTTGAATCAAGTCTTTGTTAAAGGAACAAGTTTTGATCTTTGAATGATCTTAAATATTTTGAAAAACTTGTTTTAAGAAGTTTTATAGACTAATATAGTGATTTAGGTGACCGTTTTGGCTAGTCTAGTCTACTAGTATGACAATATAGTCTTTTGAAAATCGGTACCATGAATTTACGACCATGTTGGTCATATTGGTTGACCAACGTTGTAGAATAGTCGACCAATATTATTGTGTAACAACTAATTTTTATTTCTAACCGTTATATTAGGTTGTTTTGAGTATAAATAAATTGTAGGTGAGTTGTGAGAAGTAAAATGGGTATACTAAAGATTTCTTTAAGAATTATAAAATGTATAAAGCTTTTTTTAATTCAATCCGAGTTTGAATTGTCCTAGCTCAAACTTACTCGAGACTTATATAGTTTTACTTTTAAAAGTTAAACCTTGTATTAGTCTGAACTTGATTTAAGGAATAAATACATAAATTTAAAAATATGAGTTAGTCTATTGTACGTGAAAGTCAATGATTTGATGAAATGTCCAGCACGTTACATGTAATATCAATCGTATCTAAGAGCCAGACAGACCTTTAAGAATTGCTTGCTTCTAGGCCCAAGATTGCGAGTTTTTCTTTTTATTATTTCTTGGGATTGAAGATACAACTCAACATGGCATGGAAAGTTGGAAACTCTAATTTTTATGGGGAACTAGAAGTCCACTTGCATTTGCTTTCTCATCTACATGGAACCCAGATCAGAACACTTTATCAAACCCTGGGCAAGCGATCGTACTGTTTCTTAATTCAGTCGCTCGTACAATTCCAAATATAGTTATGGTTCCGTTTTTGAAACATTCAACCGATCACGCCTGGAGATCAGATAGTTTTAGATTTCCACGTTGGACCATTAGCGTATAAGTAATAACAAAAAAGTGAAATTGGTGATCGCTGGATAGTAACAGGTGATGTTATACTTTTCCTTGTGAAATCCACTTTCCACGTAAAATACATCCAACCTGTGACTGGACTGCTTTCTTTTCGGCTTCTATCATACGTGACACGTTGGGAGACACATGTGAGACTTCAACTGCTTTGATTGAAAACATTGGTGGACGTGGAACACTTGTTGCGTTAGTAAACATGGAAAATTGTCCTTTTTCTCTTAGATATTTTGCTACACGGAATAAGCATTAGAGGCTGCTTAAGATGACGCCGATTTGCCGTTGACTGGTTGAGAATTCTTCGTTTTAGAAGATTGACAACAACCTTGATCGGTTATAATTTTAGGCATATCGTGACTCATTCTAATACCTCTGGAGACTGCTTAAGATGATGGCGATTTGCAGATGCACATGTTGTCAGCTCGACTAGTCATTCAGTTGTCGACTAGAGACAAAAAAGCTGAGTGTGTCAGTTTAATGAATTGAAGTAACTATGTAAATTAAGTTAAGGAAATTGGAGAAGAAAAAGGGCATTCCAGTAACCCTCACGCGTTCATCATCCAAAAATCAAAGACCGGACCGGTGGTTTGCATTTGCGGGTCCCAACCAACATCCCACCCCAGGCGTCCACATTCATGTTCATATATTACTGGGTTAAATTATTATTTAAGCAATGGAGACACTCTCACGTGACAGTGCCAGCCTTTTCTTTATTTATCTTTATAGTAAATACATACTGCTTTGCTTCCTTAACTTTTATTGTTTCAGAAGAGCATGGCAAATAACTGTGGAAGTTGAGCAGAAGCTGCAATGACATTACACGATGCACTAACATTTCAAGTGCTCGACTCTTTTAAGATACGGCATGGTAACTTGAAAGACGTGCTGCAGGTAGAAGCCATTAAAGAACCTTTTTGTTGACCTTGATGAAGGAAAGAATTTTGCTCTTATATAAAGATCCAGGTAACTTACAGACCCTCAAAGTAATAATCAATGCTCCTTCAATCTTAAGTAAGCAAATATCACAAAAAGAACCCACATCAACCACATTATCAGTTTACCAACCCAAAACCTGCAACTCACGTCTTTTTGCTTTCTTATTTCCCAAATCTACATACCAAATGGACCTCTATCTATATATATGTATATACCAACTGGGTCCAGCACCGACATTGATTCCTTGATACTCTGTACCTTCCTTTTCTCGTTACCAGTACAGGAATCATTGATTGCTAAACGGAATCTTTGATTGCCAAATGCTACCTAGTTTTATCAAGGCTTATCTACCCACTCATTATCAGCAGCAATTCTTCCTGAGCCACGGCCACCCATTTTCCCAAATGAACCCATTGCTGATAAGCCCTTGAAGCTACTGCTTCCCTCGCTAAAGTTCCGTGACTTCCTGGCCTTTCTAAGCTTTGGGGAACCAATATCTCCAACATCTCCAGCGTCCTGATCAGTATCATCAGTATTCTTAACTTTAGCAACCGTGAGGCGAGCAATTGTACTTCGACAGAATGGGCAAACTGGAGGTGTTACAATAGCAGTTGTAGGATTGGGCTTATTATGGCAACAGAGAGCTAATGTGCAGTGTGCACACATCTGATGGCCACATTCTTGAACTTCAATTGTACAAACTTGTTCAAAGCATATGCAGCATATTTCTGTCTCACTTGCCTGCACAAAATAATTCACAACGTACATTAGTTCCACAATTCAAGGCCATTCGAGTAGAAGCTCTTTTTAGAATTGATTTCAATGACACCAGACAATCTAGCTCGGAAACTGAGAGATTGGCAGACAAGGAATCAAGTAGCTTAAAAAGGAAAATAAAAATGTCAAGGCCTATGATTGATTATGATAGAATGAAATATTCAAGTTTTGAACATGATCGGGACCATAGTATGATGAGAACTCAAAAAATCAAGCATGGATCATCACAAAATATAACCAGGAGGTTGACACCAATTTTGGAGATGAAAAATAGTTTGGATTTCTATTTAATGTTTCCTAAGCAACTCTTTTCTAACCAAAAAATGATAACAGACACATTAGGCTTTAAAACTTCAAGATGTTTAATTTCTTTCCAAATCAACTACTTTCGTCCATTTAAGTGAAGGTCAGCTCTCTACAACTTTTATTGTTGTCATAAAATGAAAAAAGAGGTTAATCACCATCCTGATAAAGAGAGAAAAAGATTTACCTGAGATATATCATCATCTGCAGCAACCTCAGAATCTGAAGTTGGTGGCAACGAATAACTAGTTCCTTTCAAGATTTTTTTCTCCCTCTCCCTGTTAGCCTCCATTAAGGCACATTCTAGTATAGCTCTTGCATCTGCATTCAGCTCGCTGATGAATTTTAAGGGCGATGGCCAGACAAGAGGCTCTGCTGATGAGGGATTTAGCAGGGCTGCACACACTAAATGTTTACGCTTTGCAGCAACTGTGTACGGTATTCTTCTGCATATGCATGCAAATAAGTTTAACATCCAGCAACAAAAACAAACTTGAAATAGTAAGAGTCATCATAAGCCCTGAAGAAAAGAAGATTACATCAACCAATAGCTACTAAGAGACAAGCCATGAATGTCTTATTTGCTCAACATGATCAATATACCATTTATCTCTCGTTGGAGGAAAAAATAAATTCGATGGGACAAGGACCTTCAAAAGAAAGTGAGAAAGTTCTTCAGTTATTAGCAGATTTATTGTTACTGAAACATCATGAGACGACAACATTAACGGATATAGGCAAGTGACAAAAATTAAACCTTGAGAAAAATTTCAATTTCCACTGAATACTATCCCTAACTAGTACGGTCCCAATTACTAACAAAGAAACAAGTAATGAAAATTCTAAATAGGATAGATATGAATAGCTTGTCTTCTGTAATCCAATTTGCATGGACAAGCCAAATTTTCAAATAAATAAACAGGATATACCCAGAAGCATCTCTTTGAAGACGATCTGCACCCCACGCCAGCAACTCCCGGATGCAATCAAGAGATCCACCCCTGGCTGCCAGATGAAGAGGAGTGCTACCTGGGAACCTGCATGAATATACATAAAGAACAACAATTACGACAAAAGATCAAAGAGATGGAGAAGATATGAGCAGCCAATTGACATAACCATTACCCATATCCGCCTGTTGAAGCACAAACTAGTGCGCCGTTGTCTAACAAGATACGAACACATTCGGGCCGTCTTTGACTAGCTGCTAAATGCAATGGTGTTGCTCCTTTACTATCTCTAATATTGACAAACCGTGCATATCCCCTGGATTCGGTTTCAATTTAGTAAATACACAGAAACCACAAGAAACATCATTCATATTTAAGGGAATTAATCAACTTCAAGAATGAAACCCGGTTACCAAGAAACAGCGACAGGACTAGATTGGGCAGCAGAAAGAATAGCTCCAAGACAATCAGAATGGCCATAGTAAGCGGCGTGGTGCAAGCAAGTTCTACCATGAATTGAATCAAATTTCAAGATCTGATCAGCACAAAGAGAAGCATGATCAGTGCCTTGATTCAAAAATCCAAAGAACAATCAACTGGAGCCTACGAAAATTGAAGAAGGCCATAATAGATTTTTTTGTATACATTTGCTCCAGCGTCGATCAGCTTCTTCAAACAGTCACTTTTACCGTGCATGGCAGCCAACATAAGTGGAGTCTACAACATTTGCCACCAACAATCAGTTTTATACTGGCATGTAAAAGCAAATAAAAAAGATGTAGACTCGGAGATCAAACAATTTTCCGTAACATAAACTCAACATTAGCGCTTAACTTACCTGCTTGTGTCGATTTACAGTGTCTGGATCCACAGATCGCTCCAAAAGAAAAGATAAAATCTAAAAGCCATCCAAAAACCAAAGGATTCGTCAAGTGTCATCCATAGTCTCACGAAAGGTCCAGTCTTTAGACCTCCAGAAACAACAACAAACAAACAGAAAAGCAGTGAAACACCAAAAATTCCCTCAAAAAAGGGGGGCAAAGGTCAAGAACCCCACCTCGATCTGGCCATTTGCAGCAGCAATATGAAGTGGAGATTGGGTATCATAAGTGGTTTGAAGCAAAAGAGAAGGGTCTCTCTCAAGCATGGCCTTTACAGTATCCAAGTCACCAAGCTGCACAGCACTGAAGAGTCCATTATCTTGCTTGGCAACACAACTCAGACCCTGACCCATTTTTTGGCACCCAACTCTGCTCAGGAGGGAGTTAGCAACTTCACCTCCTGTTCATCGGAGACGGCGCTCTAAGGCAACTAATTTGAGCCACCTCCTCCAATGAGAAGTGGTGGCTCTCTCAGTCGTTAGATAAATGGGAAAGAAGTTCGTATCTTTAAGTACCCTCTTTAGGGACGGTCTAGAGAGAGGGATTTAAGATGTATGTTAGAGATAGAAAGTCACTGTATTGGAGTTTGGAGCTGCCCAAGGCTGACCGTGTCAGTAGGTAAGTGAGAGTACGGGCAGCAGTCAGATATTTGTTCGGGCAGTTAGATTCCATTAAACGTTGCATTTTGGCCAACTGGGGTCTCCGCGAGGAGTCTTCCTTGTCCGAATTTAGTATTGGGGAAATCCCAGCCGTTGAAATTCACGGTGGCTTGTTATTGATCGTTGGATTGTAAGGGGTAGAGAGGGAATTCCAGATTCAACGCCTGACAGTATGTATACATAAGCTGCAATTTGCTCGCGGTTAATTATTATTTAACAGTAAAAATAGAGTTGAAATAGGTTAAATCGCATAAAGAATTTGATTCCTTTAATTACCCTCGTCTCTTCGGTTATGGGCATTTGTAGGAAATTAATGTTAGCTTTGAAGTCATTTTTGCTATATTTGTGTGGTACTTGTCGCTCCTTATCCTTTTGGCACGATAATAGAATCAGAAATGTGACAAGAAGTTGACAATTCGGCCCCGATTACAACAACATAACATCCTATAGGCAAGTTGATAATTATATTTCCGCAAGGAAAGATGGTCGGGACACCATATACCTTTTTTTTTTTTAATTTGAGAATTGGATAAAAATAGGTAAATTCATACCATAACTTATTTATTCATTTTAGCATTTGAAGGAGTTATACGGGATAAGGGAGCTTACCAAAAACAAATGTAAAAAGGTTTCCTGCGAAAACCTATGGTGCCTGCATTAGGTGGAGGATTGTTCTTGGGGACTATTCTAAGCATGCGTTGTGAACAACAATCACAATATTAAGGGAAAGTCTCGCGCAGATGCAGGGTTTAGAAAGACCTGATAATACACAATCTTACCTATAATTAATAAAGAGGTTATTTACTATAGGCTTACAATAATATAACATAACACTTGTTGGCAAATTGTGTAGATTTCTTTATTGTTGAGTACTTGAACTAAAAGTATTGCCAAGAATAATGAAACATATTAAGAGTTCATTGTTGTCTATGGAATTAATAGTCGTTTTTATGATTAGTAAAAAGATTTCATATTAATTTCCCATTTTGTTGTGTATTTTGAAGGTTTAAAAGTTATGTTCCTTTATGATTCATTTAAGGAGATGAAAACCCATTCATGTTAAATAAAAAACGATGAAATGGAGCAGATAGAAAAGTGAACTCATGAAGATGTGAAAAAAAAAGAAGAGAAGAAGAAAACTTTGTTTATTGATCAAAGTTTGGACGATTGAATAATATACATAAGGTTTGTTGAAAGTAATTTATGGGTTTCTTCACCGAAAGCAGAAATTTTCTTTTGGAGGAAAATTTTGACCGCGGTGCAAAAAGGGTTTTCCAACTTGAAAATATTTGTCAGTAGAAGAAGAAGAAGTGCATGGAAAGCAAACCCTATCAAATTCAAAAGCAGCCTTTGATTATATATTTGTACCAGGACTAGGAAGGGTCAGACATTCCTACAGGAAAAAGCAATTTGCTTTAGAATTACTTCCTACTAATCAAAGGCCTTGTCTTGTTTAAACAAACATTTTGGAACCTACTTTTCTAGGTATTTTACTTCACCTGCTGAGCAAGGTCAGGAAGGAAAGGGCTTCTCATCTTGCTTTGATTTTGAACCACTCTTCCGATTAATATTCACTCGCCACTTTACACTTAGCACCGCTTCTTGTGATTCATTAGTTTTAGTATTGATTCCAATTTTCAGCTAAAGCATTCTCTCCGCTGCTAAAGAAGGATATGCACATCCCTTGTAGTCATTAACACTAAACAACAGAATTAGCACATCAGGTGAACCAAGTATAACTAATACTTGTAGTTTTCCTTAATATCAGGTGAAACAATTGGGACAGAAAAGGTTGCGTTGGAAGTACATATTCAGTAAAGCTTGTAGTCTTTCTTCCCAATACAATACTAGATATGTTATTCGTGAACCTTTGAACATCAAACTTACGTACCTTGTTTGAGTTTTAGAACTAGACTGTATCTGTACACGTTAACACTAACAATATCTTTTTTTTTCCTTACAATTAACGATTGTCAGTTATGGTTAACCATATACGTAAACGTGGATGGATGCAAGGTCTCCTGACAGTACCCATTTCCCATATCGAAGTTGCCTAGCTGATGGCTCTACAAGATCAAAAGGTAACTGAAATATTAAAATATAACATTGCACGAGTCCTTAAATGTGTAGATTAAAGGGGAAAAAGAAGAAAAATTAGACATCACAGCTACAAGACAAGAGGAGTTGTTGGGTGTTGAATCTGGGATGCAACTAGGAAACATGGAACCAAAGAGGTTTCCGACAAGACAATTGGAAGACTTTTCTCCGTACACACGTATAATCCATACACCTTGAGATTAAAAAATATTGTACAGCAAAGAAAATGCTCAGATGGGATCATGAATTGTTAATCCTTTTCAAACTTGCTGATCGAACAGGTTTGGCTTGTGTTCCATTCACTTGATGCTTATCAAACATCATCACTTCCAATGTCATTTAAGCTCTCTTTAATAGTAGTAGTATTGGCCTATAATTCTGTCTTTGATTATTCAAGTCTTTGTATTTTACACAATGTTTTAAAAATTGACGAAAATGTGATTTTTACTTTTCCCAAAATTGTTGCCGTTTCTTATTTTTAGAAACGAAAAATGGAAACAAGTTTCAATAAACACGTTTTGACCTAAACCCATTTCCAATTATCCATCACCCAAATTTACTTTACCAAATTCCTAGTCTATCCGTGGACAAATTCAAAGGATCAACACAATTTATTCCTCATGGCAATCAACGCTAAGCTATCATAGGCTCCTTCAGTCGTATCTAAGGAAGCCTGGCTATAGAGGTTCAGAATGCTTTCAACTACTTACATCATTGAGCGATCATTGTGGATTGAGCATCAGCTAGCTTAGTTACCCCTATTATTTGTGGATTGAGATCAGCTAGCTTAGTTACCCCTATTATTTCTTCTTTGGTTTGAGTCTGTTTGTGTCTTATTTTAGGTAGACAGTGTCAAGAGTAGATATTGGTTTAGAGTGTGGCTTGTTGCTATGAACCAGTTTTTGTCCTTCGAGGCATTTATGTTAGAACTTTATGTATATATCTTGGTTTAATTAATTAATTTTTTCTGACTTACCAATTTTTTTTAACCAAATATAGCTTTATTTTTACTGGTGAGATATATATGTTTTACGCTTCATGAATGGTTTTGTCCTGTATCAACTGCTTTTTGATTGCTTGCATGCACCTAAAGATCAATATAAGCAAATACAACAAATTGATAATGTGCGTCTAATCGGTGACCTGAGATTGATGATTTTGCTCTCACACTAGTTTTTTTAATAGCTTTAGGACCGAAAACATGGCAGGTTCCATGTTGACTTCAACCTTTTTTTCATGTATACATCACCAATAAATCTAGAATCCTGACAGCCCGCAAGGGTAGTTTGGTTGGCCATCTAGCAGGGTTAATTGGTTCAAGGTCCTAAGTTCGATTCCTGATAACGGGATGGAGTGACCACTCTGCTAGGTGGCTGACCCGGATCAAACCGTGATTCAATCCTCCAACGGTGATCGGGCCTGCGACTAGGGGTCTTTGGGGTTGGAGACTCAACCTTTTGGTCCAAATAATCCTGAAAGTTTAGATATTATTTTAATAAGAAATAGTTTTTTTTATGGATTTACGCCAGATGAGATATATATTTAAGGTCATTATGCAGTTGAGGTTTAACTGCTTAAAAATATAGATTTTCATATACTGAACATGTTTGTCCTTTCTATTTCATTTTGAGTCGTAGATTATGATTGAGAATTGTTAAGATATTATATATATAAATATATATATATCTTTTTATTTTGTTTTGACATTTCAATTGAACATATAAGATATAAATTATAGTGGGATTCAAAAAGATGTTGTAGTTGTGAAAGAATCCTACACTATATTGAAGTCTATCACTGCAAGAAAAGAACCCCTTCTACGACGTTTTAAAAACGTCTCAAAAGGTGACAAAATGTCGCAGAATACTTTCTACAAAATGTTTAAAAACGTCGCAAAAGATAGAGTAGGCAAAAGATTTTCGCGACGTCTTTATGAAAAACGTCGTGAAAAACCCTACTATTCGGCGACATTTCAGAAAACATAACAGAAAGATAGGATATTTGAGGATGCTTTATGAAAACGTCACAGATTGTTAGAATTTCACAGACGTGTTTAAAAAACATCTCGGAAACAACCTAATCCGCGACATTTAAAAAACGTCGCAGAATATTTACAATCTGCGACGTTTGTTTTCTGAACGTCGCGGATTGTATGAAATTTATTTATTTTAATTTTGCTGAAAATAATTTTATTTTAATAATTTTGCAATTTTTATATTTGTTTTTCATTTATTTGAAAATAATTAATATTTAATAATTATTCAATATTAATTTTAATTTTTCTTTGT
>JANITX010000009.1:59913772-59928238 GCA_027564395.1 Erythroxylum ulei | reverse complement strand
ATGCCTTTTATTGAATAAAACAAATTTTATACAATTAAAGTACAACCATAAATTGGCTGCAAGGGCATAAACCAACAAGCATTGTGTATGTCTCTATCAGGGGAGTCTTGCATGTTTGTACCTGGCATGTCTTGATCTATAGCTAAAGAAAATCTCTTGTGTTGTTGGCTGTGCATGAAGTCCAAATTGGAATCGATGTCAATCAGCCTATCTTCATCTTTGGATTGAACAAGGTGAATCCCAACGATATAGTTGAACAACCACGCTCCGTCAAAATCCATAGCCTGTGGCCTCTCTATCAACACCATCCCAAGAACCTTGGTGTAGAAACCTTTCGACTCTTGTACGTTTCTACAAAGCCGCGACACGTGATTGAACGCCATCAAAGATGGTTCTCAATTGGGGTTTTTACGTTTTGATGTCTTGAATTCTTATTGTTGTGTTATGTTGTTGATTGAAGGCTACACGGGTGTTATTGGGTGTTGGCTTTGCATGGATGACTACGTGAATTTCTAGGTGTTGATCTTACATGGATGACTGCGTGAATTTCTGGGTGTTGATATAGCATGGGTGACTACATGAATTTCCGGGTGTTAGTCTCATTGCAAAATACATTGTTCATGGACGTGTATTGACTTTTGGAGCCATTGATCGATTGTTGGCCGTAAGGTAGTTTAGAGCATTGTGTGACTCTGCCAATTTTTGTCAACAATTTTCAGATCTATTTTAGAGGAGCGGAACTCATCAGGAAGTTATTCTTGTCTATTTCAAGTGTATTTAATTTTCATTCTTTATTATCTTTAATCACTTAAGTTATTTGTTTATTGTTCTTTCGTAAAAGATTGATTGAGAAAATCCTCAGTTGAGGTTAGTACGAGGCGGTCGTACTATTAGGTGTGGAATTCTTTCATGGGAAGTGAGGTTGAGAGATAATGTCAAGGGTTGAATAGTGTCGACTCAATAAAGCCTTGGGTAAATCTATTGTACTTTCGTGAAAGTATTAAGTTGGGTGAGGGCCTCGCAGACGTAGGCAAGGTGTGTCGAACTACGTTACCAAATTTTTGGAACTTTTTATTATTTCGTTTTTGATTGCTTTTGTTTTCGTTTGTGCTAGAGACGTCAACAGTAAAATTGGAAAATTTGTAAAACTACTACCCCATTCGGTTTTTCAAGAATTATGAGTTAAAGAACATATGCAAGTTCGACATCTAAGGTGGGGGAAGAATTTATTTGTTTTTGTGGGTTAACGATTCTCATGCAAACTTTATGAATGGAGAGAAATCCTAGAAGATGTTTTGTTTATTGTGCTCGATGTGGGTAAATTATTTACTTATTTTATGGTTTCACTAGTTATCTAACTTTTTAATCTCGAAATTATTGCTAACTCTTTTATTACTTGATTAATTTGAACCATTTTTATGTTTAAAGTTATTGTTAACTTTATATTATTCAATTAATTTTAGCGTCAAAGTTGTCAATTTTTTGAGTGGGTTGATCCGCTAATGTGTGAAAGAGTTATGGGTATTATACCAGGATTATTAAAGAAGAAAAACAAACTAGATGAAAAAAATTTTGAAGATGAAAATTAAAATTTTTAGCATTGTATTATTAGTGGTTGCAATTAAAAATTGCTATGAGGGGATATAAAATATTGAGTATTGTATTATTAGTGTTTCATAAACCAAGTAGAGGATTGTAGCTATTATTCAGTATATACTAACAATTTGAATATGCTTATGAACATGATTATCAATGGTATATTATTATATTTTTAATTACTAATTGGATGCAGAATTATAGTTTCCTTGCTTTTAAACCATTTTGTATGTAGTTAAAAGTGGACTCCAACAAATAAATCTAAAATTGACAACTTCAATATATATAGATGATCTCGATAGTCAAATTCTTGAGTCACCTCATTGATCCTTTTCCTTCATTAGTTTATAAAAACTTTCTTATGATCCCAATCATCAAGTTCCTAAATCAATCTCACTAACACTTAATTGACTTAGTAAAAGGAATTGACATACATACAAAAATACTTAACACATAATAGACCAAAACACCAATGTGCATTCATATAAGCATTTATTTATTCCCATGTAATAGGATAAGGCACATAGGCATTGTACAATCCAAAAGTATTTGTTTTTACGAAATCATAACCTTATACAGATCTTAAAGGATAAGGCACATTGGTATAATGCATCACTAAGTAGAACTTCCTGAAGCTTTTGATCTTGCCTCCTTATCCTTGCATTTGTTTCATCCTAAAAGAAATGGCAACACATAATTAAAGGATAACCCAATCATCAAAATTAATTTAAGACATATAATTCAATACTTGTAACATTTGACAAGTTATAACTTGTTTTGTTACTGTTGATTAAGGTTCTTCACCATACAATGTTCTTATCCACGGACTAATCTCTTTCTTTTATTTGGGCTTGCAATAGGTGGTCCATTTGAAGGATAAATAGTGGAACAATCAACTTAGACATCATTTGTAGAATGTATAAAAAAATGAAAACAAATAATTTTTAAGGATGAAGAAATATATGAAAATGAATAATATTAAATATGTTGAAACTTATCCTGACACATTTGTCATAAGACATGTTTTTTTGTAGTGCCCTTGTTCGAAGCATTGTTGACATGTCATTTTTGTGCCTCTTTTTGACACCTTATTACCTTTAATAGTACTATCCCATTCCTCCTTTTTCCATTTTTTTAAATGGAGGTGGTAATAATGGTTCAGGTTTAGTTCTAGGCCAGGATTTATCTATTTGAACTGGCTCCATCATCTATTAATATACCTGTAGGCACTTCTCCTTCAAAAACAAATAAGATACATATTTTTTTAAGGTCTTTATTATTGTAAACAATGGAAGCAATGGCATGTGCACATGGGATACCAAACACTTTCTAGCTTCTACCACTACATGTCTTACTCCTTAAGTTGGCAACATGCTTAACTCTTTTATTTCTCACTTTGAACTCACTAGCACCATTACTCTCAAATTCACAATCTATGCTTAGCTTTTTGTTAATTCTCAATTTTGCCTTTATTTTTGGACCAATGTTATCTATCCATTTAGTTGCCATATTCCTATTCTTAAACAACGTTTCATCACAAGCACTCTAATTTCCTCGAGCATGGTGATAATGTTTTTACTCTGAGCTTCCAATATACTTCCATTAAATGTTTCACAAAGATTTTTATCCATAATATCACACTTTAATAAAGTGTTGAAAAATGCTCTTGCCCATTTTCCTTTTGGAATTCTTAGAAGATTACTATGATCATTTTCTAACTCCTCTTCTAACTCTCTTAAATTATAAAGTAAGTCAGGTTCGTTAGATGACTTACAATATTACCACAAAAAGTCTCTTCAATTTAAGCCCTTTGTGATTCCTTTTTCTACAATTGGTAAACACGTGTCTTGCACAAAATCTCACTTTAGCCCTTGGAAGATACCTATTAAGTCCCTCCACAAGATCCTATTCAATAAACATTGAAAATTTTAGTAAATTAGTAATAAGAGAAAACATATCCACAAAAGTATATGAAAAATCATCGTATACATTTTGACGATAAAAAATCACAGTTGATCCACCTCCATCTTTTAAATCCAAGTCTTTCTTCAACAACCCTAAACACCAATTCCAAGTTTCTATTGTTTCAATAGGAACCATAACCTATGCTATAGGAAACATCTGATTATTTCCATCTCTTCTAACTACTAATAATAATTTACCTTTTACAAACCCTTTAAGAAAGCAACCATCTAGTCATATGAACCTTCAACATCCAACTAAAAAGCCTTTCTTTTAAGATTAAAAACACATATACATCCTATTAAAGAATGGATGCAAATCTTCTCCAAACGATGGCCTTTTAATAACTAATTCAATTATTAAATTAGGATTTGACCTTAATAGTTCTTCCCAATAATCCCACAACTTGCTATATGCTTCCTTTATACCTTATTGCATTTCCTCTATCACCAACTTCCTAGCCTTATAAAAAATATTATAACCAACATCAACCCTCAAATATTTCTTCACAAAAATTCCTCAAGTCAATTAGTTTCAGTGTAGTAAGTCCTAGGAAGTCTTTGAAGTAATTGTTTGTAAGCCATTTCAAACAAACACTTCTATTGCAAAAATAAGATTGCTTGTTTGTTTCGTTTCATAAACTCTTACCTGCATACATATCCAAAAGTAGTCAGTCTGTAACAAAATTGAAGGCTACATTTAAAATTACAAGAACATTTTCAAATACTCACTTGAAAACTATTAAAATCTTTGACCAAGCTTACCAAAATAAACCATTTACAATACTTACTCACACATCTAGCTCTCACAAATTGTTTCGTATTCCTCAAAAAAGTAAACTCCCTTCTTTCATCAACAACCATCTTGTAAAGTGCTTGCTTGAATTGGTTGGAATCTTCAAACTACATACAAAACTCACTCTCAATATTTTTCTTATGAGGGTTGAATTTGCAAACATTTGATTTATGGCTTAACCCTTTTATACACATCTGAACCACCTTCTTTAAAGCTGTAGTTGTCATCTGAATCAAAGTAATCAATCATAATTTTGTTCTCTTCATGATCATCTCCAGCATCTTCAATATTTGCTACATTTTTTGACGCATTTCCTTTTATAGCTTTCCTTTTTTCTACTGGCAAATATTGCCCTCAATCTTTTCTTCAACTCTCCCCTTTTAAATGAAGAAGCTAAATGCCTAGAAAATTCCGACTCTTCATTATCCAAATATGAATCAAACTCCTTTCTAATCCTTACATCAACAAATGAATTATGTTCTTGTTGTTTTGAATTAACTTTACTCCCAGTTACGCCTGTATCTTCTTTTTCAACTACATCTTCAATCATAAATTGCACAATAATGGAATAGGTAACATTGATGGGGACATCATTTGCAATCCCAGTAACGACCTCCACCTCAACATCATCATTAAAAGAATGTTCTAAATTAGATCTATGATTAACATAGATTTCTATCTTCTTATATTATGTAATTAGCTTACATAACTCTTATCACTCAAGCATCACTTTATCCACCTTCATTAAGCCATTTTTTAAAGTAGTTTTTGGTATCCTATTCATAAACTTACTACCTCTTATACCTTTAAAATCCTCTGTAAGCATCCTCTCAAGATCCTAATAAAAAAGCCTATCAATTTTGATGCCCCAACTCTCTACATATCCACCCATATATTCAGCATCTTCTCCATAGACAAACTTTCCACCATAAAATATAATTTTCCATCCCAACAATCCTTGTCCATTTACCTACATACACAAGTTTATAATTTGTTAGCATAAATGGAATAATTGGAATTAATGTGTTAGAATATTTTTTTTGGAGAAAGTTAATGTGTTAGAATATTGCATACAACTATAATTGATGCACTACAAAAAAGATTTGTTATAGACAAATTATTAGTTTATCAAAGGTTACACAAATTATTAGTTTATCAAAGGTTAATTGATTAACAACAATTGAGATTTTATAATGAATGAATATATAAAATGTACATATATTGATAAAATGAATAAGATGAAACCAAATTCATTAATGAAGGAGGATATGATTATAGGAAATGAAAAAAAAGATTATATATTAAGTGATCAATTCAATTAATTGAAGTTATAAATTTTAATTGATTAATAAAAACTGAGATTTTATGATGAATAAATATGTAAAAGGAACGTATATTCATAAAATGAATAAGAAGAAACTAAATTCATTAAAGAAGGAGGATAAGATTATAGGAAATGAAAAAAAAAATATATATAAAGTGATCAATTCAATTAATTGAAGTTACAAATTTTAATTGGTTAATAAAACTTGAGATTTTAAAATGAATGAATATATAGTGTGTACATATATTCATAAAATTAATAAGATGAAACCAAATTCATTAATGAAGGAGGATAAGATTATAAGAAATGAAACAAAGATTATATATAAAGTGATAAATTCAATTAATTGAAGTTACGGATTTTAAGCGATTAATAAAAATTGAGATTTTATAATGAATGAATATATAAAATGTATATATATTGATAAAATGAATAAGATGAAACCAAATTTCTGAATGAACGAGTATATGATTATAAGAAATAAAAAAGATTATATATGAAGTGATCAATTCAATTAATTGAAGTTACAAGTTTCAATTGATTAATAAAAATTGAGATTTTATAATGAATGAATGTATAAAACGTACATATATTTATAAAATGAATAAGATGAAATCAAATTCATTAATAAAGGGGGAATATAATATTAGGAAATAAAAAAGATTGTATATAAAGTGATAAATTCAATTAATTGAGGTTACAAATTTGAATTGATTAATAAAAATCGAGATTTTATAATGAGTAAATATATAAAACGACATATATTGATAAAATTAATAAGATAAAACCAAATTCATTAATAAAGAAGGATAGGATTATAGGAAAAAATATTTATAAAGTGACCAATTCAGTTAATTGATGACAAGAACATAATTCATTAATTGATTACATAATTTTCAAAAATAGTTATCCAAAATTTTTAAATGATATAATTTTAAAAAATTCAAGATAAATTACGAAATGATGTTTTGAACTGGGACAGTGAGAGTGGCGAATGGAGACCGGAGAGTGGAGACTGGAGAAAGTGGAGACAAGAAAGAGCATTTAATCATTGTAGTCAGGATCGCCAATAATTTGCATCACTTCTTTTGTATGTACAAACATTATATTTAGTACTATAATATTAAAATTAAAGGAATATTAAGCATATGGTAATAATTAATAAATAATCAAATATACCTTCATCATCAAATATTTTATCAAAATAATGTCCATTGGGTTGATGAGTATATGTATGACTAGTCACCTCCACATTAGTACCTGTGGCTGTATTAATGTACAAATTAAAAAATGAAATATGGTAAGATAATATTAAAAATAGAAGAAATTGACATATGAAAAACAAAAGAATTTACCCTTAATATCTTCATCATCTAACCAATTTTAGGCATACATAAGAGCTTCCATAGTATGAGGATAAAGTCGAGCATGATAGGACTAATAACTCGACCACTAGTGCTAAAAATAGACTGATGTAACGACAAATGATTGAATTACTAATAGGTTTTGTGCAATTATTTGTATGATTGGAAAATTATTTCCATAACTCTTCCACCATAACAATACATCGAACTACACACCTTCAACTTCGGTCACACAATCTTCCATCAAATATTTATCTAACTCCATCATATTGTACAAAGCCTTAGCCCTTTTTTCTTTCATGAATTTTGCAAGTGAATTTGAAAAATTGCTTTTAGAAGATGAGCCAGAACCTAAAACTAAAGTCGAAGCTGATAGCCTGAACTACTACAATTTTGATCTTGAATTTTTCCCATTCTGAGTTGATAATCATTAAACAAATCATACTAGAATTGTTTAATGACATCTTCATGCTTTTGATCTTGATCACCACACAACACATTATATATAAAATTAACCCCTTCATCTAGAATCTTGGGTCCAAAATATGTATGATTGCAACAATATGTCCAGCTATAGACCAATTTAGCTTCTCCATCATCTACTTTGCCATAACCTAAATAATCTTGTTGGAATCAAATATCTAATCATATAAAGCTTTCTTTATCTCATACATAGTGCTAAAGCAACGATGCAAACTTGGATATTTTATTCTCAAGAATAATTAAATATTAGTATAAAATAATTCTAACCTTGCACAAAGTTCTCTGGCTAACCCCCATTAGTCTTCTGTAGGTATGCAAGTGTGCTGAGAATCTCTTTGTCTTAGTTTGGTAAGCACATCAACATATTGGAGTGCTAGCTCCAACATCTTGAAGGTTGAGTTCCATCGAGTTGGACAATCCCAAATCAAGTTCTTCGTACTCAAAATGTATAGTTGTTGTGCAATTTCTTCAAATTTATCAACTCTTTTAAGTGTTGCATTGTAATATTCTACACTACCTGAATCAAATCTATTGCTTTCTTTATCATCTCCAATCTTTTTTTCGTAATCAAATTCAGAGTATGCGCAAAATAATGCATATAAAACAACCTTATACTAACGAATAAGCTCCCAACCTATACCTTATTCTTCAACTTTTCCATTATAGCATTATTTATGCTACAATTATCACTGTTATGGTGGAAAATTTGGTATCAATACAATCTATCAAATAGTATCCTAACACAGTTGCCATCATTTTGTTTGTATATGGTGCTAGCATATAAATGAACCCACTATTTACAAATATGATGAACATTATTCATAGTAAAATAAAAAAGTAAATGATAATAATATTAAATAATATAAATTACTTCAAAAGTTTATTATGTAGAGTCCAATCATTGTCAATATAATGTGCCATTACCATCATATAACCCTTCTTTTGATTCTTAGTTGTCCACATATCTATTGTAATGGCAATCTGTCCTTTAATACTCGACAATGTTCTTAAAATCTTTCTTCTTATCCTTGTATATGTTCATAATGTCTTTCTTCAATGTATTTGAGGTTGGAACCTTGAAGTTCGGTTACAGTGAGTTACAAAACATCCTAAAGCCTTTGGTATTAACTATAAATAGTGTATGTTCATCACCAATTACAGTATAAGAAATTAAAAATCTTGATTTGTTGCTATCATAAGATGTTATAGTCATTTCATTCTTCCCTCTCATAAGGTTAGGCGTTCAAAATGTTTGAACTCCTAATACGATCTTTTTTCTATTACATGAATCCACATGTCTCTTTAAATAAGAGGTTCCATCTTTTGAACTCCAAGCCAACATCTTCTGACAATACCTACATTCGCCTTTTTCTACTCCATCTATTGATCTAGTCTTATTGAAGTGATTCCAAACTTCCCTTTTCAATTAACCTAGACTTCTAACTTCACTTGGTATAGGATTAGAAGTTTCCATTTTTATCTTCGATACCATATTACAACTCTCCATAAAAGAAATATGCTCATCCAACTGAAAGAATCAACATATAAATGTATATGTTATTCATAATCATAATTGATAATTCCTAAACATGAGAACATAAATCATAATCATAGATTTAAATTTTATCAATGACTTACACGGTCATATACTATAAAGTTATGTGAACTTACACAGTCATATACGGTCACATAGTGACCGTATAAGCCACTGAGATCATGTTACACAACACATAGTGTATGTGTTTTTATGGACTTACTGTGAAGTTTCAAGAACTTACATTGTCATTACATGCCTATTTATGTGATCTTATAAGTATGATTAAGTGACATACATGGTCACATACATGTTTATGTATGTAGTTGTGTAAGTATACAACAAAAATTACAGTGACTTAAATGGTTAAATACACACACGACCATATACGTAAAGTGTATTTTACCGTATAAGTCACTATAAGGTTTTTTACATACTTATATGGCCACATAACTGAACATGTATGTGATTGTATAGGTTAGCTAATCATACTTATACAATTACCTAAACATGTAACTATGTGAGTTCTTAAAACTTCACAGTCACTTACATAGTTATATACATACCCAAGTATGTGACTTTGTAAGTCCACAAAAACACCCCTTAGACGGAAACAATCCCAAAAATTCCAATATTTCATAAATTCAATCTTGAATCAAAAGATTAAAAACCAAAATAGAATGAAGGAACTTTGCCTTGGTGGGTAGGTTGTGAAGAAGCAAAAAAGAAGATGACAACGTAACAGGGATGTGGCATGATATGGTGTGACGAAAGGGTAGAAGATTAGGCTAAGAGAGATAGAGAGAGTGAAGTCTAGAGAAGGTAGGGAAGAAAAGGTATGGAAAAGGTTAACTTAAACTAAAACAATGTTGTTTTACACTTTGCTATTTTACTTTATTAGAAACAAAATTGCTTAGCATAAAACGATGTTAGTGTAAAATAATGTCGTTTTACTTGAATGAAAGAACTTAGCATAAAATGATATCATTTTGCTTCTAAAACAAACTGATGTCATTTAACCCGGTTGATTGAGTTGGCCCGAGCCCAAATGCCATCCCTAATAGGGATGCTTTATGTCTTTCACTTCTAAATAACTTAATAAACTACAAATAAAATTTTTAGTAGTAGGAGCACATTCAAGTCACCTCGTGTTGCAAAACATATGCTTGAATAAATTCAAGAAGTAAATTCAAGTCACTATTTTTGTACATGTTCAAGTAAAAGATGTAACTTAAGTACTAAGAACACAATAACTAATGACAAAGAAGCTTAATTAAAAAGAGAAAAATTAAAGAGTTCCTTTGGAGTAAGAATTAGAAGCTATTTTACATGTATTGGCAATAGTCTAAAATTAGTTTAGTAAGTTACGTAAGTGAATATTTGAACCATAATTTAACAAACTCTATTAGGAAGTAAGAGATAGCACGATTTTCAACCATTAAATCTTTATACATGAATGCTTAATAAATTTATCATGCTTTACACATGCAATTTTTTAAAGGCAAAAGACTCATAATCCCATTGGAGAATGCAACATGATAGATAATTATCAAACACTTTATTGATCTCCAAGGCACAACAATAACTTACATAATGACACCTATTCATATTTTCATAAAGAAAAATAAGGAAGTTACTGATATAACATAAATTAGAAGAGAAAGGCCTACTAAAAAATATATTCTGAAGAGTTTGAATCCCATGCAAATATCAAACTTTTCATAAAATGCATTTTAGTTCATCATTACCAAACAAGAAATAAAAGAAGTGAAAAGATGGGTACATCAAGTTAATATAATTTGAAGAAAAAGAAAAGGGTACAATATATTCTAGAATTACCCACCCCAAAAGTGAGACAAATATAATAAGATCTGTTTTTGGGTAAAAAAATAATTAAAATATAATAAGAATATGTATTTATATCGAATTAAAAATTAAATTCTATAGAAACCTTTGAGGGAATTTATAAATATCTTGAAAAATAATAATAAATAAGTAAAAATTAACATTCAGGATCAAGTTGACTAAAATATCTATTGAAACAACAACAACAACACCCAGTATGAATCTCGTTGAAAAATATCAATTGCAACAAAACTACAATAAAATAAAGGGGATATACATTATAAGACTGAATGAATATATTGCTAATAAGTAAGACAAATTGCTAGCAGTAAACTTATGCAATGACAATTTATAATTATGTCTAACTACATATTCTCATAAATAAAGAAACTATTCATATTTGCACGTGCATAAACGAATTCAATCATGAATCTTCCACACACACACTAAAAATGTATGAAAGCATTTGCAAATAAATTGAAATCAAAGAAATTTGTTTTGAAAAAAATGAGCTTATCTCTGATTATGAAAAATAACAGGTTTACAAGGATTAACGACTGACCAACCAACACGAATGAGGACCAACAAAGAAGAACAAAAACAAGAACAAAAGAAGATGAATGAGGACGATGACTAATAAAGATAGACCAGGATCATGCTTTTTAGAAGTGTCTGATCTTCAGATGAATGAGGATGTAGAGAAAATGGATATTGGAATTTCCTTATTAGGTAAAGTAAAATTGGGTTAAGTTAGATAGGTTATGGGTAATAGGGTTTAGGTTATGAGTTTGAGTTATGTCCTTAGTTGGCTAAATTTTTCCACTTGTATAGCTACAAGTCATGTATAACTAGGCTTTTGTTAGCCATGTCAGCCAATTAATAGCAAAACTAACATTTTCAACTCAATTGTCAAGGTTTATAAAGGTTGGTCACTTAATTAAAAAGAATAATCCAGGCACTGGATTAAGAAAAAGATTCTAAAAGATTGGACATTTTAGGAATGATTATCCCTAATTAAAATAACAAAATTTTTAAGCTTTAAATTTAAATTAAATTTGCCTTTGCCAGTGAACTTCATTATCACTCTCACTTTTGTAACAATAAAATATACCTCTTATATTTCTTCTTATTCAAAAATTTTCTTCTACAAGTCCTTTGATTAAAAGTATTCATGCATATAAATTTTAAAAAAATAGTGTTACTATACAAAATTATATTCTGAAAATATCAAAGAAAGATACCCATAAGAAAATAAGGTTTGACATTATTTATGATTATACTAATAATATTTAAACGATAAAGAATCATATTAAAATCATTGATGTATATTATAACTAGTGTGCCTTACTTTATTTATCGATTATATTTGATGTTTCTAATATGATTTGTTCATCAAAGTTATATTTGAGTATAGTTCATTAAATGACCAAGTATTATTGTCTAGTTACCTTCCTTAACATTGTTACCTATGTTAACTTAAATTGTTCCATACGCCTTTATGAATGCTCTTTAACATTTATATAATGTTGTTATAAATAAAGAGCGCTAAGATCTACCAGTTTACTCAAACCCTTTTCTTTTAAGGTTTGTTTTTATCTTCACCTTTCAAAAACTAAAGTTACTTACTTCAACTCAAGGGGATCAAAACGGTGAAGTTAGTCTTTTTAAAAATCTTTCAACTTAAGAGATTGAAAATTTTAATTGTAGTGAAAGAGATTACAATTCACTTTAATTTTTAAAAAGGATGAATAATCAAGAACTAATATACCTTATAATTTATAAATATTGCTTGAATCAAATTTGTCTCTTAATTATGAGTTTGGGGCTCGTCAAATAGTTTATTAAAAACATTAGGTTTATCTAAAAAACATAAACTCTAAGTTGTTGGCTTGTCATGGGGTTTACTCAATGCACCTAGTCCATCTAAAAGTAGAAACACAATGAGACTTGTAAATGTCACTTGGATCCACTCGACTTTGAGTACTTATCAAATGATTTATTTGAAATGTATAATTTACGAGTTATTATGTACACATGATAATTAACTGACACATACTAAAAAAATAGTAACTTTTGTTCCACTAATATGAAGAAATATAGTTACTATGCTATAACTTTTCAATATCATAATTGGTCATCATAAATTTGATATCTTTTACTATAAATTTAAATAAAATATTAATAATTAATAAAAATTAAATAAAATCAAACATGGTCATTTGTATAACTTCGTCTTTATGATCTACATATATAGAATAAATTATAATGAAATTCAATATGACTTTTATAGATAATGGCTTTATGAGTTTACAAACCTTAATTGTCAATATACCCGAAATGATACTTGTTGGGACCCGATCTCGGGACCGGACCCCAACCGGAAACAAAACGAAAAACGAAAACGAAACGAAATGCGGAAGCGAAATCAAAGGCAAACGCGTGCGGAACGAAATCGAACACAAAACGCGAATGCGAAAGAACGGAACATGAGGCGAAAATCAAAGAAACGGAATCGAATTCTAATCGAAGCGAAACAAAGTCCGATAGCAAAATGCAGAACAAAAATCGAATTCAAATCGCGTAAGGACAAAAAACACATGTCCGACATCCGGGAACGAAAAATTTCACAAAGCGTCGCGTTGGAACCCTACGACTAATCCGAAAACCAGTATAATTTTTTTTTATGATTCATTCCCTTCATCTATTAATCAATCTCATCCAAATCATCTCAAAACGATTTAAATTCCCACTTGGAAAATTGATCCTCAAACAATCATATCTCATAACTCCTCAATTTAAACAAATTTCTATTATTTCATTTTCCATAAAAACTCGCACATACATATCTCTTAACTCATCAATTTAATCAAACTCTTATTATTCTATTCTTGTTACAAAAAGACACTTAATACACATATTCATAAATACACAATCCAGCCACCCCCAATTTAACGAAAATTGGGCAGCATAACGGCTGTATTTTGCAAAACCCAAAAATCTGCAAATCAAAAACATACACTTCTATATAATCACATCCAGCCATACTACTCATCGGACCTCCTGTCCGGAAACCCAGCATAAGCAAACACAATTCTAAACCTAAAACACTTCAAAAATTCTCAAATCAACCAACACAATCAATCTCATTATCCATATCTCAATTCATAGTCATATTCATATCTCCATACATAAACAAACCCCATTCATATCCAATCACACTCGTACATCATATGAAATTCCCATTCATCTTAATTCAATAAACAAATACTCAATTCAATTCAAACACAACCTAATCATATTCATATACAAATCCATACTTCAATTTCATACTCCAATACAAACAAAAGTGGCATTTTCAAGCCACGATACAAAACCAATTGCCAAAATCCAAATTATACATATTACAGAAACATGCAAAAATCGAACTGATGTCTTGACCGTCTTCCATCCGATCTCCCACTCGAATACCTGGAGATGAGGATGAAAGGGGGTGAGCTTGACAGCTCAATGGATAGCATATTTATAAGTCGAAAAATAAGCAAAAAGTATCTTTCGAAATTTTT
>JANITX010000009.1:59660992-59672331 GCA_027564395.1 Erythroxylum ulei | reverse complement strand
ATTTTCTCACCAATTTCTTTCTCATTTAAATTCATTTTAATATTTCTAATTTTCACCAAAAGTTCGGGGTCCAACAGAATTGGTCCAAGAAATTTACGTCTAATAGAAAAAGTATAAGAAGGATTTAGACCAAGAATGCGACCAGGAATGGTAGAGAACCATAAAAAGGAGGCTAAACCTAGAACTAGAGATAAAATTCAACTTTATATGAATTACAATGATGAGGTGGCTGGCCTAATTCAGAGACAAAAAAGGAAAACAAAGTCCTGCCTAAACAGGAATTGGCAGAGGTGGCAAAAACTCTTCAGCATGGACCTAAACAGCCATCCCAAATGGCGTTGCTTGATGAGGTGGACATCCAGTCATCTTTAAGTATCCAATGGAGTCGTGCCATGTCATCCAGCTGCTCTGAAAATCAACTCAAGTCTTGTTGACTTTGAATTGCATTCTTGACAATATACCAGGGTTAATTTCGTCTGTGTATAACAACCAAACAGTGATGATTAAGGAGCTCAAATTTTATCAGTGGATTTTTCTTTGAGTTAGCTTCAATATGAGACTTGAATCATTGAATTCCACCATCTGAGTCAAAATTTATGATTGAAACATCGTCGAAAGGTCATTTTGGCAATCAGGATCCTAACGCAGCCTTTGGGAATTTTTTTTTCTCCTGAGTTCCATCTCAGAAAAATTTGTAGTTGGTCCCAAAAAATCCATCAATGAGTTATGGATAAATATGAAATTTCAGAATTTTTGGCTAAACCAATCTCAAGATAAAAATTTCATAATGATTAAAGGTCAAGTTTGCCAGAAACCCAAAATAGTGCAATTCGAGTCTATTTGTTTCATTTATGCATTTTACGTCAACAAAACTTGAATAACACTAAAACATGATAAATAAGCTATAGATGAACAAAAAATGAACGTAAATGACTCTGAATTAAGTCCTAATGATATATAAAAATATGAGTGTATCAGTCTTCTCAAAATTAACAATTTGGCCCTAAGATCAACTCGAATAATTAACTAATCTAACGTTCGTATTCAACAAGTTATCATCTGAGTTAATTATGGAAGCCCGACTACTAATTACCATTTAGGTTAATATATTTCTAATTCTTAACCTAAGTGTCTATAGTTTCTCGGTTTATATTAAACTTCTCCTCTCAATCCTTCGTTTAATATCAAAATGATGCAAAGTTTGATCATGCTATTATATTCATTCAATTCATAAACTATTGCAAACATAAGACAATAACACAATCCCTAAATCAAGCATATCTGACTAAAATAGCTATATTATTTCTCAAGAAAAGAGACTAGTCCATCACAGAAATTACAAGATTCATCATCTTTAAACACTTCAATCTCATCTTGTTCAGTATGAAAGAAGTATTAAAGCAACAAACCAAGTAAATAACCAAAATAAACTATCAAAAGGTAATAGAGTATGGGTCAATTAAGCATAACAAGGTATGAGTCTATAACAAAGAAGTAAATGTAGCAAAATAACAAGAAATAGTAAACAAAAAAAGCAAACAATAGCGGGTGAGGGAGTTGCCACTCTCAAGCTTTCCATATCAGCTCTCTTCCTCTGCTTCTAGTTGATGTTCACACAAAATGACCGATTGCTCATGCTGCCTACCCCTTTCTACTATTCTTCTCCTTCCTTTTTTCTCAGTTAAAGCTCTCTGCTTCTCCGCCTCCACACTTCTCTCTATCTCCTTTTTGTCCCAATCGAATGAGTGTGGCTGTGATGTGTGGAATGAAGAGTGAATGAAAGATGTCACCGTCACCGTCACCCTCCTATCCTTTCTATTTGTAGCCCCATTTAGGTTTAGGTTTTTGTACCCCTTCAACTTATAGCTACCACGTAATAAAACAAATAGAGTGCATAAGAATTTGCACGGGGGTGACTATATTTGTCATCCCCGTGAAGGCTGGTCACCCCGTGCATAAGCTTACACAATGGTGACTAAAGATCACCAGTGCAGGTGGTGACATCCTTATTGTTATATATATATATTTTTTCATGGAAAGTGACGTGAACTTTAATATTTTACGCAAAATTCACAAATTAATCCAATTAACATGCATTCAATATGTGTAATAACCCGTTTCTACACTTAAGGATTTAATTGTTAGATTGAATCATATCATGTGAGAATTCATGAAGTGTGTTTCATTTGCATGCATCATATTCGTATCTATACACAATTCATGTTACAATTGAGTGATTGATAAGGTGATATGTGCATCTAGTCTAGGACAAATGTTAAAGGGCAAGATAAAATGGTATATGGGAATTTAGGTTGATTGGGCCTATGAAATGGTGACATGTGACATTAATAATAGAGTGACAAATGACTTGAATAAATGAGTGACAAATGGTGGCATAGTTGCATGACATATCGCCTAGTGATTAAGTGACAAATGGACTAGTTATGGATTGATAATTAGTAGTGTAAGAGGAAGACACATGACTTAGCTCTCTATTTGACAAGTGGCAAGGCATGTGTCCCACCTCTCCACCATACACTTGCACCGACGACTTTCACCCTTGCAAGACCACCTTTTTTCATGTTTTGGTCTTAAGCTTTCTCCTTCTTTCCCCTCACCAATGACACCCTCACATAATCTCCATAACCCTAGAATTTTTACCAAAATTTTGCAGCTCTCATCTTGCAATTGAAACCCTTCATCTTGTTCTTGGTGTATGTTTGAATGCTTGGGAGGCTTGCTTAGCTTGTTAAATTGAGGAGACCTTTGATGGATTGAAAAAAATAGCATACTAGATTTGGTTGAATGGTATATTTCAAAAACTTTTTCTGAAACCAAAACACAATGGAAGCATAAAAACCAAATCAACATGTTTTCATCCATACATGATACGGTATAAGGAAAATAACTAACATAAGAACAAGATGGAAATTATACCGACTCCTTGCTACAACTTGGACTCCTCGTTTTTATATCCTCTCCTTGTTAATGTATCCTCTCCTCGTTATTATATCCTCGACCAATCTGCTCTACCACTTGTTCTCCTTGGATAACTTGGTTAACAAGATCCTTTGATGGAAAAGGAGAAGAAATATTGAAGAGATTTTCCTTAGTTGAAAGAAGCCAAAAATGAGACTCTTCTCATTATAAGTTTCGGCTAGCTCATGCAAGAGAGGAGAGAGTGAGTCATAAATGCAACACCTTTTTCTCTTTCTTCAAAAGTGAAGAAGAAGACCATAAATGAGATATTCTCATTGGTTTTAATATGGCTAGATGAAAAGACAAAAAGAAGCAAAAAATGGAACCTCTCAATTTCAGTTAAAGATGAAAGAAGAGAGTGATATGCATCCAATGCATCACTTTATTCTTTAATAAAAAATAAAGAAGCCAATAAATGAGACACTCTTATTTGTTTAAGATGGCTATATGAAAAGACCAATAACTTAAATAAGACCCTCTCATTTTCAATTATGAGATGAAAGAAGGGAGAGAGTACATCAAATGCACCTCCTTCTTCTTTAATCAAATGAATGCTAAAAGGTTATATATCATCATTAAAAGACAATCATTAAACCATTTAATGATAATATCATTACTCCATTTGATGATGACACCATTAAACCATTTAATGATGATGAAGCATGATAAAAACCCACCTTAAATGTGCAGCTGTCCATTTAGTCCATTTAATCGAAATTTGACCTCCTTTTTTCTTTAATAACTTTGTTTCAATTTAATTAATCTAATTAATTAAATCAGACCAAAGTCTAGCCCAATATTAAATGTTCATTTGGGCTTCTAATTAACAATTAATTAATGTAAGCCCAACATTCAATCATAGGCTTTAAAACTCAATTTAATTAACTTTTTAATTAAATTGTTCCGGTATTATTATTCCGAATCTAATTCGATTTTTTCTTCTTTCTTATTTTCGATAACCTATATTTATAGTTTTTACTTTGCTTGATAACCTTCCTAGAAGCCAAGTGGGGAATCTAATTAGACTTATATAATTCAAGCTCCAATAAGCCCAGAATTAATTTAATCTTAGCTTATTAACCAAATGTCATTCCACTAAGGACAATTAGTTGAACTCTTGAATTACTAAATATTATGAGAACACGTGTTTCAAATAAGATGTCCAATTGCAAACTCTATTATGAACCATATTATAGTCATCCGCACAATAAAGGTTGAAATTACCGTTTTTCCCTTAATTGGTTTTTCCTTCAAGATCTCCCACTTTACTCTGTATGGTGATTAACACACAAAATCTCATCTTGGTGTTAAGACTTGATAGGTAGTTAGTCCATCAAACTACTAGTGCCAATTTAATCACCAATCTCCGTGAAACATATAGAAGTGATGATATCACTATAAACTCTTTATTTGAGTGAATGTTCCCTAATATATGTTTCAATTAAGAATTCCAACATGCAGACACTGGATTGATACTCTATAAAAATCTATTCTGATCATATCAAGAATTATAATGAAACACATATGAGTTCACCACTCATCAAGATTATGGTTCGTAATAAAAGAATGCTAAGGTGTATGTTTTAAGATTAAAGTAACGACCTACTTTATTCTTTAAAAATATACGTGATTCTAGATTCATTTAATGATGCCATTATCGATAGTCAACTACTATCATGATATGAAACTCATCATTCTCTTGACGTAAACTCCTTTACTTACAAGGAGATAAATCGCAACACTACATTCTAAGCCATAATCAAGCGCGACCAACTTGATTATTCAACTGTGAATCAACTAATTTAGATTCTAATAATATACATGTTTCCCATACATCTCCATGTATATGTATATTATTTACAAAAGAATCTTGTTATCTTATGACTAGATATATAATGCTTATACAAATAAAACCAAACCCTTTTGTTTTATTAATAATAAATATTTTCATTACAAAAGTAATTGGAAGAAAATTAAGTTATATGTAAATACACTTACTTTCCAGGGCACTATATTTACATAACTCTAACAACAATCTTACAGCATTCACTTTAGAAATGATTTTATAAATAGAGTTGTAGCAGGAGATGGTTTTGTAGTCTTTTAAATACTTGTTTTCTTTCGCTTTAGAAACTAAAGTAATGAATGAGCTTTTTATGACCTTGAGAAACTTACCATTGTCAAAGAATTTCAAGACTGCTTTAGAGGCCATATTGCCTACAGTGGACTAGTTTTTCTGTGAAGAAGTGTTTGTTGAAGCCATCTGGAATTTGTCATTGTTAAAGAATTTCAAGACTGCTTCAGAGACCATATTGCCTACAGTGGGCTAATTTTCTATGAAGGATTGTTTGTTGTAGCCATCTGGTTTTAGAGCTTTGTAAGGAGTTAGAGATCTTAAGGTTCCTCACAAAGCTCCAGGACCATATGGCCTTGACATACAGCATAGAAAACTATTCACATAATAAATATATAATTATACACATAATAAAGATGAATGAAAGATAAGGAATATATAATTTTAATGTAGAAAACTCTCAAGTATAGAGGTAAAACTACAGGACAAATCGACAATATAATCTACTAAATAAAATAGCAAGATACAAACGATAAAGATTTAGAGCTTTCTCACTCAAGAACACCTCACAAAACAATTACAGTTAATCTAGCTCTTTTAGCTTTCTCTAAAGCTTTCACAAAAGACTATTACTAACAAAATCTATAATTGAGTACAAATTGAACACACACATATACACTAACACACACACGCACACGCGTGCACACACACGCAGACGCACGCACGCACGCACGCACGCACACACACATACACACACACACACACACACACACATACACACACACACACACACTCACTAACTAATACTACTCTTAAACAAATTCTAAAGATCAAAATTTATTAAAACTATAGTTGATGAAAGGTGTCTGGGCTCTAAAATTCTTGTATCATAATATATTTCTGCCCCATGTAACTTTTGTCTCTCAAACTTATCCTTAAATCTCAAAAGTATAAGATTTTATATTATATCTTTTGATCCAATTAGACCAATGTTATGAATACCGTACCTATACTGATATTGACTTTGATTCTAGTATAGTATTATACCAGTATTGGTCAATAATGAGTATCGTTTTGGGTAATTTTTTAATTTATAAAATAGTCTTTAATTTTTTAAAATTGAAAAATAGTCCCTCAATATATTGTATTGTATAATATATAATTTTACATCAACCCTATATCCAAAACACAATAATAATAGAAATTTAAAATAAAAACATTCGATTTATTTTTATTAATGTTATTTTTCACATATTTTACGTATAAATATTAACCAAATTTAATAAGAAAAAATTATTTAATCAACATAAGAATATAAAATTAATGATAATAAAAAGTACTTAAAATGTTACGATTTCATCACATAAGAAATAATAATTACATGAAAACATCAAATAAAAAGAATAATAAAAATTCATGACTTTTTAACTATTATAACAATAATTTGTGCCAAGAACAAACTAGAAGAAACTTGAAGCAAAAATATGTATAAGTATATTGGATATATATAATTTAACATTTATGTCAAATATTAGTGAAATTAAAAGAAGAAGAAAAACAAAAACCTAAAACTTCATTCAATCAAATACCTACTTAAATCACATTGACCTTAATTCTCATTTGGAATAAAATCCTTATCATTGAGAGGAGCCTCATCATCACCATCATTCAAATTCATTGCACCAAATAATATGTCAATACTTTTCCATCCAATATTGTCTTCCAAGTCACTCTCATCTATTAAACCCAGTTCCTCATAAACCCAATTCACCAAAAACTCGATATTATTAAGGCAAATTGGATCTACATAACTACTTATTCTATTAAGAGCCCCAGTAAACAATAAGATTAAATTATTAAGAAATTACAAGAAATTATATCCAACTTAATAATGATAACAATATACCTTCTCTGAAGCTTTAAATTGTATTGAACACATTTCAATATTTTGTGCTCCAATCTATTCCTTTTCTTGGAATAGTTCAAATGTGTTCCAATTCCTTTCATACCCTGTTGCACCCACACATTGACTTGGATATTGAATTGCAAATCTTTGCAATTCTGAAGCATCACTTCCAAATTGGTTTTGCCAAGTAATTGTAAGTCGTAAGACAACAAATGTAGCATTATAAGCAAAATAAAGTGATGATTAATTTTTAACAAGTAACAAAGTGAAAAATATACCTAGACTAAGTTTGTTTCATTGAAAAATAGAAATTGATATCACAAAATCACCAGAAGCATCCTTATAAATCTCCATTTGTAAGCTTATAAGATCTTACATCGTCTTATTGGCAATAATTGTTAAAATTGTTAAGAATATTTCCTTATTAACTTTAGCTTTCTTTGTAAAACTTGGTCTAGAATAGGCATTGAGATTCAAAAATTCCACAAATGCAAACAACAGAGAGTATCGTTACCTTTACCATCTCTTACTGATGAATGCAAGATAAGGCCTGTATAAAGAAGGCCTAATTTTCAAATTGTCCTTGATTGCTTCCTTTGCCCTGTCCATGGCATCATAAAAATAACCCATTGTTGCCTTCTCACCACTATCAACCAAACAAATTACTCTCACCAAAGGCTCACAAACTTGGACGAAAAATTAACATTGGGACTAAAATTGATTTTCTTTAAGTATAATTCTTGAAACCTTCAATCAAACATTAGATCTAGCATGCTGAGATGCAGCTCACTTATCACTTGTAAACATTTATCTTAACTCTTTCTTCATCACAATAACATTAAAGTGGTAAGAAATTTGTTGCAAATTTTGTCATAGCTGGATGATATAAATTCCTATCATTGGTGATATCTTTTCTCATTAAATTCAAGACTTATGCATGATTTTAGTTGCAAATCTTGGTCATTTTTTTTGTCTTTTTACAGAGGCTCATCAATAACAGAAAAATACCTGGCACCTTTTATATTTTTGAACATCAAGTCAATACAATCTGTAGCATAAGGATTCCAATAAAAAGAATTATATTTGCTTTGCAATCTTCTTCCAGTTGCTTTATAAGCGGAATCATTATCAGTAACGAACTTAACAATATTTTCTAGCCCAACTATATTCATAACTTCATCAAATATTTCAAATAAAGTATCAAAATTCCTAACAAGGCCAAATGCAATATTATACTTTAAAAACATTATTCCCTTTGCAGAATAAAATATAAAATTAATAATAGGCTCATGTCTTCTATATATCTAACCATCTCATATGATTAAACACCCAAAGTATCCCAAGTTATTCTTCTTTCATCCAAATATCTTTTTATTTCATAAATAGAGCTACTTGTAAGTTTATCTTTTTAGTCATCAATTAAAAGAGCTTGTATCTTGGACCATAAGAGGCAATTGCATCAAACATAAGTTGATAATAATAAGACTAGAAAGCATTAAATGCTATATCTGAATCATACCATCATCAAGCCATTGCTATATCCATATTATGTTCCAATTCTCTATACTATAAGGCATTATAGATTGAACATTGAGCTCCAAGAGTTGTTCATGATTTAAAAAAAATTAGACACATATCTTCTTCTTTTCCTAACATCAGGTGCAATATTCCCTTCTTGTTAGGAATACTACCGCCTTCAACATTTTGACTATCATCCTGAACATCAACAAAAGAACTTCCACTACCAATTTCGTAATTCAATCTTTTCCTTGTATCTTTCTCATACTGATACTCTTCAAGTAAAGTCATCATTTGCCTTTTCACATCATGACTCACTTTTTTACAAGGCTCCATATCACCTTTGACCCGACCTAAATGCTTATTTAATCTGGTGATTCGTCCACCTTTCAAATGTTTGTTACAAAACAAACAAATGGTATGGTTCTTCATTCCCATAATAATCTAGCATGAGCCCAACTTGGATCATTACATCTTCTTGAAGTAGTTGAATTATTACGAGTACTTGAACTTTCTTCCATTTATTTGTGAAAATAAATAAAGACATTTCAAAATTAACTTAATAACTTCATATCAAAATAAATTTATGTAAAAAAATGTGAAGAACTAAATAAATAATAGTTTCTCGATAACTCATGTTTCTTTCTAAACCTAAACATGAAATATATATATTGATTACTACACTTTCACAACTATAACTTATTTTTTTTTGATTACATAATTCAAATATAAGATTACAACTATAAACTATTTTGTGATATTATATAATTTAAAAATAAATTCACAACTATAACATATTTTGTATGATTATATAATTCAATCATAAACTCACATGTCGCAACTATAACTCATTTTATGTTGTTACATAATTCAATTATAAACTGACATCTATAATTCAATTTATGTAATCATATAATTCAACCATAAACTTTTAACTATAACTCATTATGTGATTTAACCATAAACTCTCAACTATAACTTATTTTATATGATTATTGATTAGTTGATTAAATAATCCAATCATAAACATAAACTTATAACTATAATTCAATTTGTATAATTACTAATCATATAATTCAACTACAAATTAACTAATCTATTTTGATGATTACAAAATTTAATTTATAATATATAATCCAATTTATAATAAAGACTAATGTTTCATTCAAATTTCAATGTATCTTAATCTCAAATTTCAGGCAAGAACAACCTTAAATTCATAATCCAATTCCAAATTTGAAACAACTAATGAATACCCTCAAACGCAAATTCATAATCCAATTCAAAATTTTAGTTCCCAATCATTACAAAAAGTCATAAATACATCCAATTCTAATTTGCAAGTGAACATCATAATAATTTTTATGATTGACACAAATTCATCCTTTCATTTCGCTGTTCATCAATCACAGATTAACAATTCACAAGCCATCCACAAGTCGACTAATCCACAAGCCTACAACACAATCAATCACATACACACACACAGAGTTCCACAATCCACAGTTCCTCACACACTTACTAATAAAATGCAACCTTAGATTAAGCTCACAAGTGAATAGTCACAAGTCATAATATTACAATTTTAAAACACAATAGTGAAACATAACATAACAAGATTGCGATTGGCGGCGACTGGTGATAGGCGTGAAACAACAGGCTAAGGAAAGGAGCAGGCTGGTAATGGTAAGTGGCGAGTGGCGAGCTGCTAGCTACTAGTGTGGTGCGAGGGGGTGGGAAGTTGCGATGGCTGCGGGTTGCCTGGATTTGGAGACTCCAAATGGTTTGGGGTGGGTGACTATTGATTGGTTTTGCACTTTTACTTCTATGTTTGATTTTGTAGTTAGGTTAGGATTATTATTTTTACATTTAGGTCCCTAAGGTTTTTGAATATTACAATATCGACCCATATTTGACCTATATTTCAAATACTAGTTGATACCAACCGATACCATAGGTCGATAGGAAATACTCTAGTTTTGTACTGTTAGTACTTGCCAGTATGATGCAAAATTTGAGACAATGAATATGACAACTAAGAATTTTAAAGTCCAGATTTAGTAGAATTAGTCAGCTAAAACATCCACAAAATGGGTTTAGACCCACAACAATCTCCCCCTTTATCTTATTCCAGAGTAGAAATCAACCACCCTATTAATTGTTTGAAAGCCATCCTGGTGAGCTTACTTTTAGTAGCCACCTTTGTTAATATGTCAACACCATTTTTTTCTTTATGAAACCATCTCCTTTTACATTGCTTTGAGCCAAGAGTCTTTTTCTTTGAATTCTCTGACTCCCCCTAGCAGTGGACAAGAGATATTCCAAACTATGGTATCTTCTCAAAGGCTTCTTCTCTTTTGTTAACCTTTGAAGTTAGACATCTTGCAACACTTGAGCAAGTTACTCCTGTAACATCCCATCACCGATGGGATGGGTAGAATTGTAATTTGAAAGGGTTTATGAGTGTTTGAAAATTTTCTTGATATATTCATGCATACACATATACATGAATAGTAAATTTTGCACATGTAAATGACTGTACATGCATTCATGACATTTCCTGGTATATTTGGTCATATAAGTGAGTGTTATGAAAAATGTGATTTTTGTTTTTGGAAAACTTAGTTGGAGAGGGTCATTGAGGTTTGAGAAATTTTAGTGAAGTTTAGAAATTTTTCTGAAAATTTCGGGTAAATTTTTGGACTAGGAAAAATGCCAAGTGGCAGAATAATTGTTTACCGTTAGTAGAAATTACTGTCCAATGACAATGGAAATTTAGAAAAAAGATTTTAGGATTTATTAATTAGAGCCATTGAAAATTTGGGAGAGAATTGGAGTAGAAATTGACATTTATTTGGAAGA
>JANITX010000009.1:59469742-59480265 GCA_027564395.1 Erythroxylum ulei | reverse complement strand
GATTTAAGGCATCGATGTATTTGGGATTAGAAATGTATTCTTTTGATGTTAATGAATCATGATTTATGTATGGATGAGGTTGAGATGTGTTAGTGAAAAAAAAATACATGAGAAATTGTGATAAGCAAGGAACTATGCTTAAGTGCGACAGTATGATAGTCAAGAGAGTTGGGTTCCGGAAACGGGATCCAACATAGTAGGCGGTCCACATCAAATGAGAGAGTCCTCTAGCTTGAGATAATAGTAGAGAGCCTGGCAACTCAATTGTAACAGTTGATGGAGTACATAGGCCAACTCCGTAATGAGATGGATCAGTTGAAAGGGAGGGACAATACCTTATCGCAGCAGTCAGAGCATCCACCTTCACCACCTTTATAAGTGAATGTATTTGAAGTTTTGCTACACTTAAGTTTTTGTATAAATTCTTATTTTACAATTAATTGCAATGATTACTATTCGTGTACATTTTAATTTTTTTATTATATTAACAATCAGGATAATATTTACTTTATCTTTATCAATCAATGTTATATTATTTACAGAAATTAAATATACAGAAAATCATAAGATTATGAACAGAAAACTCAGGTAGGAAGTGAGAAATGGGAGTAGAAATTTATCGAAGTTAAATTTCCTTATGAACTACAATATTCCGTCGCTAATTAGCAATGGGACAATAACTTCTGTCAGTACATTACCGACAGAAAATGCCATTCCATCGCTAGCTGGCGATAGAATAAACAAATCCATCTATAAGTTACCGACAGAATATATTACTCCGTCGATAAAAATTTGGCGACGGTTAATGTTTCCGTCAATAAATTCACCGACAAAAATATATATATATCTGTCGGTAACTTTAGCGATAGACATACAATTTACTGTTGGCAAATTCACCGACAGAATATTAGGATTTTGTCTACAAAGTAGCAACGGAATTCTCTAAATCCATCGATAAATTTTCTTTAACTTACTGACGAAAATCCAAAATTCCATCGCTAATGGTATCGACGAATACACAAGCTTCAGTCGTTAAATTTACCAACAATCATTTCTTTGACGTTTCTTTTCGTCGATAATTTTCATCACCAAATTTGTTTCCCAACGAAAAGGTTTTATTTCTCGTCGGTAATTTCTATCATAAAAACCTTTTTTCTTGTAGTGAGATATTCATTATTTACATCATCTAATAATTTAAAAAATGGTGTAACTTTATGGCATACTACACTATGTCATATTAGTCAAAATCAAATAAATCAATCAGCTAAAGAATTCCTTTTAGGTTATTTAAATTAAGTAAATCTACCTTTGTATGAATATTTTCTAAATGGTAAAGTAAGAAAGTCATTTTGAAAGGGAACATGAGTTTCTTATCCATTGCAATTAATTCAAATAACTGTTGTCCAATGAATATGAGAAAAGACATGGGGTTATGTATTTCATCACTTTTATAGATGACTATAACTAATATGGTCATTACTTTTTAATTTCTCATAAACTTGAAGAATTAAATTATTTCATAAAATGTACGAATTCGGTGTATAATTAATTAGACAAGAAAATAAAATCTTAATAGACTAATCAATGACAAGAATACTTATATAATAAGTTCAAGATGTTATGTGACAAAAGATGAATAGAGAGAGAGTGAATTATTTGTCAAAACCTACAATGAAATAGATACAAAAAGATGAAACAAAACACTTTTAGAAATGATTAGGTTAATAATGGCCCAAGAAAATTTATTCACTTATTTAGGTGATGCATTGCCCATAAGCATTTATATACTTAATCAAATGCCTACAATATTTGTTACAAACACTTTATAAAGTTATAGATAAGTAGAAAACTTGATATGGCAAGCCTAAAACCATGGGTATATGCTACCTAAATTCGTGATCTCTCTTGCAAATGTAGCTAGGAAACAAGGTCCAATAAGGAAAAAAAATATCTATATTAGATACTCTAAATAGTTAAAAGGATATGATTTCATAGATAAATAAGGTAACGAAGGAGTAACAGAATTTGAATCACAAGATGTAACATTTTTATAAAATCACTCTCCAAAGTGGGGTGAAGTATGAAAATACCTATTTTTATATAAGACTCTTGACCAGGGTGATTACGTTACACAACATGTTCTATTCAAATGGAAGTAATCTAGAAAATGAAGATTTGACTCAAGACTAATTCATATTACATCCTAGTGAGAATATCCCTATTGTATCTAATCCAAGTGGGAGTAAATGAAATAATAGGGAATATAGTTCTTATAAACCTCATTTACATCAAAATAATTATGGAATAATTGCCTAATATTATTTTGAACTAGAAAGGGAAATTCACATGATTCTACCATAAGAAGAAGGTGAACCAAGGAATAGAACTAAGGCTCACATTGTTCTTGTTAAAGAAGAATGTGTGAAATTAATGAATGAGGGAATGACTTCTTTAAGCTCCAATTAAGTATAGGACTTAGTTGATCTCCCTAATAGAGGAAAAATTACTATAAACAAATGGGTTCTCAAAATAAAGTGAAAAGCTGATAATAATATTAAAAGATACAGGATATGCCTCATGGCTAAAGGATATGCATAACATGAGAGAATTAATTTTGAAGATACATTTTCACCAGTTGTGAGGTCTACTTTAATCGATTTAATCTTGGCTATAAAGCTAGTTTAGATCTTCAATTACATCAAAAGGATATAAGGACTAACTTTTAAATGGAGAATTAGAAGAAGAAACATATATGGAACAACTATAGGTTTCATTATGATAGGCTAAGAATATAAAACATGTTGGTTATTAAAATTGATTTATGACTTGAAACAATCCTTAAGACAATGGTATGTTTTTTTTATAATGTAATTATTTCGTATAATTTTCATTTGATTGATAAAGACTATTGTGTATACATTAAAAGATCCAAAAATAAATTTGTGATTTTACCTTTATATTTGGATGATATTTTGATTACAAGTAATGCTTGTGAGTTTTTTTATGAAAATTAAAAAATGGCTTTCTTCTTTCATTAAGGACATATATTCAAAAAATTCTTAATTGATTTCATATGCAAGAATAAAAGCCAATTGATAATCTTATTGCCAAAGGCGAAGTTTTTAGTTAAAATTTATTTTCCATCAACACCATAAAAAAGGGAACAAATGAAGAATGCTCCCTATTTTAGTTTAATTTGGAGCCTAACATATGTAATGATGTATTCAAGACCATATAGTTGTTATATTGTTCGAGTAGCAAGCAAATGTCAGTCATATCTAAGTCAAGTGCATTGGAAAGCAGTAAAAAATTGAAGTATTTAAAGGTACTATTGATTTCACATTTTATTATTAAGGCAATGACCTACATATATCAGGTTATATAGATGTATATCGGGATGGATATTTGAATGAGAAAAAATCTACCTTTGGATTTGTTTTATTACTTAACAATAGTGCAATATTATGAAAAAGTAAGAATCAAATTTACGTTATTTTAGCTCCAATGCAAAATGAATTTATAGAATTTTTAGCTGCATTACAAGAAGTTATTTGGCTAAGACGTTTCTTAGTTCATCCGGTGTCTTTAAAGGAAGGACTGATCTAATATTAATTAACTATGATAGTTTAATAACAATCATATATATGAAAGATCCAAAATTTCATTTCAAAACCAAGCATATAGATATAAAGCATAATTATATAAAAGATATAATTGCATAAGGTAAACTAAAGATGAAGTATATATCTCCACGTGATATAGTGACAGACCTAATGACAAAACCAAATTCTCAAGATACATAAGCAGGCATGTGAATTCACTAGGATAATATAGATATTAACAAATTATTGATAAACAATTCTAAATATTTGTTTATTCCTTATATTGTCATGTCTAAATGCAATATATGTGACAACATTATTTATTATGTAATAAATATTATTTAATGTGTAATTCTAAACTATATTTTCTCTAAGTGAAATATTTTAAATGTGAATTAAGTATAAGTCAAACAAATAAAAGATTAGCCCTCTCATAATGGGATATTGCTTCAATTTTTATAATAAACAGAAATGAGGCAAGTTTAAAGTTTGTTATCTAGGTAATAATTAAGAGCAAAAAGCTTAAATTATAAATGTCATTTTAGATAATAAAATAAAAGGAAATTAGTTTAGAGTGATTCAATCGTCACTATATATGTCTTTAAGTTACTAAATAAAGATGAATTTTAAAATAGACAAGTGAACTCGAGTTAAATGTTAAGTATGTTTGAATAAACCAAACATATGTATGATTAAATATAAGGGGATTAATATAAGTCATAAGATCTCTATTTGTACGAGACACTAGAGGTTAAATGAGCATCATAATATACCCTTATAGCTTTTATTTAATCCTTAATGCTTAAATTTGAGTTTGTTACTTAGAATGTTACTAAAAGGTCCTGTGTGATGCGATTTTATGGGACAATTCTATAAACTAAATTAAATTCACTTGAGGAAATTTAAAATAAAGAAAGGTTATTTTCATTAGTGATTCACATTAAAAAAAAACGCATTCAATAGTAACCATCGTCTCTTACTAGAAGAATTGAATACAGTTATAATGTGATAAAATAAATGAGATAAATAAAAGAACAAGAATATAAGATATGACCTAGCATATAACACAAAATATTTATTTAATGATCAATTCATTAGTTGAGATGTCATATATTTCTAACAAATATACGATAATAAACTCTTGTTATATGTTGGTTGTATAGATTATTTGACATGTATGATAATTATGTAGTTTTAATTGTTTAAATTGTGTTAGTCTTATTAAGTGTTATATATGTCCAAGGAACAAAACCTCAAAATAAGTCCTTATTTGAAAGTAATCTCATAAATCTAAAAACCTTTTAGATTAATTTAAATTAAGAAATTCAAATAATTAAGAGATCAATTGAAAAGATGAATAGAGAAATTTTATTAAAAAGAGATAATAATAATAATAATAATAATAATAATAATAAAGAAAATGCCATGGCATTTATATTTTCAGCTACAACACACATAAATTGTAAGTTTTCTTTCCAGCGACTTATAAAATCATTTCGAAATGGGACTAAAGATTTGTATATGTGAAACTATTTATGTTTTGTTTGATGTCAAAGTATTATTGGATGAATTGAAACCATTTATGATGAAAAAGAATATTGACGGGTTAACTATTAAAGTTGATATTTATTTACAAAAACTCCTTAATGTTTTTCTTACTATAATATATATATATACATTCTATTAAATCTAGTTATATATCACGTCGATCCTTGATAAACCGAGTTCTGTGGTTCAATGATATCGACAATCAATGTACCTAGGCTTATATTTAGAAGCTGACAAGAGAGAGAGAGTGAGGTGGTCAAAAAGAGGAAGAAAGCTGAGGGAGGGAAAAGTGGAAGGCAAAAACTCACGCACAGAGAGGGAGAGCATTTGATCCACGTCAGTCTTTGTTGTCACGAAAAAACATGAACAAAACATTACAGCGTGGATTTCCAAGGCTTGCCCTTTGATTGCTCTTCTTCGTGTTTATGTCAACACATGCAAAGGAAAGGAAAGCAAGAGCTATCACTCGGATCCTCTTTTTATGTCATTCTTCTCTCTGCTTTATTGCTACCCCATTTTGCATAACTATACCTATACGCATTCCTCTCTTCTCTGCACCAATTAACTGTTATCAGTTTCACTTTCCATGTCCAATGACCATCTCACTATAATGAAGAAAGGGAGAGAGAGAGACAATGGCTGCTTTGCCTTTCTGTTCTGATTAGCTTTGCTTTATTCGTTACTGCGAGGCTGTCTTGGTCATTAATAAAGCAAATAATCAATTCCTTTCTCTTCTTTTTTTATATTTATGAGACCACACACGAAAGCCCTGCTCGGTTGGTTTGTTAATTGTAATCATCAGCTTTGGTAGATTTGCATTTCAGGAACCCTTTTGTTTTATCATTTCTTTGTGAGAGAAAGCGACAGATATGTGAAAAAAGAAACAAAGAGGGCTTCAACAAATTGAAAACAATAGTTCAAAAGGGTTTCCCTTCTTTTGACCAGAAAGTTTTCAGTTCTCATAATTTTTTGTAACGAAATTTCTAGAAAACACTCCCGCTTAGGTTTGGTCGAAAATGGAATTGCATGGTTTTGAGGGGGAGTGAGACTGTTGGTGTTTTCTTAGATTGTTGTCACTGATTACTTCAAACTTTTCTCTCCCACTCAATTCACTGCAAGGACATGAAGAATCACGCACATGTATGTATATAAATAAGTGCGTCGACATTTCTACATCATTACGATATCATTTAAAAATGTACGCTAGTGAAGCGTCAAGCATGGTAAGAAGATTTCTTGGGGAGGGGAGTGAAGGCTCTGAAAGGAAGTACATTCCCATACGGATAACCCACCCCTCTACAGTATGCATGTGAGACAACAAGGAGCATTCTGGGCAGCTAGTTTTGCAACGTATCGAGGAATAGGGAAAATATGGGAAATGTGCGAGTGTTCCCATGCTGGTCTTCACAAAACATCATTTTCTCTGCCAGTCTACTGAACTAAAAGAATAACAAAGTAGAAACTTCATTAGACATCAGTGATGATAATTTCAACTTCATAGAGTTTAAGGAGACTAAGAACTGATCGTATCAACTAAATGACTAAATGAGCACTAAGTATTCCTGAGACTAGCAGCGAGTTCTGCAGCAGCTGTCATTGTCACTAATTCTAGAATGGATCAGCCGATAAGCTCAAACTAGTTAATTGGTTCGCCACTTGAATTCATTGACAAATTTGTTTAGGGCGATACAGCAGAAGTTCCAAGCTGTTAATCACGCAAAGTTACTTCGTGAAGAACCATATACATTAACCATTTCCCACTGCTCATTAAGATCTCAATGAAATATTTGTGATGGCGATACTGATTGATGCATGAGGAAAGGAAACCAATTATGTGAATACTAGATCTTCATGTCAGATGAGAACAACCTTAGCCACACTTAAACAAGCCATACAATACAGACGGAAAACACAACTCAAACGAACTATAAAACAAAGATATCTAAAGCATAAGGTGGTTTTGTTATAAGGAACCAGGTGCTTCGTTTAAGACCTCTTGCAATTCCGGGGACGAAAACAGTTTCCAGATCATGTTGGTTTGGCAGAGAATGCATGCTACTTTCTCTCAATCGTGGCTAACTAGTGTTCATATCAAGAGATAAAGTGTTATTATCATCTCCCGCTGATCAGTTTCCTCCAACCAAGCAGGCATTATAAGAAGTGGCTACTGGAGGAAGCGTTGAAACCTGACAAATCTGTCCACGTATTGCCACTCCAGAACTGATTATTTTCGGGTAGAGCAAAGAATGGCCTCGCTAAGCTCAAACCCTCGTTGTGTTCCATCTTCACATTAGCCAAATGGGAAACCCTTGAGCTTGGATTCATTGGTCGAAGAAGGGGGGTTTCACCAACTACTGAAGATGATTGTTCAACACTGTTACTGTGAAATGGGTACAAGCCTGTGGATGGTGGATCATCCAAACCTAATTGTTGCGTTTCTCCTGCTGACAAAATGCCACTACTCATCCCTGGATTGCTTCCAAGCTGAAATCCCATGTCGGTCTGTCCATTAGCACCATTTGTTCCTCCAATCTGACCCTGAATTTCACCAAAGTTTAACCTAAAATTCCCCGCACCAGATTCAGTCAGATTATGTAGAATCATTAATGGAAGCTGAGTTGATTGCTGATGAGTCGAATGACCAATAATATTCTCTGAGGATATTACATCTGTGGAGTTGTTTGATCTTGAACCTACTTGCCTTTCACCAGACGCTGCAGACTTTGAGCTACTTTGGCTTCTGTTTTTCTTGTTTCTCCTACACCCACCTCCCACAGGAACATTTCTAAGGGCACCCCCTCTAGTCCAGTATCGTCGACAAGTTTTGCAAAAGTGTCGTGGTTGAGAAAGGCTGTAGTTATTGTAGTAGCAAAATTTGGTGTTGGAAGAATCACACCTCGGACACTTTAGTGCTAATTCTGGCTGGGGTAAGTTGGCTAACCGGGCTCTATCTGCCATCGAGCCAGGCCTAATCGAACCAGCCCGACCCCCACCGCCGCCACCATCATGAGGGAGTGGTGGAAGAGGTGGAAGATGGAGACTTTCATGGTTAGCAGCTAGTTGCCGATTTGGTTGCTGCAAAGAACAAAAATTGTCACAAATCTCTCATATCAAAAAGAGAGAAATTTTATCTGGTATATTCAACAAAGTAATAGGAATAATCATCTTTTTGATATGTTTCTTCATCGTGATTTAAGTTTTGCCTTTTTTTCTTTTTAGAGAGAGTAGGAGAAGGTTTGTGGATGAAAATTAAAAGAAACCATACCTGTTGCCAGTTGGGAGGATCTAAATAGACTGGAACTGAAGAGAACACCATGGTTATCTTTTGATCTTTTTCTTCTTTTATAAAGGTTGATGGGTCTTTAGGAAAGAAAATATGGTGGAGAATCACACAAGGAGAATACCAGAGCCAAGAAAGCAAGAGAAAAGAGAATTAAAGGTGAAGGTGAATGAACAATAGGGGGAGGCTTTTGTTCTAATCTATGTTTTATACTTCTTTTATCCTCATTCTACTCTTTTTTTTGCTCCCTTTTTGTTCTATTATATAATTAGGGTTGAATGGAGTGGGAGTCTGTTTCTTCACATATAAGTTTTCTTTGTGAAGCTGTGGATCTAGTGCTCGTCCCAAAGAGAGATGTGGATCATGCTTATCAGAGAGAGAGATGAACATAGTAAAGCAAACCATCGCTATCTGTCCTTTGTGGTGGGATCACACTACGTAATCGAGATTGCTTATTATGGAGCTCCTACACTTGTAATAGGGAATCTGTGGTGCATGGCATAAAGTTAGAACTAACATCTATACACATGAACAAGTCTTTCCTTATACACATATATTTACAATTAACATGGAGACCTACTATAAACTTTATGTCTGACATTAACCTACAAGCAAAAAGCAAATGCTTTTGCTGATTGGCCGATTTTAAAAACAAATAAAAGAATACAAAAAGAAACAATGTTTAAGGCTTCACAATATGTACAGCAGTTCAACCCTTGATAAGTCTTCGCGTTTCCTTTGCTTCCATCCAATTAAAAGTGCCCAAAGTCCACCAAATGTTGCTTTCGTTGATGTGTATGTGATCTATATCAGCTCCTTCCAACATGACCTAGAGTTTAACCATCTTTATCAGTGTCCTCCAATTTGTCTTTCAACCTTAATTCTTAAATCATGCTATTATATACAAAACAGAACACCAGCTTGGAATTTGTCCCTCTTTAATTCCTTACTTTATATCACTCATGTCCACTCTTTTTACAGATTAAGAACTGCAAAGTAGGTAAATAGTGAATTTTGCAAGTTGCTGTGATTGGGAAATTAGGGAAGAAAAGCCCAGACCTAGTCTTGTAGCCCTCAAGGTGGAGCTAAACATAAAGCCATGCACTCAGCCATATATCTTCTTATTCCAGCATTTTCTGATGTTCAACAAAGTCTAAACAAGGAATGTCGATCAATATTTTCTTTGTGTGAAGAGACGTTGTAACATGCATGGGGATACCAGTCCGTAGGGTGCACCTGTTACCTGGCACATCCGAGCATATCTGTGGTTTTGTGAAATTCAACATCATGTGTCCTTTCTGTTACAGATTGATGTGAAAACCTACCTTATTGTACAGATAGATAAAAACTAATTTCTTACACACACACACACATATATGTGTGTGTGTGTATAGGAATCGAAAACATATTAGGTTACACTTTATCTTTCTTCGCTCTGAGACGCTTTTCATGAAAAAGATACTAAATATTTATAAAACCTTGCAACAAGATTCCGTAGAATAGTTTTACATTTCCACTTGGTTCCACATAAAGACTTATCAGTGACACAGCAGTTATATATATTATAGATAGTCCCTACAAGTTGCCCTCAATAACCAACCAATCATCAAGGGCTTGTGTCATAATTATAGTAGTTTTGGAAAGATATAATTAAAGGCACATAAGAACTATTCAATCATTGAAGATCGGGGATGTCTTATTTAAGGTTGTTTCATTCCAATTACGATAGAAACAACCTATTATGTTGTTTGAAAGAGTTTCTTAATAGGTACTAACTATCCAAACATGTTAATTCATATTTTGTTCTGGTAATTGTCACGTAACTGACGAGTAACCACGATAATCGCTATTAAACTTAATCCACCATAGAGCTAAGTGACTCGTGGAGTGTCCACAATTTTTGTATAGTTTTGATAACTTCTTGTCAAGGCTAGGCACAACTTGTCTAAAGAAAATTGCCCGTCAAATTGCCATATGACTCATCCCATAAAGTTGCCCAAGACAACCTATCCAGCTTGGTCGGGTCGGCCACGCTGGGCCCGGATCCAGTCAAGGCGACCCGAGGGCCGATCGGTCCAAAGATCAATCTCACA
>JANITX010000009.1:59420327-59430652 GCA_027564395.1 Erythroxylum ulei | reverse complement strand
ATACCATCATCATAAGGTACGTACTTGAATGTCCTTCGGGTATTCGGGTATTTGCCTTATGGTAGTGGGATGTTGCATAAGCTGTGCTAAAATGCAACTTGGTTCTAAAAGCCTCTTATAAGTTTTCCCAGAATGTGGAAGTGAATTTGGGATCTCTATCTGAGACTATAGAACTTGGAATCCCATGAAGTTTGATTATTTCATCTATGTATTTCTTGCCCAAGGCATTCAAAGAATCTATTTGCTTGATTGGTAAGAAATATGTTGACTTGGTTGGCCTATCAACAATCACCCATATTGTATCATGCTTCCTGCTGGTCCTTGGCAATCCCATCAAGAAATCCATTGTAATCTTCTCCACTTCCATTCAGGAATAGACAACGGTTTAAGCTTGCTGGTAGGTGCTTAATGTTCTTATTTAACTTGCTAGGACATTAAGCATTTTCTAACATACTCTGCAACATCTTTCTTCGTTCCTCTCCACTAGAAGTGCTCTTTTAAATCTCTATACATTCTTGTACTCCCCGAGTGCATTGTATATGGAGAATTGTGTGCCTCATCAAGAATTTCATCCTTCAACTTTTGCATGTCTAGAATACATAATCTGTTACCTACCACCATCAATCCATCTTGTCTTATCTCTATTTTAGAGGGCTTACCATTTTTAATTTCTTCTCTGAGCTTGCTCAAGTACTCATCTTGCTCCTATAATTCCTTAGTCTTCTCATTCAACACTGGCCTTATTCTAAAATTAGCCAATATCTAACCAGATTCGACTTGCCTCAATGTCACTTTAAGTTTGGATAATTCCTTCAATAAAGGAAGGTATATTTTCTCCACATGTGCCATAGTAGATTTTCTACTCAATGCATCCGCTACTATATTAGCTTTCCCCAAGTGGTAGTTTATCATCAAGTCATAATCCTTAGTAGTTCTAACCACCTTCTTTGCCTTAGATTTAACTCTTTTTGGCTCATAAAATATTTAAGACTCTTGTGATTTGTAAATACCTTGTTGGTGACTCCATATAAGTAATGTCTCCACATTTTCAATGCAAAAATTATGGCAGCCAGCTCCAAGTCATATGTGGGATAATTCATCTCATAGGGTTTTAATTGCCTGGAATCATAGGCAATCACTTTATTCCCTTACATCAACACACACCCCAATCCCTTCCTTGAAGCATCACTATATACTATATATTCATCACTACCAGAAGGTAAGGTTAGAATTGGTGCAGTTGTGAGCCTATTCTTCAATTCCTCAAAGCTCTTCTAGCATTCTTCTGTCCACACAAACTTCTGACTCTTCTTTGTCAATTTGGTGAGGGGGCTGCTATCCTGGAAAACCCTTCTACAAATCTTCTATAATAACAAGCTAAAACTACGAAACTCCTCACTTCTGCTATATTCTTAGGTGATTCCCATTTAACTATAGCTTATATTTTCCTTAGATTCATATGTACTCCTTTTTCTAAAATTACATGTCCAAAAAACACTACTTCCTTTAGCCAAAATTCACATCTATTGAATTTAGCATACATCTCTTTCTTCCTCAATGTCTCCAAGGCAATCCTTAAATGTTCTTCATGCTCCTTGTCACTCTTGGAATAAACCAATATATCATCAATAAAGACTATGATAAATTGGTCTAAGAAAGACTTGAAGACATTGTTTATTAAGTCCATGAAGGCTGCAGGGGCATTCGTTAATCTAAAGGGCATAACTAAGAACTTAAAATGCTCATATCGTGTTCTAAAAGTAGTCTTTAATGCATCAAACCCCTTTATTCTCAATTGGTGGTAACCAGATCTCAAGTCTATCTTGGAGAAGACTTTTACACATTGCAATTGATCAAACAAATCATCTATGCGTGGGAGTGGATATCTATTCTTGATAGTGACATGATTAAGCTTCCAATAGTCCACACACATTCTCAATTATCCATCCATGTCAACACTGGTGGTTTTATCTAACTCCTTGGTACACTTTCCTACCAATGCAAGGCATCTCCCTGTAGTAAGCTTGCAGCATATTCAACATTTTCATTATCCTCACAGTCCATTTGTTCCATTATCCTTTATATCTTCCTCATCCATGTTTCAGCTTCTTTTGGATCAATTGTTCCATAAAAATCCACCGCCCTATACTTCCTAAGCTTATCAAATTGTTTTCCTTTCTTAGCTGGGGTTGGGGTAGAAGTTTGTAACATCTGGCCCATGGCCTGGACAAAAGCCTGAGCAAAGGCTTGGAACAGTCTAGGACCTAAGGCAGTAGGCACTTGCTTTTGTGGAAGAGGTGACTCATGCGTTTGTGATCGAAAGGACTCACTACCATATCCTACAGAAGCCTCAGCATTTCCTGGGGTTCTAGACTCATCAGTGCCCTCCTCTCTTGGTGGAGAATCAAGTGCAACAGATCCTTACAAAACTCCTCGTCTTCTTTTACGAGGTGGCATCTTACTCCTTCAATTTAAACATTAACATTTAGCTTACAATTTATTTTAATCTTATTACCTACATGTATGCATGATATGCATGTCACTTAATGCAATCAATCAATTCAACAATGCAAACAATTAATCACACATAATAATTCATATCACAACATATTCTAAAAACCATAGGCTCTGATACCAAAAATGTTGGGCCTAGTCTCGGTACTTATTACAAGGCTACATTACGAGAGGATCGGGTGAAGATCATGTGAGAAGAAGGCTGGAAGCTCCAATTTGTAATGAGAAAATTAAAAACCCATGTTTTACTCAATTTGGTGAGTTCCATCGGTCACTCTCATGCACTCCTGACGTGACACTCAAACTTATAAAAATCATATCTCTCAATTCTGATGTACTAAAATTACAAACCTTATACCATTGGAAAGCTAAGAGGGTATGCCACAACTTTAATGAAGACAACTTTGTCTAATTCTCCCTACATCAGTACAGTTTAATTGTTGAATTCAGGTCACAATTTCTGTCAAGGATAGTGCTGCTGGCTCTGCCAGCACTAGTGATGTTATCGTGTAAAGACCATATCTCTCTCATAAGAAGTACAAAAATTACAACCTTTATACCATTGGAAAGATAAGAGGGCAAACTACAATTTTACTGAAGACAAATTTGTCCAATTCTGCCTATATTAATACAGTTTATTCATGGAAGTTAGAGTCACTACTTTTGTGCAAGGTAGTACTGTAGCAATGTTCCCCCTTTTTCTTCTTTTGCCTATTACGAACTTTTACAATTTCCAAAAACAAAAGACACTGATCCAACCAACCACTAAACGTATATACATGACTCTCAACATAACAATTTATTTTCAGTCTATCCAGGGCCATCTAACAACATACTATTCCAACTCTAACAACAATTAACAACTCAACAAAAAAGATAGTTATGAACATGTACAAAGGGAACTTCTTCAACTCTTAATCTCATTACTTAATCAAAATGGAGTTTTAGCATAGCTTTAATTACATATCAACAACCACATCAATAGCTTAATACAAAATATAAATGAATGCTCATATTTGATATGGTTATAAAGCTACCCAAAAATATAGTCGAACTAACTTAGTTACAAAAGGTAGCTATCTTGGAGTTTGCCAAAGCTTTGCAAAGATCAATAATCTTCTTGTTCTGCACCTAAGGAGTAAACAAAATAATGGGTTGAGCTGCGAAGCTCAGTGGCTAATACTTTTATAGCCATTGATAACGAGCTCATAATCAAGCATATATAATATATAAATATATATCTCATCTTAATCTAGCAATTAAATCATCAACAGTTCTAGCTCAAAGATTCATAGTTAAGGATGTTATCACATAAAGCATATCATGTATATTTAACCATCAAAACATAACACTCAATTGTGTATCACGCTCAACAAATCAAAATGAAATGCACAAACATAATGGCTTGAGAGTCCCATGGATCGAAATGGAGAAACCCAAGTTTACGCCATAAACTAAATGAGTCTATTTCTTAGGAGCTCATGTGCCACAAGCGGGCAGCCGGGAGAAGGCTTTAAGTTAACGTGCACGTAACGAGCAAAATGTTATCTCTCTTGCCCAATCACAAGCAAATTTTGATGCTTAATTCATTTCATCACATGTTCATACTTTCATGTTTCTTGTGCTTTCTCCTCTTTTCATTAATACAAAATGTTGTATCATCTTTCAAGGCCTAACATGATAATAAATCATAATGAATTTTCCAACAATTACAATAATTCAAAATCAAGCAATTAAACATACACACACAAGTAAGAAATCCGCCCATCATCCACAATAACTATAAACATATTACCTACCTAATTAAATGCAAATCTAAACTCAAGTTTGCCTTTCCCTTTACTCTTGCATTGGATTTTCTTAGTTTCCTTCAAACAAACAATTTTTTCATTCAAACCAACATACAAATAGAAAATCCATTACCGCAGCGCTCCCTTACCACAGGGTACACACCGGGACGCCCGGAGGTCATTCCTGTACATATCCTATTATGCATGAACATAGAAATGCATTTCTAACTCTCATTAATCACTCACATTTACCATTTTAACCTTCCCACAAGTAATGGGATGTTACACTACCCCTGGTTTATCTAGGCTAGAATAAATAAGATCTAGTTGAAAATCTCTAAAAATCAAAATGGGTTTCTTGGTCCTCTTCTTTCTCCCTTTATTTCCAGCCAAGAAACTCATTTTCTCTAGTTTCTTTTTGCTACCAAAGTAAGAAGAAAAGATGATGAAGATTACCTAAGACTTAGCTGAATCCTCTTCCTTCTTCTTCTTTCTCCTTTTCTCTTTCTACGCTTGTTTCTTTCTTTCCTAGCTTCTCCAACACATTTCATGCATTCTTCTCTTCTCCTTTCCTCTTTCCACTTTTTTCCTTTCTTTCCTAGCTTCTCCAACACATTTCACGCATTCTTCTCTGCTCATTTATTCAAGACCTCTTTTTTTGTCGTTCCAAGTTTACCCTTCCACATTTAATGTAATGACTACTTATTCCATTAGTCTCTTATGCCTATTACACACTAAATTAATTCTAACATTTTTATTTAATAATTCTAATTCCTATTCATGCTTGCTAAATTAATGGACTAAATTCTATAAATTAATAAATAAATTTGGGGTCCAACATTTCCTCCTGCCATAATATTTATAGGTAAAATTCCTTTTGCTATAATAGTTTCACCAGTAAATTTAACAATCTATACTTAAGTTGGGGTCAAGTATGAATTGTCTTTTCACAAATATAACATCATTTTAGTCAGTCTAATGTTTATCACAGGCCCATTATCGACTAAAGCTCTTTAAGTTAGCCTTCTATTAATAAATAGAAGTTTTAATAAATAGAGGTCTTATATGTTGTGTCATAACATCAACTAGCTTTTCCAACACCACCTTTTTTGGAATTCTCAATCCTATTGCTAGTAATGACATCCTAGATTCTCCTTAACTAAGAAGGGATTTTGCTTTGTTTGCAAAAGATTTTCCAAATGAAGAAGGTAGTTTTATGGAAGAAATGGTATATGGTACCTGAATTGGATTTTCTCCAATCGTAATGGATTCATTGGAATCCTTATTATGGCTCTCAAAATAGGCTAACTACTTATGAAACCTAGAGTTCTCTTTTGTGTTGCCTAATTTTCACTAATGACTTCTACATATCCTTTTTTATTATTAGGATCTATAGTTCTTTCCTCAAAGAAGATAAGTCTTACAAAGGATGACTTTTTTGAAGTTGGCGGTTCCAACAATAATGGCTTAATTTTCTTAATCTTAGGAATGGACCTATGTCACTGAATCTTTCATTTTTTAGTTCAACTTAAAGGCACTAGATTTTTTGGGTGTCTTACTGTCATTTCCAGGATGGTGGCATTATAAATCTAGGTTTTCTGTACTAAAAATTAAGAATTTGTGGTTTATATATTTGCCTATAAACTTGAGTGAATTTTGTTTGGTGATTTTTTCCTAAAATTTTTACCTTCTATTAGGTTCTAGGAATTCATTGACCCTCATTCCCAAAGTTAGTATTATAGTTAGGAATAAAAACACATGTTCCTGAATTTGATGTTGATGCTAAATCATCTTCCATAATTTTCAACTTCTTTTTGACATCTAACAATAGATGTAAGTTGAATTCGGTGGTGTTAACAATTACCATTAGCAAGAATGCGTCTTCATTTATCAATATAGTTCGGTCAACTTTAATGAGCAGTATAATTTCCTTATTGATTTGGTCTTAGTGACCACATTCTTTAACCCCTAATATAAATTTGTTTGATGGCTCCAAGTATTGTGATATTTGCAATAGTCTCTACCTCTTATCTCTTCTTTTATAGGAATTATATGTTTTAGTGGTAAAGTGATGAATTTTTTCTTAAGACAAATAATTAAAGATATCCTATGTTTTGGGGGTGTCAAAATTCTATTTTGATGGAGCGCATATTTTTCTTTTGCCTTTCAGGCACTTACTCTCCAAAGAGAGATAAACACAAGTTCTAGAGATGTTGACTTTGACTATTGTTGAATCGTAAGAATTCACCTCTCTAACATAAATGCCTACTAAATTATTCTTTTGGTGTCCTTCTTCCTTAAGAATTTCTTCATATTCAAAGACATTTGCGACCAGTTCATAGAAATCTTGAAGTTCCATGCCTTGTAATTTCTTCCACAATTTAATGTCTAGACTACTTTTAGCTAACTTCATATATTCAGTTTCTGGGAGTACAATCTAGCATCAACTTCTCATTTTAATGAAATGAGTGATGAACATGACAACTCTTCTAAGTGACCCTTGGCAACTTAGCTAGACTAACTTTAGGCTTAATATTAAAAAACTGAGTATGAAATGATCTTCTTATTTTAGCCTTAAAAATGATTGAATTCTTGGGCAACAAAGCATACCAAAAGAAAGATGTACCTATTAATGAATTTAGGAATAGCTTTAGCTTAAAGTTGTTTAATTTTCTGTAGTTGGTTAATTCTTCACATTGTATAGTGAATCTAGTAATGCGCTTATTGATCAATTGACCATCTTCACCAAAAATAAGTCTAATCCAATAATTTTATAACCATGAGGATAAGAATTCTTATGATAAATTTGTTCCATATAGGGCTTACAAAATTTTGGGTAGCCAAGTTGTCTTAAACCACTTCCTAACAATTCCTAAATAGCTTCTTTGATGGCTTCCATAATGACTTGTAATCTCATTTATAGTGGGAGAATAATATGATTACGGTTTACAACTACAATGTTAACCCTCCCCCTCAAAATTGTATTATGGTTCATTAGCTTCAGCCTCCACACCAAATACTTGAATATTATGATCATTTAATATATAACTTGATTAATGCATAAATATAGTCAAATGTGAAACATAAATTATACTTTATTGTAAAATTTGATCTCCTTTTCCTACATCTTTTCCCAAACCAATTTTTGAAATAAATTAATCATAATCACCTTAGTCATACAAGTGTTTAGCCTCTAACGATATTAACACAAATAAGTTGAAAGAACTCTCCAAGTAATATTGAGATAAATAAGTCAGAAGTGCTAATTCATTAGATGTCTAACCTTATTTATAATAAGGTTTAAACTTTTTGGTATTTAATTTACAATTTAATTTTTATTAATTTTAATTTTATTTCAATATAAATTAAATCAAGATAAGATTTAGTATCTAATATTAGTCCTCATTTATCAAATATCTTATATTTGAGTTTATAGTTTTTCAAACTTTAAAATCAAGTTCAACTTGATTAAATTATATGTTTGTCGCTTCAATCATTCTTTGTGAGTTACTCATTAAATTACAACTTGATTAAATTATATGTTTTTCTCTTTAATCATTCTTTGTGTGTTACTCATTCAATTACTAAATATGATGACAATTGATATAAACATAATCTTAAATTGTATTTACAATTAGATAAATTAAACTCATTTGATTTATCTTTAATTTTATAATTAAGAAATGTTATATAAGATCATGACTGATTTCTAGTAACACATCATGACCACCCAAATATTATGAATATCAAAGTATTTTTAACTAACTTTTCTACTCATAATGTTTCTGTATAATTAAATCATTACTATATTATGATGTAGACATAAAATATGAAATTAATGTCTACTTTATTTGATTTCAATCATATTAGTTTTCCAACATTAGTAATTGGTTCCTTTAATGACATTTTAAAACTATTTTCAAATTATCATTCCACCTCACCTAAAGATTATTTCAAATCAATACTAATCGATAACAAATGAATATTTTCCCTAATTACTTTTGGCGACGAATATTTTATTGATCATCCAATTACATCTATATAATTTATGTTATATCTAATGACTACCAATTAAATACCTTTGACTAGAATATATCATACGTAATATCAAAATATAATAATATGTATATGAGATACTCTTAAGCCAAAGCATTATTTATACAATCATCACAATGATAATCTTTTTAGACATATATTCAATGTTTCATATATAATTTTCATATCATGTTAATTAGCAAACTTCTTCTCTAATAAGTACTCACATATTTGTTTAAATATCTTAATTAATTTCTTAAACATATATAAGATAAAGAATGTTTTTAATTAATTTTATTAAGACATCTAGAATCAATCAATTAGTTGTACATTATGAGTGATCATTCTTTTGTGAGATTACACAAGCTGTTTGAGTAGTGATAGTTATCATGCTCATGTTAGTTTTCTGCCTAAAAAGACATGGACAAGCTTTATCAACTCTAGCAATTTCATGATTGATCCTTCTTTTTTTTTTTTTCTTACTTCTAATACTATTTGTCGAATTTAATGTAGCAAGTGTATATCCTCGGATAAAAAGGCTCTCGCTCCATTCCTAATTTGTATAATATAATCACAAGTTGCTTTTATTTTGCTTCATTGAGCACATAGAAGCAGTGCCAAATCTCTTATATGGTAGTTCAATTTTTTTTAATGCGTAAACGCAAGTTAATTCTAACGTTGGTTGGTTAAACATAAGATCCAGTATAATAGTCTCTGTGGGAAGACAAACAATTTAAAGTAATATGGTGGTTTCTAATGGGACGGGTCAGGTGAATTGACGACTTCCACATTGGATGGACCACTTCTTGGGTCTGGTCTCACATGAAGCCAGGCCCCAATGCCATAACTTGCCTGAAAACGTTTGCATCGTATCTGCCGATTTGAATTTGAATTATCCACAATCAGTCATGTTTTACAAATTTTAAATCGTTTCCGTCAATCACATACCTTTCTTTGTGGGGGCAACTTTTCGGTCGAATCGCGTGATGAAAATGACGTTCCTTGTTGTTTAGGCAAAAGCGCCTAGGCGCTTAACTCAGCTTCTTGAAACAGACCTGCCCCCGAGCGGCTTTTATTTGACCTCCTCCTTTTCATCATCATGTCTCGTTTCTGTATTTATCTCTTTCCTTTGTTAATTATAAGACTAAACGGGCAACATATTCTCAAATCTGCAATGATAAAAACTTGTTTTCATACTCCAGCAACTTGAAGAAGGAAAACAGCGCAAAAAGTTGCGAGTATCAAAAACATTTCAACGCCTGGTTAAACATTTCCACATGATATCAAATAAATACAAGAGAAAAGCATTCCCACACAGCTGTAAATGGTAGAAAACAAAACATATACAAAGTGAAAGTACCAAGAAAAGTATTCCTAGTTTCCTTCCTTAGAAAAAATAATGCCTAATATCAACAGCATTAGCTGGAAGTCATTCAGAGCTTAACGCGTTAGGGAATGTACGTATTTACTTTCCGTGGAATGGAATCCATTAGGAAACTAAATCTGATTCACACTGAATTATAGACCACAGAGGCCGACTAATTCTTATGTAAACATCTCAAACAAAGTGTGACCCGTTCAGCTCTTTCAAGGATGAAAATTTGATAATTACTCCATTAACAGTCAGTCCCAAGTTAGTTAGTATAGGAATAGAGTGTTACCCCACAAACATCTCAACGACAGTAAACGCAGTATGTCAGTTTTGCTTTGGAATGCTCGAGGTTCCATGCCTAACAGGTAACAACTGTCGCAGATTATGGCCATTCTATGTTTAAGCGAAAGCTCGTAAATTTAAATAAGGAAACGAAAGGTCAGAACTTTAAATACACAAGTATTAGTTTTTAAAAAATAAAAATTGACATATCGGAATCAACCAGCTAAACCCATAACTTAACCCATCTGGATCAATGAACAGTGGCATTCTTCTCTAGAGTTCTGAATGATGTAGGTGAAGAAGCCAGGGGAAGTACCTGAGAAGAGCCCGAA
>JANITX010000009.1:59023398-59040949 GCA_027564395.1 Erythroxylum ulei | reverse complement strand
TTATGGCTTTTCGTTCATTAAATGATTGTAAATTATTGTTGAATGATTGTAATAACTGAAAATGTTTATTTCTGAAAGTGAAACTGTTTATTTCTGAACGTGGGCTCAGGTTATTACTGTCTATTCCGCGCGAATGAATGTTTTTTTTTTTAATTTACTGAGTTTCGTCTGACCGACTGATGTAGTACGTCACCCTCGCAGGACACGGACTCGGATATCATCAACGATGTCGGGTTCGGGTCACGCGGGAGTGGGGTGTTACAATCCTTCACAATCAAATTTAAAATATGCGCAAAATAACGCATATGAAATAACCTTCCACTAACCAACAAGCTCCCAACCCACGTCTTATTCTTTAACTTTTCAATATAGCATCATCATGCTACAATTGTCGACTGTTATGATGGGCAATGTGGTATTGATATTATAATATATCAAATAGTCTCGTAACAAGGTTACCGACCTTTCACTTGTATGTGGTGCTAGCATATAAGTGAACCTAACATGTACAAATATAACCAACATTACTTATAATATAATGAAAAATTAAATGATAACAATATTAAAAATATAGATTACCTCAAAAGTTTATTGCTTAGAGTTTAGTCATTGTCAACATAATGTATTATTGCTTAAAATTTAGTCATTGTCAACATAATGTATAGCCACTGTCATATAACCCTTTTTTTATTATAGGCTGTCAACTTGTCTGATATAATGATAATATGTCCTTCAATATTAGATAATGTTTTTAAATTTTCTTTCTTCTTATCCTCATATATCTTCGTAATTTCCTTCTTCAATGTATTCCGAGTTGGAACCTTGAAGTTCAGTTACAATGAATTACAAAACATCCTAAATCTTTTAGTATCAACTATAAATAGTGGATGTTCATTACCAATTAACATAGAAGCAATAACAATTCTTGATCTATTGTTGTCATAAGATATTGCGGTTATTTCATTCTTTCCCCTCGTAAGATTAGGGGTCAAAAGTATTTGACTTCTTAATACAATCTTTTTTATACTGCACGAATTCATATATCTCTTTAAATGAGAGGTTTTACCTTTTGAACTTCCAGCTAACATTTTTTGACAATACGCTTTTTCTACTCCCTACTGGATTACAACTCCCTGTTGAAGGAATACGTTCATCCGTCTAAAACAATCAACATATAAAGCAATATCTTATTCATAATCATAATTGATAATTCATAAACACAGGAGAGAATTATTGAATAGAGGACATAAATAATAAATTCATAGTCATAAATTTAAAGTTTATCAGTGACTTTTATGGTTACATATATACTCGTGTATATGGCTATGTAAGTCATTAAGATCATGCTATAAATCACGGACGTGTATTTTGCAGACTTACACAGTCACACACAGACCCTTGCATACTTGTAAGGTCATATACAGGGGCATATATGTGACCTTGTAAGTCACGGTAAAGTTTTTCCCGTACTTATAAGGTCACTTACACTGGTGTTTATATGATCGTGAAAGTTCTTGAAGCTTCACAGTCAGCTACATGGCCATACACTCGTTCGTGTATGTGACCGTGTAAGTCTACAAAAGCATCCCTCAAACGATAAAAATCCTAAAAATTCCACTATTTCACAAGGCGATAGTGATTGGCAAAGAAACAAAAAAAAGGCGATAGTGAGGCAAAGGCGCAACTGGAGGGGAGTGCCACGGCTAGACGGCGAAGGGGAGGCCCTCGTTGGAAGGCAAAGAGATGGTACGATGAAGGGGCGACGGAAACGAAATGGTTGAGGCTGATGACTGTAAAATCTGAAAAAGAGAGAGACTATAAAGAGAGTGAAGTCTGAAGAAGGTAAGGGAAGAAAAGGAGAATGGTTAACCTAGACTAAATCGATGTCGTTTTATTGCATCATATTCAAAACAGTGTGAGCATAAAACGATGTCGTTTTATTTCATTATAAACGAAACAATAAGAGTAGAAAATGATATCGTTTAAGTTGAAATTTGGTTGGGACTTGGCCGAGTTTTGACTCAATAATTATAAATTTTATGCCCAAGGCTTAGTCAATTCGGGTTTGGCCTATTGACCTCGGATCGAGCCGTACTCGGATCCAAATGTCATCCTTAATTTTAGACCTTCAAACATTCATTTATACCTCTTCGTTCACTTTTTAACTTCCAGTTTATTATTCTTGACATTTTGATCACTGCCGTAACTTAGTCGCATTAAATCCAACCAATCCTTAAATCAAAAGATAAGCCACTAATTGATGTATTTAAGAAGAAATAAAATTGGAACCATTTTTTAATTTAAAACATTTTGACTTTTCAAGCTTGTAATTCAAAGGCTTATGAACATTTTCATAAGCTCCTGAGCCATTCCCCAACCATTTTTCATTAAAAGGATATGCGGTGGGGGAGACATTCTCTTCGTCTTCGTCAAATTTTTTTCCCTTTGACATGTTAGTTTTGAACAATCTTTAACCCATTATCCTACTCTAGCCTTTTCACTTCGATGGTAACCTCACTTGAATTTGATGTGGAGTAGAGCCTTATCAGAAAAATAAAAAAGCATAACTTTTATTTCCCAGTTGGAATTCAAGTGTTTATGTAATATAATCATCATGCAGATAACAATTACGATTGCATGGTTGGTAGAGTTTTAGTGTATGACATACACTCCTAAGCCATAAGAGGGACATTTTGTGTGATGGTGATTCACAGGCATAACTGTAGCCAACTTATGGTTAATTTTGTTTCGCGTACAGGATCTTGGCCGGCTTTTCAGGAATCAAGCACTCTATGTGACGATTAGAAAAAGTAAATGATGCCTCAGTTGTCCTTATTCAGGAATCGATACTCATCACATTGTGATGCACAAGACTTAAACAGTTGATGTCTTCCTTTCCTCCGACAGAAACCATCATCCGCATTAACTACTTGAAGCAAAAGTCTCACACCTCTCGTGTAATTAGCTATTGCTCTGCTCCTTCCATAAAGGCTCTTAGGAGAGCTTGAATCACATTTATACTCTGGAACAAGTGGATATTAAACATCATCAATTGTTTGTCCTTTCAATTGTGCAAGGATAAAGCGTCTGGTGTTCATAATAATTTGGTATTAGAATAAATTATTCACGAAACTCATTCAACTTAATGTTAGCAGATGCATATCTTCATCCTTGGCCAACTAAACGATTAAATGTTCTTGGAATCGAGATGGAAGACACTTGAATTAACTCCTACCGCGAGGCCATCATCATCAATTGTTTAACAGTAGCATTTAGCACAGCAGACCACTTGGTTTATTGTGCCAACATCTACTGCAACCATGAGAAAAGGGCCATATCGATGCAAACCACCACTTGCTTATATTTTTTCTTTTTCAGCCGTTAAATTGTGTCACAAGTGGTCAACTTATCATATCTAAGGTGTAGAATAGATGCTCTCGAGCAAATCAAAAGTCTATCATCTGTTTCGATAAGCCAAAGCCAAACTGCCGATCTTGTTCAGATTATTTTGACAACTGATTTCGATGAATCGATATGATACTATAATTAAAGTCGGTAGACGACATAAATAAAATATTATTAACCTCCAGAATCCACTTGTCTTAAAGATCTAGTAAAAGTGGTAGTTTTAGTTGTTCCCGAAGGTTTGAGCAGGAAATTAAACCTTCACATGAACACTAGTAAAGCCTTGAACTTTTCCCATAACCACTCAGAAAATGGCTTAACAATAGAGGAAGTTTTTAAAAGCCAGTGCTGCATAACTCACACAAGGTGCAACAGCAAGAGTCTTTGTCTATACAAGAGATAATCTCCACCGAAAGGATTGCCTAGTCACAGCAGAATAACCCAATTTCTACACAACCATGTATTTACAAGGGAATAGCCCCCTTCAGGTTCCAAGCAATGTTCAATGAGCTGGATTAGACATATAAGTTGATAGGCGATGAGCTTGGACAGCACAGGCACAGTGCACAGATGTCAGGTTCAGGCAACCACTCATGACAAGCGAATGTCTGCCAGAACAGGTGTGAAGTGCAGGGAACGAGTCACAGAGTGCTTGAACGGCAGGAGGTGTGAGTGCTGTGCACTGACTGATGTTTAGACTCTTCAACCCTTCCTCGTCATACCGACCTTTCATTGATTCCCACATTGTAGGCTTGTTCTGCACTCGGCCTCGCACCAGTGAATACATTGCAGCATCTGTGATATTCCGACAGTAGTACAAGCCAAGGGATCTTAGATGGAGACATCTATAGGCCAATGCTATCACACTCTCGTCTGTAATAAATTTTAGGAAGAGGTCAAGAATCCCAGTAATACAAAGTGACACAAAGAGCAACTACATGAATTAGATAAAGAACGTACACCTAAAGTATTGACGCCAGAATTAATTTGCAAAAGAAGGATTCAAAAGGAGGCTTCACAAACTCCAGAAGCCAACTACATTTCAGTCAACCCTTAAATATTATGGGTCCACATAGGGGTAAACGTTATCAAACTCAATTTTCTATCCTTGTAAAGAGGAAAAGTTGTGGTTCCATAAGGTTGTAGCAGAATGATAGGGTGGAACCAACAGAGTGATCTATTTCAAAATCTGAAGTTAGCTACTAATCTAAACTACCTGTTATATGGACACAGCCACACAAGTCAAGAGTTCTGAGATCAGGGCATCCATAGGCTAGACTCATCACTCCAATATCACCAACATTCTCACACCATCCAAGATTCAAAGATTGTAACTGGCTGCAGTTACGTCCAATTGCCTGGTGATGATAGGAAGAAATTTAGAATGAATTTGATATCTTTATAACCATATGAAAAAACTATTGAAAGCTTATCTGGACCTGCAGGGCATGGTCAGTTGCAGCTTTTACACATCCACAAAGATTTAAGATTTTTAATTTTCCACAAAACCCAATCAGATATTCAAGACCACTGTCACTAAACGATGTACACCCACTAATGTTGAGCTTGGTAAGATTAGGACAACCACGAGCTAATGCATAAAGAGAGCGATCACTAAGCTTAAAACTTTTACTGAGATCCAAGTCCAGCAGATCATGGCAGTAACTTGCAATGATCTCAACAGCAATATCCTCAAGTTGTGGCTTATCTTGCCTCAGTACCAGAGTTTGCAGCTTGGTGAATTTAGGAGCAAGAGACAGAACCAGGTTGTTCATGTTGTTCTTACACCTGAAGAGAGCATTAGAATCAGTACTCTATGGTAATAGACAAAGAAAAATTTTCAACCATCAATTTCCTTAGGTACTGCATGCAAGTGCCATTTTGCATTTCTTCCTCATAATGTAAACAGATAACTGAACAAGTATATACATCTATCACCATAAAATGAATTCCCACACTTCTGTTATGCGACTGATGGGGATGATGAGATACAGATGAAACAGCACTATATTCCATTACGGCAACAAATGTTAAAAGCAACAAACTACGTCACAAGCAGGCACCGAGAGTTTCATGGAAAGTCTATTTCTAGAAGTATACTTATAGGGGGCTCAAAACTGAGCCTTGATGAGGGAAGGTTCCAGCAGTGACTCTCATTTATTTTTTGGGTTTAACACAAAGGATATAATATAAAAACCATAAGTGCTCCCAATTGCATCTGGATGACCATCCTTCTTACAGTGCCAGAAAGATTAACAACTATGTGATAGATATTACAGGAAATATTATCGTGTTGAGAACACTGATGAGAATTGTCACCTGAAATGAGGAGACAAAGGGAATGGGCGTATTATATAATATGTAACAGGACAATGTATGCATACCCAGCTAAAACGCGTGGATAGTAAAGACAAGAACCAAGAAGTTATATCAGAAAGTACTAGTCCATAAAAGAGCTGCGGATTTCCAAAGTGCGAGATGCTATGCTGCTCCTCCGTTAATATATATTTGAAGCTTGAAAAGCTAAGACCCAAAGCATAATACGAAGAACTATGACCCGGGAATATGAAAGATCATGTGATTAACTCTATCAGTGTCTTTATAAAAGGAATGATTGTCCACATATCATAAGCAAGAAACTACGTGCAAATTTTTTGCTTGAAACCAGAAAGGAACTAGAAATGGCATCCAGGTGTTCTATTGAAAATTATACCATTTGATTTGAAAGGAATTCGTAGTCACAACTAACAAGCAAAGATAAACAAAGCTTTTGAAAATGTTATAATCCGAATAACTATAGAAAGAGAGATCCATACCAAGAGAGACAAAGATGAGTAAGGCTCAAAACTAACAAGCAAAGATAAACAAAGCTTTTGAAAAAGTTATAATCCGAATAACTATAGAAAGAGAGATCAATACCAAGATAGACAAAGATGGGTAAGGCCCAAACATATAGCATCTCTCCACCCACTACAAACCCCAGAAGCCATAATGACCGTCCGATCATCGACAAGGGAAAGGATCCTCAACAAGAGCTCCATAGGGATATCCTTCCACTCAGTTATAACCGCTCCTTCCATTTTAACGCCTCCCTGATCAAGACCTCCACTCATTCCTCTGATTCCACCAGTACCACAAACCATCATCAGCTTCTCAAAGCACAAGTTCAAGTCCTCACCCCTAGACGTTGCTTCACCCACCATCACACGCCTCAACCCAACACAGCTTCTCACCGCTATATATGAGCGAGTCTCTTGTTTCTATCACCAAATAAAACCAAGACAGTCGGGAAAAGAAAGGGATAGGCAAAAACAAAACTGAAAGTTAATAAAATCCCGTAAAGCGACAAGATACAGATAATACGAGAAAACAAGTAGAACCCACCACCCATGTGTCACAACGTCATAACAAGTTTCTTTCTTTCGAGGAATCATACTAACAACAATCAAAACCCAGCAAGTTGTCTACATAGAACCCAATTACCAGGGCATTTATTAGGGGGGAAAAAAGAGAGTAAAAGCTGTAAGCAAGTTAAAAGCATTCGTAAGGCCATGAAAACGAAAGTAATTGGGGAACAAGACGACCCTTTTCAGCAAATTGAAAGAGGACGCGTACTCCAACAACAAATAGTAAGATCACATCAAAAAGATGAAATCTTTAACCCATAAACAACAGAAAAAGCAAGAAACCTGAATACAGTCAGACAAGAAATATAAATCAAATCGTCAGTTATGATCGTGTAATAGGGTACCTCAGCTTCTCATAGGCTAGAGCTAAACAATTAAGCTTGAAAAAAAGACGAGGTTTAGACGAAGACGATTTCCATTGAAATAAAGTTCCTCGCTTGGTCTCTTGAGTTCAAGGAAATCAGAGAAATAGTTAAAAAAAGGGAGTGAGAGGGAGGGAGACGAAACCGAGCTGGTGACGAGTGTATTGCCACGTGTGGAATGATGAATGGCAATAAGTCAATCAGAAGTAGTCCCCACGTAAAGTGGAATTTGATTGCATCCCATTTGAAAGATCGGACGGTGAAGATGCGAAAAGAGATGGGAAATTTGAAGACCGCTTTGTAGTTTACTTGCATATAGTCCAGTCCCCGTGAAGAAAGGAAATGTGCGACCGAAATACCAAATTTATCCTTGAGGGCAAAAATGGAAGAGGAATTTACATGTACGAGAAGCTAGAATGTTCGACATTTCAGTTTTGTATAAACTCGAAACCGCACTCACAATCCCACTTCTCTTACTTTTGCTCGCCTTTTCATTTATTTATTTATTTTCGTTTTTTTTGTTCTGATAATTATCATAACAAGTTGGGGAAAAGACACATGACGGGTCATTGTGTAGGTGATAAGATAACATAGAAAAATGTTAACGAAGAAAGTTACATTGGAGTCCCTCCCTTCCAAGTTGTTACATACTATAATTATCCAACGATCCAAATTCTATTTTTATATGCATTGATGAATTTTACTAAAGTTAATTGGAAATGATTGGAGTTGGTTATAATAATGCGCATAGTTATTATAATGAGAATTTAGCACAATGAAAGATTGGTTTGGCTGGCATGTGTTTGTATGAGAATCAATGAAAAACGGTGCGTGTGTGTGGATCAGTTGTGCTCATCTCCTTTGTCTAATCCAGACGTGTATTATTGTGTCTGCGCGTCACGTCAAGTCCATCTCCTGTTCTTCAGTGCTGCAGGGACTGGGATGCATTACTTCAAATCGGGGAAAAGCTTTTTTTTTAATTTTTGTAAAATTTACTTAAGCTTTTTAATTTTTATTAACTTTAATAACTTTTATTAAAAACTTAAAGTTATTTGTCAATTTTTATAAATTAATAAATTTTTATTAATTTAAATTATTTAATTAAAATTTTAAAATGAAACTTTAAACTTTTTATTATAAAAATAACTACTTTTAATTATATTTTAAAACATTTATAGTTGAATTTTTTTAAATCTTAAAATTCTTGTTCGGTTTACCTTTCGGTGTCGTTTTAATTACAATGTGTGTGTGTGTTTTTTCCCGGATAAGGATCTTTTCGGCAAAGTGATTGATTGAAACTTCCTTTCTATCGACGTTATTACGTTCATTGATTCGCCCCACCATCAGTTATCTTTACATTAATCAACTTGTATACGTCACGCATTTGTTTACATTATTATATTATATTATATTATATTATCACGGATCATACTTCCCATGCCCATGCCCTTATGTTTTATGTCGCACAAATCTCTCTTTTCTTTTACACTGACCCTACTGTTGAGGTCTCCACATGAATTGTGTTACCTTTCAAGACTAGGTACATCCTCCCACCAGACTACCTTTTATTGACAGGATCGTGCATATATATATAGATGACATAGATTATGGAAGAGCCTATGATTCTAACATCCTCTAGATATGCCCTAGGCCAGACCATTAGGTTTTGTCGTTTATGAATATGAATGCAATGCGTTTATTGTTGGGGTAAAAATCCTTTTCATTGCGCTATGAATGAATACAATTACAGTTTTATTTTTTTAGTAAAAATTGACTCAATTTTATCCTATACCAGGCTTGGATAGACGACGCGGGATCAAGGAATGTCTGTCATCTGTTGATAGAATTTTATCATAATTATAGACTAGCATAATAAATATAATTGTGTACAAATTCTGATTAATTAGATGTCAATGGTAATTCTCTCTTTAACGTGTCATTGGGCTTGTATTCATGGGCTTGCTATGATAGGTAGGCTTGGCCCATGTATTATAAAGCACAGAAGGCCCTACTGCTAGCCAACCTTTAAATACAGTCGCCCCATTGAAAACTGTACGAGTTCTTTTGCTGATTACGGTCTGGAATAGCAGTAGTAAATCCTCTGCGTCTCGATCACGTCGTTTCACGGAAAACAACAATGGATTCAATGTTTCCTCAATTTTCAGGTATTTATCCTTTCAATTATTGAATATGGTATGTTACAATTCTAGGGTTAATTATTTGTGTTGATATATGCACTTAATCTGGAAATTTCGCGTTCAATGTTCTTTCATAAACATGTAAAATTGAATAATAAGTATGTGATAAGTTTTAATAAATAATTAAAGTAAACTTTAAAATTGTGAAAAATGAATAATTACAGATACGTATCAATGATTGAGATCCGGTTTTCAATTTATAGATGGTTATTATTTATTTATTCTTAATTTATAAAAAGTTGTCTCTCACTGTAATTTTTTTAGAAAGCCAAACGAAAAATAGGATATAATTATTTTGAATTAGAAATTTGATATTATCTTACACTATAAATAAATCTCGTGCATTTAAGAATATAATTTTTGTGTTTGTTATCAAACTTTCAATCTCACTTTATTGACTTGCTCTTAAATTAGCAAACTTTTCCAACTAATATTTGATATGTCTCATACTTAACTTCAGATTCACTTGTTTCAATATTAATGGCATGTTATGCCATATTTTGATATTTGCCTATTTTAATTTCTATAGTTATATTGAACCAAGTGGGTTCATATCACGATATTTATAATAAAAAAGCATTATATCACTAATGAAGTTTTTTAAGTATTGATATGTAATATTGGGAAACAATTTTGAAAGACAAATTTTGTCGAGCCTTTAGAGTTGATGTTTGAAACTTTGCACCTAAAATTTTAAATGAACGGGAAAGAGTTAAAAGATGATTCAAGACTTAATGTTCATATTTAAGGATGTCAAAGTGATAATTCAAACTTTGTGAAAGCCGTTTGAAAATACTTAAGCAATGCCAAAGTATTCAATAGCAAGTTAAAAGAGTAACAAGGCGTTAAATCAACAAACGAGTACCATTAGATTGAAGTAGCCTATGTTAGAGTAGAAGGTGTGTCAAATTGAATAATGATTTGAGTTTTCGTTATGTTAAAAAAAGTCATACAATCAATTGAAGATTACGAGAATGGCATGTTGCGACTATATTTTATCCAAAATATAAAGAAGAGATGTTAGCAACACTTAGTAGGTTGAGAAAGACTATAAGGACCTCCAAGAACAAAATAGGTAAGAAGAGTGAAAGATAACAATAGCATCAAAGTAATGAAGTAATTGCTAGAGTAACTGGTATAATTAATTAGGAGAATTATAAGGTGTGCTTCAATGATAGTTCTTGTAGACCCAAATAAGTAATTTAACAAATCAAATTTTTAATTAATTACTTTAATTTATTTTGGCCAGAAATACGTCGGACTTCTACATGACGTTGATGGCAAATTTTATTAAGAAATGCTCAACTAAACTAAAACCTTCTAATGAATTAGTTTTATGATCATAATAAAGTTTCTGATTCCAAGTTGTATTGTAACATGTAAAAAGAAAAAAGAAAATTTCACTGTAGAGAGACCATGCGTCCGTGTGCTCCCACAAAAGTTTGTTGCGTGGTCCAAATGAAACTGGATAAAACACTACTCAACTATGTAGAGCACGATTTTTAGATGAAATCTCGAACAAATTCATGGCGTTTGAAGGGTTTTCCCACTGAAATAGTTCAAAGATTCCCTTTTCGATTTCTCTGGTCTCTTTAATGATAGTGCTCAAGCAAAAGCCTACAGTACTCAAATCCAATATCATTCGACTCTTTGTCAATTCCTTGTCTCCAAGTGCATGCAATTTGTCTACAGCTTCTTTTGAGTGCTGGAGATAAGAGTTGATGGTGTTTTCCGCTTGATCTTTGTCAGCATCTGAAACCCCATGAATGTTTGAGTTTGTAGATTTTCCCAGTTCGACATCGCATGAAACATTTCTTATTTCATGTTCTTTGTCAAGACATGATACGGACTTTATAATTGTGACATCCTCAAAACATTTTACTAAGGAACCAATCGTGTCTCTGTAAGCTTCAAGGTCCCCATCTAAACTTTTAACATTCTCTTTCCAAGAAGCTCCAAATTTATGTGATTCATGTTCAAGTAATTCCAGCGCATGAGCACAAAAAAGCAAGAGATCCACCAACCTTGATAAAGACCCTGAAAGCTTTCCATAGCAAACACTATGAAAAGGCAGAAACCAGAAGTTGGGCTCCACCTCAGCTTCTCCAATGAATCTCCTTAGCTCACCAACTTCCAATCTCAATTTTCTTTGATTCTCTAGCAAGTTGGCTTTGTTATATTCTCCAACGCTTATTGAGCAAATGCAAGCATACAAAGTCCCGAAAATTTTATTGAGCTGAACTTTGGCTAGGGAAGAAGCTCTTTTTGGTTGAAAGAGAAGTTCAACCACGATTGAACAAGACAATCCAATGAAGGTCTCCACAATTCTTGCTATAGCAAATTCACTAGGTGGTCCAAAGTTTTTCCTACCCAATATTAGGACTGCCCCAATGACTGCTGAAAGTCCACCAGCTTGTCCATACATTCGGCTACGCCTGAGAAAACTGGTGACGATGAACCATGGGAGAAGAGAAATGAACCTTACAGGCAAGAACCTTTCAAAGATAAAGCAACCCAAAACTCCATAAACAGTACCCAACACTGTCCCTTGTGCTTTAATATTAGCAACTTTAAATGTTGCCTCTCTTGCTGAGGCCAGACTAATAGCTACCGGGAGTCCTGACCAGTAACCATTTTCCTTGCTATATATTAATCCAAATAAGACGGCTAGGCCTAAGGAAAGCGAGCATTTGAATGCTGACATCAATCTTATGGTGCTTAGTTTGATCGCACAGTTTTTCCAAATGTTCTTTAAGAAGCCAATTTCCTTACTTGAAGAGCTTATTACTTGATCATTTACTAGGAAGAAGTCGGCCGGTTTTGCTGTTAATTTGCAGTGAAGAAGTTCCACGCAGAATAAGAAGAAAAGAGGGGGCAAATCTTGGTAGTTTGTTGGGATTGTTTGAAGTGTTTGGAGGGACCCAATTACGTTCTTAGAAGTCGATTCAGGAACAGTTAGGAGATCCCTATGCCTAAAGTTGTTGAAGTTTTTCAGGGTGAGACTAACGTGGTTCTGTAATTGAAGTATAACTTCTTTAAAACTTTCTTCATTAACTACTGTTCTCAAAGGCAATGAATGGGTATTCGCTGTTAAAGCCATTTCCATACCTCTTAAGGGTATCTCCATTTCTTCCAATCTCTCTCCTGGATTCGTATAATAATGGGGTTTAAACAACATAAATGGAAGTCTCTCCCATTTCATGCTTTCCTGTTAAATAAAAGACACGAGGAATTAATATATATGTAAGCAACCGGCGCAACAACATTGGACATGAACCTCTATAAACGAACTCTGGCTACTCACTAGTTATTAATATACTAAGAGGCAGAACACTTAAAATTAACGACGTCTATGAATTTCCGAATTGGTAGCTTACTTGGTAGCGCCTGACGCTCTGAACATATTTGACTCCGGCAGCAGCCAATTGCTTGGCTTGAGAAATATATGCCAAAATCAAAACTTTGTCTTGAGAAAAAACTGCATTAGTATAGAGCTTCAGCCTCTCTGAAGAGGTTTCAGCGAACAACTTGCAGCTATGTTTCACCTGGAAGAACAAATTAAAAAGATGAACCACATTAAGAAGGAGCAGGGAGTTGTACAAGGTACATGCATGCAATTCAAGGTTTTGAAAGTCAACTTCGTACGGACTGTTGTTGTCATTTGATACTAAAGGAAAAATCAATCGTTTTTTCTGTTAATGTAGAGTAGTTGATAATTAATCGTCCGCAATTATTAAAGGAATATTTAAAGATTAAACCCTTGCAAGGGGTGAAGCATTTCTAAGATATATTCCAGATGATTATTATTAGTACCTCCATTGATAACTATGATGCATGTTAGAAGTTTAATTACCTCGCGACAAGCCAGTCCAGGACAGGGTAATAGCAAGGCGACAACACAAGCAAAGACTCCTATAGCGGTACTCGCAGCTACATGCAAAGAGTGCATGACGGCCTCAGTTTGTTCCCCTTGGATATAACCTATAACATAAACGATAACAATCTGCCCTAGTGCAATACGCTTTGCCACCAAATGAGTCCCCTCTGGCACTGTCACTGTGAACGCAGCCACAGCCACCGCCAAGGATATGGTTGCGGCGGTGAACGGGGTTGGACCGATCAGCCACAGGCTGAGCATAGCTGGGGCGACGCTCTGGACAGTAGCGTAGAGTGCTAGCCAGCATCCATGTAAGGTATCCCCCAAGGTGGCGTCAGTGACTATGAGGATTACGGTAACATAAGAGAACGCGGGAAAGGCTATTTGTCTTCGGAGAGATGATGGACCGAAGAAGGTGATGCAGCCTACTATGGTGCATGCGAGGGCGGTCCGGAAGGCGGAGGCCAGGCAACAGCGCCACACTGCCATTGAATGGTCGGTCGTGGATAATGGCATTCTGCGCTATCTGACCCGTAGGTATATCTTATGGCCAAGTAAGGCTGAGATTGTGGAGTGTCTAAGCAGAGGTGGGGGTATTTGTAATGGGGTAGGGTTAAGGATGACATCTTGTACGAGGCAATAGTAGGGCCGATGTGCGAGTTAATGGGTGACGCAAGAGTTCACCGTGCATTTTGGTGCTTGTCCGTACTTTGTAATGGGATAACACAATTTCTCTATTAATCAATTGGCTTGGATGAACATTCTTGAAAGATGTATGGACAACTAATTAATTTATTCTTTCTTCTTTACTGTTCGATAAATCATCATTTCTTTTCCAGCTTAAATAATGACAGTACCAGCAATCTTTAGAACGAAATACCCAATTGGATAGCAAATTAGGTTAAATATGAATTAGGTTTTTTCAACTCTATATAACTTCAAATTGTTCAGAAGCTACTCGTGCCAATTAATCTATTTCTTGAAGAAATTATGAGCATGGAAGCACATTAGTTTATGGACATCTTTTGTAACATGGCCACATGTTATTTGACTCCTAATTTCTATTTTAATATAAAACTAAATTGATTATGTTATAGTATGGATATAAATTTTATGGTCAATAATCAATTAATCAACATAAAACCAAAAAGATTTTTTTAATTAAGTAAAATACAAGGCAATCTGAGTACTAAGAGTACAATGATGAACTACACTAAGATGATAACAAGATAAGCCAAAAGTCTTAGCAAAGTATTAAGATTTAAAATTAGGGAATTATCTTCTCTCTAAAAAGAAGTAAAGTAAGGTTTCATTTGGAGGCTATAACTTGTTAACCTTTGCACTTGAGATTTTTCTAATCTAATTATAAGTTGTGGGATAAATCAAAAGCCTTAACTACCTTCTGATTCTTGAAAGTTTTTTTAGTTTATTTATCTCCAAATAGTATAGACGGTGGAGCTTAATACAATTCTCAAAAAGATAGTCACCATTGCTATTAAAAACTTTATTTTATTTGCCCACACTATAATACTTAACCATTGGTTCATGATACAAAATAAATTGCAAGGAGTAAGGGAGTGATTCCAAACAAAAAAAAGAGTATTAACAATTAAAGAAGAGATGATTGTGAGATTCATTATCTTGATTACATAGCATACAAGCTACATGTTTAACATAATAAAAGAAAATTTTCCCCTTGTCCAAATCCTATGTTTGACAGCAAACCATAGTATGAAAGAAGCTTTTAGAAGGCACTTAGAAAAACCAAACCAAATTTCTTTATATGAACATTTGTTGGCTTTTTTTGAAGATCTAAAGATCAGATCTATTGGTAAATTTTTAACATTTGTGTCACATTTAAATGACAATATCTTCTTTAGATAAATTAGGAGAGTTGATAGGAAAGTTACCTATAATAGAGGACAATACCCTAGGATAAGTAGGAGGCCAATTCTAGATGTTCTTTTTCATTATAATTGACTCTCTTAAGTGAGCTAGTGAACTAGTAGTAGTGGACTTGATATTTAGGTGGATTGAAGGGGTCCAAGTGGGTTGTAACTGCTAACCCACAACCAATTTCTTCTTTCATTTCTTATTATTCCCTTCAAATCTACCTTAATCCTTTCTCTTAGCTTAAGTATCTCTTGAAGAGTCCATGATATTTGATTTTTTGTTTAATCATCCAAAATCTGTTCCCTCTTAAGAAAGTGTATTTGTATCCATTGAACCTATAAAAACTTATGATTCGAGAAGAGTTTCTGATCCTTTTGGCAAGGATCACTTTGTACTTCATTATAAAATGAAAACCTAACCACCATTAGCTTTAGACAAACATATCTCACTCCATTTGATTTGATCAAATTTATAAGAAGGGACATACATAAGCTCCAATAAATGTGTAAACTACTTAAAACTGAAAAAAAATTGTTGCTCTATGGCAAAAAATGCTTTAGGTAACAGACAAAAGCAGAGCTATAAATATAATTATCGTTGTCTTTTTATTAAGGTAACATAATTCATATTGTTACAAGAAGTGGCGATGTAATAAGTATAAGATAACAAAACATTTTGTTTAGGCAACAAAATAAAAAATGTTGCTTTAAATTTGACTAAGGCAACAAATTAGTTTCAAAATATAGCAACAATATTAAAAAGATATTGTAACACTTTTAAGCCTTTATAAGACAACAAAGTGATTTTTTTGGGCAACAATTTATTATTTCATTATCAATATTATTTAACGTAAAATCAAACTCTCGTCAATATATAGGCAAAATCTATATATGCATTAAAATATATATATAAATATTAATGTGCGTCTTAATTGAGAACTACTATCAATTGTAAATGACAAAAAGATTGCATTTATATATAATATATAGTCCATAAGAACTTGTAAAATTCAATCTTTTAACATATTCAACATAAAAAAGCAAAAACTAAGTAACTAAAATATTCATGTACAATATTTTCCTCCATTCCATATGGAATATATGTAAATTAATCTAAATATAAAAAAAAACCAATATATATGGGCACTCCAAAATCCTTTACCAAGCATTAGTTGCTCCTCCCGAAGATATGCTTTAGTCTTGCTATTCAACTCCAAAATCCTTCACCAAGTAGTAGTTGCTTCCTCCTGAAGATATGCAGGAGTCAAAAGTTTCTAGACTTGCCATTCAACTCGTTGCTCAATGACGTGACTAAGATTTGCTTCCTTTTGAAGATATGCATTAGTCAAAAACCTGCACATAATGAATGAATGCAGTTACAATTATGTGTATAGGTCTTGATCACATTATTAAAGAGGGGGATTCTGTTCAACACAAATAAAGCATGATGTACTACACAACACTTTAAGATCTCATTAGACGATAGTTAAATGTTAAACAGATGACAGAAGTACAGTGTATCAATAGCTTTGGCTCAAAAGAGTGCTCAATTCATGCATGTGATATATTACTCAACTTAGAAGAAGTAAGACATCAAATAATCAAGATGGCTTCATTATGACACATGTATAATTATGCTCAACATTGAATATAATTAATAAAAGAGTCCTAATAAAGTTCCTTCTGCCACCTTAACCAAGTTTCAATATTTACTCATAAATTGTTGTAAGTGATAGCAACACATTTACACAGTGAAGAGATGAAAATACAAATAAGAATAATATGGTCAACTTACGTAGCCCAATAAGTCAATGTCCAATTTTATCATGTCATTCCCCTCATCCCACCTAGTACCTTACCAAAATTTTCATGAATAAAACCCAGTAAAAAGTTAGAGGATACTATAGCCAGTTGATAATCCTTTTAAATTCTTTGATATCTACATCATTGAACTAAAAGTAATACTTTTGTTAAGATATAATATGGTCAACTGAAAAGAGAAAACTTGTATACCATGTCAACAATAATATTTCCCAATTACAATTTTCTATAATCTATCTTTAGTTTTTTCAGGCGCTCTTCCAATAAGGTAAAAAAGCAAGAAATCAATTACTTTTCTAGCAATTAAGAAGACAACTTAAGTACTTCACTGGCATTGAAATTAAGTTAAAGTTATAGGATAAAGCTTTATTGGGATAGATTATGGTTCTAACTAAAAGCCAAACGTTGTTTGTTGAAGGGCCTAATTTTCATGCATGATTCAAGTGATACTAGATGACAAGTAATTCGTACCTATTGCTCTGGGATCAATTACCTCAACTAAAAATGAAGGCTACTTGTTCAATTTATCTCTCTCAGATTGGATGCCATGAGGCGGGCCTTGGAAAGTTTTAGAATAAGCTTTAGGAAT
>JANITX010000009.1:59003307-59023298 GCA_027564395.1 Erythroxylum ulei | reverse complement strand
AGAGAGAGAGAGAGAGAGAGAGAGAGAGAGAGAGAGAGAGAGAGAGAGGGTAACAAAATAAAATATAAGGAGAAAAAGGGAATGGATTATTATCAGGAAATTAATTTAGAGCATCTAAAAATTAAAAAGGTGATTACAAGATCATAAAAGCTCTGCATTTGAAGCCTTCTCACAAAATTGCTGAGATTAGATTGTTGTTCCTGAAAATTTCATTTATGTAAATATAGCAAAGATCATTAGATATTTCCTAGAATCTACTTGCATATAATTATTTGTGTATTGATTACATAAACGGGAGGGCACAGTTGGTTCGTAACTGACAACCTTCATGCTTTGCTCCCACATGTCCTTCAAGATGATTTCCAGACCTAAGATTAATCTTCATGCTTTGCTCTCACATATCCCTCAAGATGATTTCTAGATCTAACAAGTATGAAGCATGGTTAAAGGGAGCAAGATGACATAGAAGTTTGTATTCAGACTATAATTTCCTTACCTTTGGTTACTGAAGAAGCGTGGAGGGGATGATCACCTTAGAGACCTCCAAAATCACCTAACCCTAATTGAGTAAAACACGAAGCAGCAAGTCGTTACCCCTTTCACAAAATGCTGTCGATAGGGGAGGGGGGTGTTTAAACTTGAAATGTTGTCGTGTCTTGAGGTCTTAGGTGTCATCTTTTATTTGGTTTGCACAGAGTTGTTGACTGATCTCCAAACGTTCTTCTTCTCTTTTATTATTATCATCAATGAATTTTGTTTTTTAAAAAAATAATACATAATAAATGGTCAATTTAGGGTTATGTGTATATATTACAGTACTTTTGTATATTTTGGAAAAATTGCATCATTTGATTTAATTTTACTAAATAAAAATTGATGCGTATTTTAATTTTCTTAGATATATTCTAAATACTTATTAGTAAATAGAGAAATTTTATATATTAAATAGACATTAGTAAGTCACTATATAAATAAATATGTAACATTAGAAAATATCCTTTAGTACATAGATGATTGGTACTGTAGCAATAATTTCAGATGTTGCTTATACAAGAATTTATTGCATTTTTTAATTTTGTTGCCTTTTCTTATATGTAGCAACAAATTAATATTTTTGTTTCCTTTTAATATTATTAAAGGAAATACTTTAAAAATGGTTGCCATATATTAATTTTTAGCAACACAGTTTTAAATTATTGCAAACATGTCATTCCCTAAAGTACTTTTTGCTGTAGTGTTGCCTTATTATAAATGAAAAGTTTCTATTATTTCAATTCCCAATTCTCTTTTGCACTAACTCAAATAACCGCTAAGTATTCATTTTAGGTTAGTCTAGATATGGTAACAAGGACATCAAGCATCTTAGAGGAGGTTTCTCAAGCTTGAATCTTATTAGTTATTTAATCAAAATTTCATATTCTTGATTACATACCAAAACAAAAAAGTGGATTTTATTAGAGATGATTGAAAGCCCTAATATTCTATTTAATTCTTGCAAGAAATTTAAGAACACCTCAATGAATTCAATGTTAGCTTTGCTAAGTAGTATTAAATCATCTACAAAATAATGGTTGAAAAGATTAAGATAGTTATACATGTTGCGAAATCTGAAGTTTCTTTGTTTCTTAATGTAGCCAACAATCAAACATATAAGAGCTTCAATATAGTAGTAAATAAAGAGGTGAAAGAGAGTAACCCTACCTCAACCTTTTTGTACCCTTGAACAAGTGACTTCACTTCCTACTGATTAGAGCACCAAAGGAGGTAGTTTTTGCATATTTCCTCAACTAGATAACAAAAATATGACCGAATATGAAAGCTTGCTTGATACTATAAAAAGTTCTCATCCATTAAATCAAAGACTTTGAAAAAGTAAATTGTATGTTGCAACCTTTGATATTTGGCTTTCTCTTGTACTTCTTGAAAGACTCCTAAGCCAATAAAAATATTTTTTCAATGTTACTTCCCTGAATAAATGCATTTTGGGAAGGACTAACCATAACTTTGAGTACTTTCTTAAGTTTATTATCTAGCACTTTAGAAATTATCTTATAAATCACGTTGCAATATGAGATTTGTAGGATTTGGATCCTTTAGGTTAACAAATAAGTTTTGTTGAGGTCACAATGTAAAATATCGTTCAATAGAAATTCAAAGATAGCTGAAGATATAAAGTTCCTAACTAAGTGCCAAGTTTTGTAAAAAGATGTTTTTAGACCACTAAGACCCATTGCCTTATTGGCTCCTAGATTAAACAAAACTTCTTAAATATCTTTTTTAGTGAAAGGTTTGGAGAAAGAGGTTGCTTGCTTCTAAAAATTGTTGGATGAAATAAAGAAAGCAAGTTCCATGAAGAGCTTGAGCCTTTACCTCAACACTTGAATGAACGTCTGAAGTAATCAAATGCATTTGCTTGATTACTTCTTAATTAATATGGATTAACCATAAAGGATTAGATGACGAAAAAATTTAATTGGAATTTCTCTTATTAATGATAACATTATGAAAAATAATTGGTGTTGAAGTCCTTATCTTTAGCTATTGAATTTCAAATTTTTGGTTCAACAAAGAATTTTGAGCTTTCATTATTGCAACAAATTTTTTTAAAGCTATCTTTTAAATTGACCTTAGGTGGTCATATTTAAGATTATCCTGAGTTGAGTTCAAGTCCTTTCTAGCTTTATAAGTTGCTAACTCTAGATTGCTTATGAAGTAGTTTAAGATTTTGAGTTCCTTCTTAATTACTTAAAGCTTCCTTACACACATAAAGGCCTCAAACCTAATGACATTAATATTTAAGCGTTATGAGACTACCTTTTCAAAGTTTGGAATTCCTAACAAGAGGTTTAATACTAAAGGATTTTTCATTTTAACTATAATAGAATTAAGGATAAATTCTATAAGAGGGTGGTATGAGCAAACAGGATTATTAAAGAGGTGCTAAACATAAAGTAAAAAGACACAATGGGTTAACTAAAGCTCCATCAAGCTTTCTTCTGATGAACCTCCTAGAAGAATTGATGAACCTTCATCAATTTTGTCTATTATTCTAGATGAATTGATGGCCTTTATAGTGAAATAAAGTGCATGTTTATTTCTTATAAAAAGGAATAGTTGAAATCCCCCAAGACTAATTATGGAGATGAGATATTAGATATAATCTTAAGGATATCATTCCATTTAAGATTCTTAAGGGATGAATTATTAGAAGTATATATAAAAGTAAGAAGAATTTTAGATCTAGTGCCATTGATAGTTAATTAAACATGGAGAAATTGATCAGATTGTCGAGTAGAATCAATCATCACTAAAGTTTGATCTTAAACCCCTAGAATTTACCATTACAACGTGATTGATGGTTGCTCAAGAACTTCTAATTCTAATGAGAAACCCTTAAGGCCTTGCAAATGTGATTAGCTTTTATTTTAGTCTTAAGTAACCCAATTAAGAAAGGTTCTTTTAATTTGTTGGTAATATCTAATAATATGTTGTTTAGAGGGGCATTTCATCCTTCTCATAATTCAAGCTATTACCAAAATATTAGGAGGAAGAAGATGATCTAATTGAAACAATGTTCTTAGGCCTTCTCACAACTTTCTTTTTGTAGGATGAAGTAGGAAATTATATTTAAGTAGGTTCTTAACAAGTAAGAGCTTATTAGAAATTTCCTTATTAATGTTAGAATTTGTTACTAATTGAGTTGTAAAGTAGGATTAGTTGTCGGGTAAAGTTCCTATATTATAATGGTAAGAACCTTACTGTTTATTTTAATTGGAACACTAAGAGTTTCTACTATGAGATCTGATTCAGGTATGGTAGAAGGCTTATTAAGTAATCTTTCATATTTTACACTAGTGAAGAATTCTTTAATAGCTTTCCATTTATTAACATGATTCGTTTTGATAGATCTCCATTGAAAACTTAAGGTAATTTTAACTTAGGTAACCTTTCATTATCCATTTTAGTATTTCTAGTTTTCTATCAATTCCTTTTTCTTCAAATTTAACATAAATTATGGCATAGTATATCCTTCTCAAAGAAGTAGTGCTCATTAAAACATATATATCTCCTTTTTTCACTTGATAAGTAGCTTAAACCTTCTATTGACCAATATACCAGAAAAATATTATAGAAGTTTCACTAAGATTGGAGCATGCTTTTGCTTCAATATTTTAACTACAAGAATATTCACCATTTCTATAGAAATAGAGGTTTAGCTCCCATATGTCATGGTCCTAATGCTAAGGTCTTCATCAAAGTAGCTTTATTCTTGAATTTGAAAAAGAATAATTTTGCTTCATTAATAAGAGTTGCTCCAATTTACTGATATCCACGTCTATACTAAAGGAAAGACAAGATGCTTATCAACGAAAAAGCCACCAGAGTGATATCCCACTTAGACACTCTTGATATGAGAACTTCAACAGGTGAATAATAAGCAAGCTATCACAATTAAGGAGAGACAAATTCAGGGGACACAAAAGAAGATGCATCCTTAATAAACTTGGACATTAAGTATTCCAAAACTCTAAAGAGAGATGACAAAGTAGTTATAGGAGCTTGAGAAGAAGTAGGTAAAGTTGGCCAAGGACACTCAGATTGGGTAGTAGCTAAAGGAACATATGGGATGCATATAAGAGAAGGAACTAAGGAGAAAGGATGAAAAGAGGTTGAGATTAAAATGCTTCAAGAGGAGGATAACAATAAAGGTGAAGAAGAGAACAGGGGAGGAAAAAGTGAAATACATGTAACAAAAAAATGATTCCGACACTATAACAAAATGGGAGACAATAAAAAAAGTAATCATACTAGAGAAAATAATCACACTAAATTTTAAAAAAACAATAATTTTCCAAACAAGAAGAATTAAATAAAGAGGTCAATTAAGTTAATTAAAATTTATGAAATTATATATATATATATTCTCAATATTATAATTATTTATACTTTTAATTTTGATAAATTAGAATGAGTAAAGAATTTGTAAAAAGTCATAATGTTTAGATAAATTATCTAAACATTATGAATTTTAAATTTTTTTTACTCAATGTATTTACTAAGATTTTATAACATAACAAAATTTTATAATTTCAAAATGAGTTAATATGTTAAATTAAATTTTAATAAGTTTTATATGATTTTAATTTTATTAATTTAATACGATGATAATTTCAAATTTATAGTTCTATTAATTGATTACAAAAATTTCAGTTTTATAAGTCCCCCATAGTTTATCACGATAATTATTGCAATTTAAATCCAATATCGATGAAAAAATAAATTAATCAACAAGGCACGCATAGCAATGGTTTGAATTTATATTCATTTCCACATGAAAAAACCTATGACAGAAGAACGAAACTTAATTGGATGTAATTAACAGGCCAAGCCAAGTCAACATCCAACCAAAAAGACAGTGTAAAAGAAAGTACTTATTGCATTTTCAATTAACGACCAGAAATGGAGGCAACGTAGCAATTATATAATCATTATCTCAGTGTACTGGATTCAGAGTGGGGTTTCCCTTCTCTAGACGTCCACTTCTTCTCCGCCCTTGGTATGTAGTGATTTTTGCTCCTTGAGTAGGAGGAAGAGTCAAGTGGGGCATCAAATTTATTAGTGGATCAAGTTAGTTAAAGCAAGCTTCTGTTCTTGATCCAACGTCTCCTTTCGAAGTTGGTGGATAAAACGTTTTCACCCTCAGGGAAAGCTTCTTGATCAGGTGCTATATCCAATTTCGTGATAAAACATGAACTTGCTATACATTTTTAGGAAGAGTATCTTTTCTATAGTTTTTATAGTTTCTATTTGCAAGCAATCCGCATGCCCCCAACTAACAGTTCCTTTACTTGTTTAGTGAAAGAATTGAGCATTGCCTTTATGTGCTTACGCATACATTTTTAATTAAATGGTCATAAGCCGCAGGATTTCATGGAGTATGAACAGGAACGTATACCTAACAAGTTATGCACTAACTTTGTGTAGGGTGACATCAAAATTAAAGTTGAGAAAGACTTTAGGCAAATGGTGTAGCTGTTCTTTTGACGATCGCCAATAGTGGAATCCTATGCAAAGAGATAGAAGTTAAGCTTGTCTTCATATTGACATGTAGTTTCAAGCTAGGGAGGATGCAATAAAAAGTAAATGCAAAAACTTCAACACGTCATGGGCGATGGAGCTCGGAAGTTTCCATCTCGGCTGAATTTAGTACTTGAACATTCTAAAGTCTTTTTGTAAATAATTATAAATAAAATGGTGAATGTGACAAGCTATAGTGCGGTCGACGCCCACTTGCGTCAACTCGTCGGCTTTTATATATCTGTTCAGGTAATTGAAAAGGCAGCAGGACATGACTCCGCGTCCTGATGCCTAACCCATTCTGCCAATCAAAAATAATCCTCGCAAAGCAAAACTAGTAATCAAAGACTTTAATGGGGGGCCAACATATACAAAATATATCTGTTGAAATTTGTTAACCCAACACAAAAAGATGACTTGGAAAATCACTGGACTATGTCTCCATTGGACAATTCCCGTACATTCCATGTGAAATTGTAACGTATATCGATAATGATAAGCACTAAATTCAGAGATCATTTATCCAACTATTGGTGATAAGAATAGTGGCTTTGGTAACACAAGAGTTGGGTATAAGTTAAAACAACTGTCATTACAAACGGCTTGAATTGACTTAGGTTACAGGTGTATTTTTTGCTGTATTATCTGTATCTTTTGACATAATAGGTTATTCTTTAACTTAGGATCAAATTGATTATTAGGCGGTAAAAATTGTAACAGTCGTGCTGAAAGCTATTCCTATAATAGGATCGCCTTTGGTAGAGTGCTAGTGTAGGACAATTCACTTTGACTTGTTTTAATAGTTTACATACTTTTATATTACCTTTTCTTATCGCTATATTTATATTAATGCACAGACTATTCAAAATTAGTAAGCACATAAAAATGCACAAGCGCTCAAAAGCATTTTTTGCACAAAATATTAAAAACTAAACGTTTATTTATTAGATGTTAAAAATTAAACATTTATTTATTAGATGCAAAACAGCAAAGATAAGCCTCTCCTTTTTCGAAGGCGGCGGCCTCAGCTTCCTCTAAAATCCTAAATCGCAAGGAGAGGAAAAACCAACATTGTCACCAATAGCCCAGCCCTTGGAGGTTCACATATATGATAGATGACCGTTACAAGAATAATAAATGCTCAGAGCAATCCCTAATGTGCCATAGTCACAAATATCTTTACGCTGGAGATACTAAGATGCACAAACAAAGGCTATACTTAGACGATTTTAGAAGGGGCGGCTTTCAGGATCATAAAAACTGGCAATGAGAGCTATAAAAATCCATACCATTAGGATGGTAATTACAGCAGTTCTCAACAGTTGGTCCCACTCATTATCCATGATAATATCATTCTGATAATTTGGACTTGGCAACGACAGATCATCTCCACCATCACTAAGATGCTCATAATCTATTTCCCTTGTATCTTCTCTGAAATCTGCATGCCGGGTTGCATGAATGCTAGTGGTTGAGCATATCTTACAGGCACAATTGCCACCAAGATATGATGGGAGTTGCTGAAGGTACTCGGATAGAACCCTGTGATACATGCTCCCTTCAATTCTTAATTTCTTACGGGTGACTGGTTTCAGAACCTGAATGGGAAAAGCAAAATGCACATGAGACAGCACATGTAGGCAACTTTTAACTGAAGATGCAATCTTCCTTCCCACTAAACCCAAAAAAAGAAACAAAGGAAAACAAAGAGCATGAGACCATATGCTTAAAAGCAAAATGCACACGAGACAGCACATGTAGGCAACTTTTAACTGAAGATGCAATCTTCCTTCCCGCTAAACCCAAAAAAGAAACAAAGGAAAACAAAGAGCATGAGGCCATATGCTTGAAAGCAAAATGCACGAGACAGCATATTGTAGGCAACTTTTAACTGAAGATGCAATCTTCCTTCTCACTAAACCCAAAAAAAGAAACAAAGGAAAGCAAAGAGCATGAGACCATATGCTTACTTGAATAAAAGTCTGAGCAATGACTCGCACAATTGGAGGAAGTCGTATAACAAGAAGATGTCCAAGACAGTTAGGGAAGTTCTCTTGCAAAAGAGTACAACAGGATCTCATCATTTGCATTGGAATTCTCAATGGGGTGATTCCATCACAATCTACAAGGACTATGATTTGAGGATTCTCTTTGTCAACTAAATGCAGGATTCCATGTTCAACCTGTGATACTGGATCATTGCAAATCCATATTTGTTATTAAAAACTGAACATAGCACAATAAGAAGTGTAGGGACGCAAATGAAGGAACATATGCTAATGGCTCGCATCAAAACTCCAAATTTGACACCAAGAGCAACTGTGAAGCTGGTACTAACAGCTTCTTCATACCATCCTATCATTCAGAGCACTCTTAATTCATTATATAACGGATAGTAGCTGCAAAAATAGCCTCTCCAACATACAGATAGGAAGAAAAATTATACTAGCCTAAAGCAGCAATGCTAGAGCTACTTGCTTTTACAAACATATTAATAGTTATTTGGATGAATTGCTGCATTACTTGCATAGATATGAACCAGATATTAGACTCCTCAGCATTCATTCCTTGCTCTCCTGAATAAGATAATACTTCGGCCAACTTATCTTCTTTTTACATGCACCGAAAACAGCCTTTATATTGAGAATATGAAGAGGAGAACCAGAAATTTCTTGAAAATCAAATCTATAAGCAGTAATTTAATCACCAAAGGAAGAAGTCTTACTGACTGCTTGAGCAAAACGAGGTCTTGCATCAGATGACAAGTCAAGACAAGCTTGTCCTAATCGTATGATAAGGCAAGGTCGGTTCTCCAAATCAAATCCATGCCAGAATACCAAACTTGTCCACATCTTAAGCTCTTGTTCTGAAAGGATTCTATAGGTCTCTCTCCATCGGATTGTCTTCTTAATTGAAGATAACAAGTATGAAAAATCCCCATTGGCAGCAGTAAAAAATCTTGAAAGCTCATCATCATCAATTCTGCAAAACGTCTATGTCATGATCTGCTGCATCATGGTTGTACAATGGTTTCCAAACTAGCCACAAAAGTGAGGACTATGCCTCAGCAAAATAAAACAAAGGCTGACAGCTTGGAAATAATTATATGACTAAAGAAACCATCGAATCATAGAAATCTCTATCAAAGGAAAGAATCAGAGAAATCAAATTAATGTTAGAAGGGTTAACTCTTTGTCTTTGGCTACATGGAGCTACCCCTTTAAGCTGAATTAAGGACAACAAGTAGATAGGTGAATATACCAACTTTGGACTGGCCTAATGAAAGTGAGATTGTATCCAACACCCATTTTTTTTCATCTCCACTGTTTTAGTTCCTTGTGGAATATCTGATAGAAAAAGGGAAATTGAGTTCAATTTTGGTGAACATACTACTTTCCATCTTAGAAATTTGTTGGTTAGTGCATATACATTTTTTAGTACCCCCAAAATAAACTTTCACGATTGAACTTTGGTTCTGGACCGAACTTTGATCCAGCTTTGTTCTTTCTACCTCCCAAATACGTAAATGTTAATAAGCATGCATCTAGTTAACAATAATAGAAAGGGAGCATTCGATGTTTAAAGTCAAATTCAATTGACAAAGAAATTTGTTATTCAAATTAGGTTAATGGAAAAATCATAAAAATATAGAGAGAAAAGGAAAAGAAGGGAGAGGGAGATTAACCTAGAGACCGGAAAGGAAACAGAGCATTATGAAATGAAAGCTACAAGGCTATACAGGAAAACCAAAACTGCATATAAATTTTATCAAAATTGGGATACAGAAAAAGTGCTCATCATTTTACAAGGAAAACCCTTCTCTCAAATGTAGAAAAATTGAGCATTTGAACATAAATTTCAATTTTTCATTTTCTATGAGACGTTTTTCAAGATTTACCCAGTTTTATTGATGCAAATACCTTAAAGTTTATAAGCCAAGTAAAAGAGAACAGATGGTCATGTTAAGCCAAGTAAAAGAGAACAGATGGTCATGTTACTGTTCACATAAAAATGTAGAGTTGTCATATTTAATTTATACCAAGTTTTCCTTGCTACATAGAAATTAATAAGTTGTTTATATTGTCCTTAGGATGTTTAGGACTTGCACTTATTTAAAAAGAAAAAATTCTTATTAGAATAAAATAATGTGGAAAAGATCTACTATCGATAGTTAGAAATCATGGTAGATTCTTAGGGATTGATGAGTTGTAATTTATGCATAAGTTATAGGCTTAGCCAACTCCATGAAATAGGAAAATTAGCAGTATGGTTTTTTCCTTTTTTAGCATCTTGTACTGCCTATAAGATCTGTACATGTACATTATTCAAAATATAGAATACCATTTTTTTCTCCATATGGTATCAGAGCAGGAACTTAATCCTTAACACTCCCCCTTCACGAAAAAAAATTCTTCCAGGACTTATTCCGTGGAAAGATTGAAACCCTAGCCCCTCACAATGTCAAAAGTTACTTCTGAACCATCCCCTCTTTTTCTCTAGGGTTGCTAAAAATCGTGGCCTCACCTCTGATTCTCATTCTGTCCAGATAACCACCAGATGTCTCCATGGAGACAATTTCCTACGTTGGTCCCAATTAGTGCGGATGTATGTTCGGGGGAAAGGAAAGATTGGGTATTTGACTGGTGATAATAAGGCACCAGATGTGAAGGACCCATTCTTTGCTACTTGGGATGTAGAAAATTCCATAGTTATGGTGTGGATTGTTAATTCCATGGATGAAGACATTGCTTCAAATTATATGTGTTATTCAATTGCCAAGAAATTATACGCGTTATTCAATTTCCAAGAACTCTGGGATAATATTCACCAGATGTATTCAGACCTTGTATAATCAATCTCAGGTGTATGAATTGAAACTGAAACTCAGGGAAACTAGACAAAGGGAGACGTCACCAAATATTTCAATATCCTGAAAAGACTGGCAAGATCTAGATGTTTTCAATGACTATGAATGGAAATCTTCGGATGATTAGACAATCACCACAAAAAAAATGGTAGAAATGATCGCAACTACAAATTTCTTGCTGGGCTGAATATAGAATTTGACGAAGTAAGGGGAAGGATAATCGGTTGTGGTCCTCTTCCTTCAGTTGGAGAAGTATTTGCTAAGTCTGAAGGTAGGAAAGTTGTCGGAATGTTATGCTTGGTAAGGAGTCCGGGGCATCAATTGAAAATTCTGCCCTGGTTGTAGCAGCAAATGCAAGCAAAACAGTCCACACGGGTGAAACAGCCAACAATCAGCGTAGAGAAGAGGAGAAGCCACAGGTATGGTGTGATTTCTGCAATAAACCTCGCCATACATGTGAGACTTGCTGGAGAATTCATGGCAAACCTGCCAACTGGAGAGGAACAAGTCTGGAGATAGAATTGCTCGTGCAAATGAGGTTGATTCAAGTCCCTTTAGTAAAGAACAGATGGATCATCTCCTTAGGCTGCTAAAGACTAATTCCCTTTCTGGTATTCCTAATGTTTCTCTTGCTCAAAAAGGTAGAGAATCTAATGCCTTTTCCTGCCATTTTACTTCCGCACCTTGCATTATTGATTCAGGTGCTTCAGATCACATGACAAACCTTCCTCATGTTTTTCTTTCGTACTCACCTTGCTCTAGTGATAAAAACGTCAAAATTGCAGATGGAAATTTCTCACTTATTGCAGGGAAAGGATCTATAAAACTTTCTGAAAAAATCACCCTTAAATCTGTTCACGTCCCTAATCTTGCGTGTAATCTCTTATCAGTGAGTCAACTATCTAAAGATTCTAATTATCGTGTTATTTTTTCCAATTCTCACTGTGAATTTCAGGACCTGAACATGGGGATGATGATTGGCAGTGCTAGAATGGTGGATGGTTTTATTACTTTGATGAAAACCTTCTCAAGAATAAACAAGGTCAAATCTTGAGTACTAGTATGAGTTTTCTTTCTGCTTGTGAAAAAATTATGATTTGGCATCTTAGATTAGGACATCCTAGCTTTTCATATTTGAAATACTTGTTTCTAGATTTATTTAAAAATGTGGATTGTTCATCTTTTAAATATGAAAATTTTCTTTTATCAAAATGTCATCGTTTTGCTTACAATCCAAAACCATATTGTGCCTCAAAACCATTCATAGTGATGTATGGGGCCCTTCAAGAATTGCCACATATTCAGGAAAAAAAATGGTTTGTAACTTTTATAGATGATCACACTCGATTCTGTTGGATATATTTGATGAATGATAAATCTAAGGTAGAGAATGTTTTTAAAAACTTTTTTCATATGATTGAAAACCAATTTCAAACAAAAATAAATATAATTCATTCTGATAATGGAACACAATATTTCAACATCAATCTACTTGATAAATAGGATGCCTACTCGTGTTAAAATATACAACACCTTTAGAGTTATTTCGTATTTGTCCACATACCTATCAGACTTTGATTTAAACTTGATCCTAGGGCCGAAAAATGTGTGTTTATTGGATATACGCCAAATAAAAAGGGATATAAGTGTTATAATCCTCGAATAAAAAAGTTTTTTGTAAGTATGGATGTCTCTTTTGTTGAAAGTCAACCATATTTTGAAAAAAAATTGTCTTCAGGGAAAGATAGGAAATGAAGATTAGTTTTGGAAAACATCTATTCTACTACCTAACATGTTTTTCCCAAACACAATAATGAACAAGAGGAAAGTACTAATCTACCAACGTCAAACATAGATGATCTACAAACAAGGGGAGAAATACTAGGACATGAACATATTAATCCTAGCTCAGAGCTTCGTGTTTAGGCTAGGAGACATACTCATCAAAATAAAGATCTATCCACTACTTTAGTGCAAGACCAACCACTATCTTCGGGCGATGGTTCAGCCAACACTTTAAGTAATTTTGATCCTCTTCCTTTGACAAATCCAACTCCTACTATTGTTAATCTTGATGTCCCTATAGCACTTAGAAAGGGAGTTCGAACCTATACCAAACATCCCATTGCTAAATATGTGTCTTACCATCGACTTTCTACTTCTCATAAAGCCTTTACCTCAAATATCTCTAATTTGTTTATCGCGAGAACCATTTAGGAACAACTCGGATTGGAATTTAGCAGTTTTAGAAGAAATGGATGCTTCGGAAAAGAATGGGAGTTGGGATATAGTTGATCTACCAAAGGAGAAGAAACTAGTAGGATGTAAATGGGTGTTTACAATTAAGTGTAAAGTTGATGTTAGTGTAGAGAAGTACAAGGTACGGTTAGTGGCAAAAGGATTTACACAGACACAAGGTATTGATTACCAAGAGACCTTTGCCCCGATTGCAAAAATTAATTCAATTTGTGTCCTGCTTTCATTAGCTATTAGCTTTGACTGGCCCTTACATCAATTATATGTAAAAAATGCATTCCTTAATGGGGACTTGGAAGAGGAAGTTTTCATGAGTCTACCAACTGGTTTTGAAAAAAATCTTGGGGAAGAGAAAGTGTGTAGGCTGAAGAAATCACTGTATAGACTTAAACAATCTCCTAGAGCATGGTTTGAGTGATTTGGAAAAACTGTAAGGGCCTAAGGATATACGCAAAGTCAAGCAGATCATACAATGTTTATAAACATTCAAAAGAAGGAAAAATTGCTATTTTGATAGTTTATGTTGATGACATTATTTTAACAGGTGATGACCTTGATGAACTCAAAAGACTCAAGAAGGCCCTTGCCGAAGACTTTGATATCAAAGACTTGGGAGCTTTGAAGTAGTTCCTAGGAATGGAGTTTGCTAGATCTAAACGAGGTATCTTTGTCTCTCAAGCAAAGTATGTACTAGATTCCTAAACTATCCCTTTTCTTGTGTTCTTTACTAAAGACCCCACGATTCTTCAGCAACGCAAACCTGAAGTTTCGGAAGTCCATACCAAATTTTCAGACCTGAAACTCAAATTCCAGAAACTAAGCAAAAATCCAGCAACCCAGACTTTCTAATTGTCATGAATTTTATTAACTAGTTGACATATCTTCTATTTGTTCAACACCATTTCTACAACTAAATAGGCCCTTGGAATTTCTGAATAGATAGAGAAAACCATGAAACATGCAGGATGGATAAATATTATTGAATACCTTTCAGGTAACAAAATCCCTTGATTTTCTAACTCTTTGTGGAGTTGCACCAACCAATTTTCAGAGGCTACACATCGAGGCACCTCATCACTCCTGTAGATGACATGAAACGCGTGAAGTTTTGTAATAGTAAAATTAACACATTAGGATTAACTCCTTAAATACCAAATAAGATAAGGTAGAACAATCTTAAAGTTCAAAGATGGGAAAAGCATTTAAAGCTAACTCCAAGAAGAAAATTGGATCAGCAAAAACTCAAAAAAGGAAGTCAAATTAGTAAGATATCAAAATTAGCTCTTAAAAATTACAAAAACTTGTCCAACAAGTATGCAAAGCAAGCAAAATTCAATATGAAAGAGCAAACCTAAGTTTAACTTTATCTAGCTATTAGAATTGCTAAACTCTCACACCAAAGAGGAACAATAAATAAGGATATATACAAGAATACTTCCCTAACTCAAAGTTTTAAAATTTTGGGTTGAGATATAGTAATTCTCTTATTTATGAACCACTCCGAAATAGAAATTTACAAAAATTTAACATGTTATCAAATTCAACGTAATCCGTTGATTGACTTTCCAACTTCACGCACCAAATGTAGAATGATCCCAATAACCCAAAGTCTTAAAGTTTTTGGAGAAGATATCCTATATGAACCACTCCTCCCTTAAATAGAGAATTGTGAAAATTTTAGCACTAGCCATTAAAAATTTATATGAAGTCAATGAAAGATAACTAGGAAATATTTAGTAAGAAAGCATGTCAGATATCCAATACCAAATTACCATATGATGGTTAGTCCAAGTCATCTAACATGTGTCATAGACATCCCTTTTGAGCTAGTGAAGCAATGATGTTTGTCTACAGAGAAGTTTTAGAAAATCTAGGAATCAAGGTCCCAATGCATTCCAAAGTTCTAAATTACCACAAACTTTTATAAGAGAGAAAGAATTTTATGTACACTTAGGAAGAACGAAGTAATCAAGTAGGAAGCAAATAGGAAAAGTGCCAAATCCCTCCCTAGTCAATGACCAAGTAGCTTAGCAATTAGCCATACAACAACTTTTGGTTTGTACAATAGAGATAATTTTAAGAGATTTTGATACCTAAATCCTATAAAAATCCGAGTGGATCTACTTTCAAACAGACAAACTACACTTGGAGCTAATAACAAATTTATACTTGTGACAAACAAATACATCATCACATGATACCAACAAAAGTAATATGTAAAACAAGTTATTCTATAAGTTGAACATGTCAATTCAATCATTCCAACAAGGTACCATCATACATACTTTTTTCTCAAAATATAATAAGAAATTTTGTCATCAAAGTATTCAAGTGGAAAAACTATGTGAACATCGTAAAAACTTAAAGAAAAAGCCACTATCTGCTTTCAAAAATCAACTGTCAATTTTTCATAAATAGAACACATAGAATACATTTTGTCTCAAACAACATTATTAGTGTTATACCTTTCATCATTCGTAGAAGGTACAGAAGGTGAGTGAGAATGTGTCTCTGAATGCGCACTCGAACCACTAGCAAGGTCCGAGGTTTCAGTATTGAAATTATGTTCATTAGAGAAGGCTGTTGCAATGGATAGGACCAATAATGGCCTTGAGAACATCTGGAATCATGTGGTAAAGTAAGTATATAAGATAAATGTCACACGTATAGGAGTTAAAAGACATTTCAAAGCAATTGCTCAATGTGGATAACTAGTGGGTAAGTTTTAACCATTTAATCTCCGGTAGAGAAAATTTAGGACAAATCCTATGATAATGCAGGATATTTAGCAATTGAAGTGTGTAGAAGCCTATGGCAGGAAAACAGTCAATTACATGGCAATAGTTTCTGTGAATTAAAGAAATTAACGATATGGCATTGAAGTGAGATAAGCACTAAGATGCATGACAGCAAAATATTTACATAGACCATGACTAATTAATGAAATAACAATTGACTAAAATATAGTTGAACTTGTTCTACACTTGCCCAGGAGAAAAAACAGTATCTCAGCTAAAACTGATTTTAGCATAAGATGAGCTGCAAAATAACATCAATGGTTGTCATGTAATGAAAGGTTAACAGAATTAAGGCGAGGTTTGGATGCAAGAATCACAAGCATAAGTGGCTCAATAGCAAAGAAAAGATATTAGGATTTGTTAACAGATATTTAACGCAGTTCTCCTTAAATATCACTGACCCATTTCGATCCTGGATTTTTGAATTCCAATTCTGGTTTTAATGAAATTAGTATCTCAATTCCAATTCACAAAGTTGAAACAAAATTTCATTACTGCAATAAAACCGATTTTTTATAATTGCAATTTCTTAATTCTACCCTAAGAATTGGAATTATGTCAAAATTATGTCTGAGTACCTTCAAATAAGATCAAGAATTGGGATTCCAATTCTATGCCATAGATAGACAGAATTGAAATTGACAGCCTCAATCCATTCTAATTTTAATTCTGAAGGCTCTTGGGAAAACATGGCACATGTAAAAGGGTACAAAATGTTTTCCACTTCAATAAACGATAAAAAAATCGTCAAAAATAGTTAAAACTCTGTTTTATTAACAAAATGTTTTTATTCCTCAACTCAAATCCAAAACTGCCATACTGAAACAATGTAAAGAGGTGTAATCAATAATGAAAGGGTATCCTAGTTATTAGAGGCTGTCAGTCCTCTCTCGTATAGTTAGGGCTGTGTTACAAATAAAAAATTAACTCAGTTTGTTGTTCATTGGTATCTAGCCCTTTGGTCAGCATGCATGTTTCAGTCAATATTCCAGGCACAGGGGAAAGTAAGAGTAGCTTTTATGCACCTAAAAATGAATCAAGAAGCCAATTTGATTAGAAAATAACAGAATACCAACTCCAAGAAGAAAGGCCACATATATCTTTAACGCTAAAGCTACCACAGTTTATTTAATTCATAAATCAGAAAGCGTTAATGCGTAAATCTCAGTGATTCGGGAGATATGCCTCCAGCTTCTTTGTGAAGGATACACTTAAAGTAGAAAGAAGATAACATGTATCTACCAAAAGGATTCTAGTTTTTACATAATCATGGAGCAACTAACAAATACTAAGCGTTTCATAACTGATAGCAATAAATTTAAGAACAACCTGCACGCCTTCTATGAATCCCTTGAATGGAACCCATTTCTGAATCCATTTTAATGGTGGGTAGCAAAGAAACTGCAACACCTGGATACCGCGCCAGACAAGTGGACACTTTGATTTAGAAACCCTACGCACTGTTTCTAGTGCTGCAACTTTTAGTAAAAACAATGCTGCGTTGCCAAATGAACCACCACTGTTTATGCCATGGCTTAGTGAAGTTATACGCTTATATGCACTTTGAGGAAATCCTTCAGGACCAGTGGCCAGTAGATTTCTCCGATAAAACTTTTTGCTATTAACAATGGCTGTATGTTTAGAATTCCTAGTTGAACCAGACGTGATCAATGATTCATCCATGGAAATTGATTGTCTAAGGTATGCATTCACATCCACAGTCAACTAGGAATGTCCTGAACCATTACCAGCTACTGTCACTACAAACAACTAAATCCGGAAGAACCATTCTGCAAGCAGCAAAATTAAGATCATCGCAATAAGAATGGCAGGATTAAATCGCGTTGCCTCTTTAGTCTCCACATCAAACTAAAGGACCAAGCAAATCGCTAAACATGAGGAATGATTAACATTAAAACTTGGTTAATGAAATGAAACACAATTCGACGCTATTCTTAGAAAAGAAAAATGAGAATATTTTTTATTGACATCAGAATACAGAAGTTATCGGAATCAATGAACAAACGTCTACGTTCCGGAAGATCAACAAGAAAACAAACCAGAGAATTGTGGAATACGACGGATCTCTGACCTCTAACGGAAGGAGTCGGTGGCCGAATGGAGTAGGCCCTTAGGAAAGTAGCAATCTGTGTTTGGCCTCCGTCTAAAATCGATTAGTTGTCATTTTCTGGTAGCTTCAGTCTTTGATTTACGACGGAAGAAAGAAAAGTTGGCTGCGTTAACGTCAGTCGTTTCGGTTTTTACATTGTCGTCAAATGTAACAGAGGTGAAAAAAATACAAAAAACAAAAAGGCTCTGACGCGTATTATAAGGAACATCATTAATATTTAATACAGATATAAGGTAAGGTGTTTGGTGGGTGGTAACTACTTAATCTAATCTATAAGCATACAAAGTCAATCATAGATAGCTAAACAAAACTAGAGATATTCCTGAGTATTGATCACACAAAAAACTAGTACTAAATTATATCAATCTTAGTTTAAGAAGAAAACTAAGAATTGCTTGATGAGGATTAAACTAATAAACTAACTAAAAAAAGAAAATAAATTAAGGAAAGGAAATCAAATATATAATCATCAAGGATTTGGGGTTTACTTAATAGATATCTTATTGGACCCCGAACTTTTCTTGGAAATTAAAAATTATTAAATGAAATTTAATGAGGAAATATGGTATGATTCCTTGTAATGAATGAAAAGTATGAATGAATCTATGAGCATTTAATGAAATGAAAGACATTTGAGTTTTCTTGTGTTTTGCATATGTTAAATAAAATGGTGATTTAGTATGGTTTTGAACATGGCCTTGTCTAGGCATCAGATCCTCTGTCCCACTAATTATGTACCTACTCTGTGCCAAAACTAAAACGTCGACGTTTTAACTAAAACTAACGTCGACGTCTCGGCTTCAAATTCACCTAAGCCAAGCCAACGTCCTCTCCTTTCTTTTGATTTTGCTTCCCGCTTTATTTCCCTCTCTCCCTCGCATGTGCTTTGAGGCAATTCCTTCTCCTCAATGCACCGGCTTCTCGTCTGAAGCTCCTCCTTTTAAGTCTAACCCTAAGGTTTTCATCTATAAAGTTGGTATCCTGAAGACTTACCTTCTCCACTTAGACCCGTAAATGAGTTATCTGAGAACTTCAACGCTACTTCAGTTCCTTAATACTTTCATTTTTGTACAATGGATGTCGTGTCAGAGCTGGGGGTTTCTCCGATGGGTTGGCTTTGATGGGTTTATGAAACTTTTTGTTCTGGCGCTTTTGTGGTCTCCTTTATTTGAGATTCGATACATCACGTCTTCTTCCATGAGCCCTCCTATTGGCGTTGGTGATCTTGTCCTTACTGAGTAGGTAAACATTTCTTGAACGCTTAGGCTTTGGTGGTGATACGGCTTCTATTTCAGTCCACGTCTAGCTTTCTGATGTTGGTATGTGGTGTTTAGTTTTGTGGCTGAATTAGATTATTGACTCCTAAGGTAATGATTGTTAAGTTCGTAGCTTCAGGAGAATGTGTGATGGTTATCGGGTGAATGGTAGGCTTTTAATGTTTTCCTTGGACTTCAAAAGCTAAAATTTCTTTTAAATTTTATCTTCTCTGGGCAAGCGTTTCTTCATGCATTAAGGCATGTTCATGTGATTTCAACAAAGTTACTGGTGATTTTGTAATTGTCAGGGAGGTTTCCATCTGTTCACAGTATTTAGGTTGTTTGTCTAACAAATCTTACTAATTGAACTGAATCAGAAAGGTTAATGCTTAATTACTAATAAATTGAAAAGAATTATGACAATAAAATCTTGTCTGATCTATTAACTATTAGTTGAATCATTTCAGAATTATCAGGTTCATGGACTGATTCGAATAACATGAAGTTAATACACCAAACCGTAATAAGATCTTGTGGCTGCTTGATGTTTACTACCTTCTACTATAGTTTCTGTGAACTTTCAAATTGATCCTGTTACTACTTGG
>JANITX010000009.1:58442544-58453884 GCA_027564395.1 Erythroxylum ulei | reverse complement strand
CAAGGATTCACTATTCATGTGCATGTGCACCTTATGTAATGCATGAGCATGAGATGTGTTATCCCAATTTCTCTGATCGATCTCACATGTACCAAATTTCTAGGGTTCTAACCTTTTGGATGGAAATGGGATGTTACATTAGTCACTTAATACAAGCATCATTCTAGGTTCAATTCAAGCCCCATTCTAGCCTAAATGAAGACCAAATGACCAGTGAATGTCTATTAGGCAGACATTCATGTCTGTTGAGCGGACCTTTACGGATCTCTTATAGAAATGCTAATTTTGACCCTCTAAATAGCAAAATCTCTTCTTGGGTCTTCATTGAAGTTATAGAACTCGAAGTCCTCTTCCAAATCATATATAAATGACCTCAATCTGAGTTCTACAGAAAACGGTATGCCACTTTTCGTAACACATATCCAATTGCATCCTTAATTTCCAGATTTCTAACTCTTTAGTTACTTCATTCACTACCTTATGCTTGGTCTATCATTTCTAGTTTAATTATTCAACATCTTAGTTAACATAACTTTCGCTTTCATTATACCCTTAATTCACAACTCATAACATCTACATAACAACTCATCATTCATGGTTTTCATACTCTCAAAATAGAACACAAACACATGTATTCATCCAACAATTCACTACACTAGTACTGAACTTCGAGTTAAATTTTGAAACTCTTAAAGACAGAATTTGAATTCATTATCTTCATAAAAAATGTAGCCATATGTCTCTAATTTAATCCAAATTAAAAATCATCCCATTTGGGTATCTATAGATCAATTCATGGCTAAATATCGATGCATATCTAATGGAAATGCCACAGTTAACATATTCTAGCACACTTTAAACACCATCATCACTTTGTCTCTAAACTTCCATCCTAGTTCTTCTTCTTTCAAGACACTACACTTGCCTTTTCTTCAACTTCAATACTCAATCCAATCCATTTCTAAAACAACCAATGATCCACGTTTTTAATCATCAAAAACAGAACATGAAAAATATCCATTCACAAATCAATTTTTTTTGCACTTCTTTCTACCTCATTTTAGGGTTCATTCTAACTCTAAATTAACTCTACATCAATTTATGAATCATTAATCATCAAACATAGACAAAAGCACGACATTTTCATATACCTTTCATCACTCACGTTCCAGCATACATAAAACACCATTTTATGTCCATTTAACTGGTAACTATCATCATACATGCTTCATTCAACAAATCAAGAAGACTAATACTTATACTTACTTATTTTGATTCAATGTCTTCAACTCTTCAAGATCTCTCTTAACCCTAGCTTTCTTCTCTCACACGTGCATCATCATTCAAGGGTGGTAAGGTTGGGTCTTTAGTAAGATGTGAAGAAGACAACAAAACAATAGTAGCAAATGTAAGGTGGAAGTAAGTTTCAATGTTGATGGGTCAGAAGTGTGTGTCGTAGGTGAAGAAGATTGGAGAAGATGAAAAGAGAAAATTACAAGAGGTGAAACAAATTGAATAAAGTGAAAGACAATTAAAATGAGATGGTCTTTCACTTTGAACAATTCCGTAGGTTAAGGCATGAGGTGTGGCAAGTGACACTTGTCACTTGCCATATGTCACTTTCTTATGGTCTCTACTTGGTCTTTTATTCTACTAGTCTATTTGTCTCTAATTTTCAACTCAATTTTCTCCCAATTTTCAATGACACTTGTCATTAAATCTTAATGTCACATATCAAAATTTTCCACTGCCATTTAACTCTTATTTCTACTACTATTCACCAATTGTTCTGTCATTTGACATTTTTCCTAGTTCAAAAAAACCCAAAATTTCATAATTTTCCCAAATTTTCACCAAAAATCCTAATTCAATAAATTTTCACATATATTCACAATTCCAAAAATAATCACATTTATAGATCAATTATACCCAGAAAATGTCAATGAATGCATGTATGGTCATTTTAATGTGCAAAAATCAATATTCAAGTATGTGTGTATGCTAACATTATGTATGAGCATGAAATGTATTTTTTCTAATCTCTCATTGCTATTTCTCAATTATTGAAATCTAGGGTTCTAACCCTTAGTATAGAAACGGGATGTTACAAAGGCTCTCTATGTTTTAATAATTGGCTAATAGTCTAATAGGTGTCAAGCTTAAGTTTCATAATCCAAAAGTTATTACCCTTTAAATACTCCTCACGAATCCATTTAATCCACAAAATCTCATCGCCATTGAATAATCTCCAAATTCTTTTGTCCATAAGCACCTTATTTGCAGTTATAAAGAATTTTATTCCTACCCCACCTTGGTTTTTAGGGAGACAAACATTCTATCATCTAACTTTAGGAGCATGTTTAAAGAGAGTTAAACCACCCTGTAGAAAGTTTATAAGGAGTTTTTCAATTACCTTTATAAGATTAAGAGATAAGAATAGGTGTGAGTTCTAATAAACATGCATGTTAACGAACTCATGCTAGCATAAGAGATGAATTTGTTCTTCTTGATATTAATTCTCTTTAATATGGAATCAAAAAGAGGCACATAATTGTTAAAGGTTGGTCTGGAGGTAGAGATGGGAATGTCCAAATGTTAAAGGAGGCATTATGGAGTTGAAGCCTAAATAATATAGCCAATTCCTAATTTAGATCACCTGTACAACATAAAACAAAAAGTTGGCCTTTGTTTCTGTTAACTGAGAGCCCAGAGTGATTAGTGTAGCTTTTGAGGGATTTCATAAGAATCACTATTGATTCTTTATGAACTTTACATAACAAAATTAAATCATCAATAATAGATAAGTTGAAAAGCTTCAAGTTCTTACATTTATGATAATATGTAAAAGGCATGCCTTGAGCAATGTTGAAGGAGATAGGCTTAGTTAAAACTTTAATAGAGATAGTAAAGATGTAAGGTGAGATAGAATAACTTCTTTTGATCCCTTTATCACCTTTAAGCATACATGTAGCTTATCCACTCACAAGAACAATGTATAATGTGGTAGAAATACACAAATTGACTTGATAAGCCTAGGAGGAAAGACAAAAGCTTGAGAGGCAATAAAGAATGAATTTCCAACTTATGGTGTCAAAGGCCTTGAAGAACTCTTGAGAGATTAGTATATTGTCACCAATATTATGACCTGGGATGAAAGCACACTAAAATAAATTGATTGATCCACTTATAAAAGCTTTTAGTGTCAAAGCCAAGATCTTAAAGATAACTTTGTATACTATTTTGCAGTATGTAATGGGCTTATAATTATAGAAGGAGGAAGGTTTAGGAACTTTAGGCATAAGACAAATGAAGGTCTTGTTAAAAATCCCCTTAAGCAAGCTTCCTAAAATAAAAAATTCTTTAATGGCACTCAAACTTGATCTCTTAGTAGGCTCTAGAACTTTTAAAAGAATGAGGCATTGAATTCATCAGCCAAAGATGGCTTTATGTGTTTCCAAATTAGGGATAAAAGAGATAAGAAGTTTGATATGATCTTGTGTTAGGTATGGGGTAATAAATTTATTCAATTTTTGAAATGTGCAAAAACAACCAACCTTGTGCCCAAAAAAAAACTTAAAGTGATTAAATGCCATTGTCTTAGGAAGATTTTAATCCTAATAAGGCACCTTATTAGCATCAAGAATACCATAAATTTTGTTAGTATTTCTTCTAGTTTGGATGGCCATGAAGAAATATATAGAACTTGAGTCACTTTCTCTTAGTAAAAGATTTTAGCTTTCTATCTGACCAGGAAGTTCTAAGCTTTAAAGGTAGAAAGGTAATTGTGTGGCCTACTTTTCTCCAATTTCTTTAGACATATATCATGAGGGTTTACATACTTTTTTTCTTGGGTAATCAGAAGTTTAATCCAAGAGGAATGGATAGTAAAGATTAAGTCATTCTTATAATGATTGTTGTGTAACACTTTTAACTCTTCCGTTATGATCAATTATAACTTCGTCATAAGTTTATAGGCTTTGTAGCCTACCACTAGATTAGATTGACCTTTAATCAAGGTTACTCATATCCTTCAAGCTTAAACAGGAAATTGAAGAACCTAAAAGGATTTTTTGATATTTTAAAAAATAAGGGGACAATAACTTTTAAAGGGTAATGATTAGATACATGAGAAGCATTAAAAAGGCTAAAGACATTGAGAAAAACTAACATCCAATCTGAATAAGCAAGCACTCTATCTATTTTGTTTTCCTATTCAAGGAATTAGCTTCTCCTGCATTTGTCCAAATGAAGTAATTAACTATTAGAATAAGTTAGGTGACATCTGTGTTACACAGACAAGATATGCAGACAAGATTTCAAATCCTCATCAATTAGCTTAGCGAGTAACTTCGAGCCTTCTGTTCTTTGAGAAAAAAATATACAGTTGAAGTCGCCCATCACTAACTAAGGGCTATAGATAGATAAAGCTAAATTTTTCATATCATTATATAATTTTCTCCTTTGAAAAGTAAAGTTTGAAGCATATATGAAAGTAATATTGATCTCTTCCTTCAATAAATGGAATTGAAGCCTCACGTGCCTGAATTGGTTGAAGTGATATGAGTTTGCATTCTGAGAATTTCATGCTTAAAAGTCATAACTATTCTCCAATGAAATGAGATGAATGGTCTAAAATAGTTTGTCATTGAATTCTAAATAATCACAATCTCTTAGTAAAAGTATGCTCCTTTATTTTTGTCCCCAAAACACCAATGATTAAGGGCTTTTAATCCATAATATAATCATGCATGGCCCGTTGTTTTTTGTGCTAATTTAAGCTTCATAAAATAATCATCAAATAGAAGGGGCTTGTGAGCCCCTCCCTTTTGGCTGTTCATTTCAACTTTATTATATATCCTAACATCTCATATCCTCTTTATAATAGTTATCTACTGATCTTGGTATAAAGGTTTGCCTACTAAGCTTGTAAGATAACTAAGTCTAGTAGTGGACTAAAACTCCATTAATATGTCAAAGCCTTAATTTAATTACTTTTAGAATATCATCTGAACCTTATTTCTTTAAGTTATTTATAGCATATCAATTGCACAAAAGGAAAAGAAAATCTAATATTAACAAAAAAAATCCTACTAATATGCTTGACCACTTAAATGCATTATCTTTAAGAACATCAACTGGAGGAGAAATAATGGGGTCGTCTCTGGGAGATAAGGATATGTACCTTAACTTTTTAAAAGTGGAGATATCACTCATTACCTAGTTTCATGTTTTTTTTGGCAACTATAGGAGCAAGATCTGGAGCTATAGGAGAAAAGGTTGAGGTAAAGGAAAGGTTAAAAGCAAAACAAAAAATATAAGTTACATGCTTCAGAGAGGAACATAGGGCCTACGAGAGCTTTGTAAGGGTTAGACAAGAATAGGAATAGAGGTTGAAGAATCCACTAAAGAAGGAGCTAAAGTTGAGGGACCAAAGAATGCAAATTTAAAAATTAGGGGACCTCAGAGGAACAGGAAATAGAGAATGTATGAGTGGCTACAACTAGTGAGGAAGAGGCTATAGTAGAAGAGTTGGGAAATAAAGTGGTAGACCATGGAAAGGGTTGGAGGTAGATTATGAGTGAGGTTCAAGTGAGAGTTTTAAGCGTAGGAGGGGTGAAAGAGACGAAGGAAATAAGGCTGGGTAACTACAAGAGGAGAGGGGAGAAAAGCAAGAAGGTGAAAAAAGCATTACTTAACCCCTAAGGCCAAAGGAGGAGCCTAGTTTGCTTACCAAATGGGAAAGGAATCATAAATTGGTATACGTGAGAAAACACTCACGTAAGATCATTAACTAGGATAGGGAACTCAAATAGAGTTTTGAACAGAAGAGAAACTTTAAGTGGAGAAGGAAAAAAAACAAAGCATTCAATCAAGACAAAAGAGAGGAGATGAATTTCTTTGTTCAAAATCGAATTTTTGTGCTCACTCATATAATAAATCTAATTTTATACAAATATTTTTTAAATTTTAATTAAAATTAATTTAATTATTAATGTTAATCTAATTAAGTTAAATAATTATTTTAATTTTGAAATTGATTTAAAGTTTTAATCCATGAGTAAGAATTAGGTTTGTTCAATTCAAGTTTGAAATATAATATAATAACTATATTCAAATTAAATATTAACTTAACCCAAAACCAAACAAACCATATTCCATTTTTAGATTATACTAACCCAAAAATCAAATAATCTTAATTTTCAAGTTTTAGGTTACCATAACCTACTAACCAAACAATGTTTTTCTTCTTTAAGAACTCTAGCCATCATTTGCCTCCTATAACCTAAGCACCAATCGACATCTTATGTTGTCATGCTAATAAGTTCCATCGATAACACGAGGACAAGCAACCGACGCATACAGAGGAGCAGAATGCCTTTACCATGCAATCGTTTCTTTAAGAGGGAGATCGTCTGTTCCTTTAACGTTATGCCCAAGCAATTTTTTCTATCCAAGTTATTGTAACAAATGATTGAGATGGCTTGGGCATAGGGTGACACAGGATAAAGGTAACAAAAGATCTGTTCCCTTTGTTTTAAGCCATATGTCATGGACAAATAGCTAGCTATATTCATAGTTTTATCATCGAGTTCACGTACGCCACAGAAACCACCACGTACATCTACAACACTAATAGTCGTCGTATGTCGTCACCATCTTACAACTGAGAGAAACTATCATATGGTCTCACACCAAAACAGTTGACCTGAATTTCAATAGAATTAGGTGAAAAATAGAAAATAGAAACACAAGTAAGAATAAAAGAATATCTTCTTAATTACGTTCAAGTAATGAATTATGTATTAATAACTTAACTATCCTAGTATAACTTACGTAATATTCAATGATAACTAATTGAATTATTTTTTAATTAGGATAGATCTTAAGTAGTATTAAAATGTTGATATTCTTGTATAATCTTATATAAGATATTTTAGAGATCCCAATTAAAAAATCACTAATACTATCATTAAAATAAATATTTTTACAGGCACATAAATAATATTTTATATAAAATTCTCATGTCTAGTTATTTAAGTAGACTTTTTTACCAATTAATTACATATTTATTTATATATCTCTATATTCAATTTATGGGATCGAATTTACTTTGAAAATAAATATATATAAATGATAATTTTTATGTTTTATTTTTTTAATTTTGAAACATGATTACAAACAGATTAGGATAATATATAATTGTAATATAAATCTCATGGTTATGGATATGTTCTTGCTATAATTTTAATTAAAATTATATTTATCTTATAAATATTATTTTACAAGTTAATTAATTAAATATAGATAATACAATAAATATACGATTAAGTGATTTTCTCAGTAGATAAACTAAGAAAAAGAAACAGAGAACGAAAAAGGGCTGCTCTCAGTTTTGTTGTTGATCCAAAAGTAAAACAAAAGTCATATGGCACAAACTGCTGACATTGATTCCATTCCAATCAAATAATTACACGAAAATAGGCTCTTTGCCCAAAAAGAAGTAGAGAAACCTGACCTGGGACTCTTCTCTTTCCAATAAAAAGCACATCTCAAGATCCTAAGATGGAAGTGTTAAGATCCAAGCGAAATTGCAATGGTTGAAGAGGCGAAGCTATTGGGGACTTGGGCTAGTGCTTTGAGTGCCAGAATAGAGATAGCACTGAAACTGAAGGGTATACGGTACGAATACATAGAAGAAAACCTATCAAACAAGAGTGCTTTGCTTCTCAAGTATAACCCGGTTCACAAGAAAATCCCTGTCTTTGTACACAATGGAAAACCAGTTGCAGAATCTATTGTCATTCTTGAGTACATCGATGAGACCTGGAAAGATCATCCCATTTTGCCCAAACACCCTTACGACAGAGCCATAGCTCGCTTCTGGGCTAAGTTTGTTGATGAAAAGGTGAATTCAGGAATTCATGTATCTTCATGGTCTTAGCAACTCCTTTACAGTAAAACAAAAACTCTCAATATTTGTTTATATTGATGAGTGGTTAATATATGCAGATCCTGCAATTAGCAATGAAAGCTCGCGGCGCAAAAGACGAAGAGCTGCCAGGGATCATAGAAGAAGCTGGTGAGCAAATGAAGATTCTTGAGAACGAACTTAAAGGAAAGGAGTTCTTTGGAGGTGAGAATATTGGGTACCTAGACATTGCTGCGTTTTCTATTGCCTACTGGTTTGAAGTGCAGCTTCAAGTCTTGGGAGTGAAGTTCCTCACCGAAGAGAAATTCCCAGTTGTTTGCAAATGGATTGGAAGGCTGCTTGATATAGATGTGATCAAATCATGCGTTCCTCCAAGAGAGAAACACCTTGCTTATGTTAAAGCTCGCATTGAAGATGCAAGAGCTGCTTCCAAATAATTTATATGGATGTATTTCCAATAAATCTCTTGCTTTTGTTCTATCCCTTGTTGGTTTGTGTGCTTACTAAGATTGTCTTTAACAATAAATCGAAGTTTGCTTGAATAAAGTAATCCTCCCTACTATTCACATTTCTTCGTAGAGATTGCCAATGTTACGGCGCGTAATTTAATTGCTGAAAATAAAATATGAACTTTATTATTAATACTACTTGAATGAGCAAGAAGAAATACATTAAGAAGTCTTGAGCCTTATCAAAGTCAAATATTTTACAAACCTGACTAGATTATATAATAGGAGCTTTGAGCTAATTATAGTTGCATGGAATCCAATTATTAATGTTTTATCAGCTAAAACAAGTTTTTAGTTGATATAATCTTTGCTTATATAACTTATTTCATGATTTCATGATTTAGGCTCAAGTTCAACCATTCCTGATTTGTTAATCTCTTGGGCTTCATTTGCGGGAAATCCCGAATAATCTGAACCCTTTTCTTACCCATCCCGCCCATTAATTAACGACCCTTTTTTAAGTTAAATAAGTCATTAAATTTATTGTAAACAAGTTTGCATGTACAAAGCAAAAACATCACATAAGCAATCCAATCTAAACTTAAGATAATGCGATCTGTCTTCATCTTAGGAAAACCTAGCAACTTGAGGGAAAACCTAGCAATCAACACCCTCATCCTTGCTATTGATTGCTTGTAAAACTTGCTGCAACCATTCTTATCGTGCCAGCACATCGTCACATCTAAGGATGTCAATTTTAGCCCAAGTTGACTAGACCACAAGCTAAAAGTAGTCTGAGCACTGACCGGTTCGGCTGGGCCTGTGGCCCTACTGTTACTTCAAAAACGACGTCATTTTATTAAAAATGACATTGTTTTTTATTTTTAAAGAAAAAAAGATGGGACGGGTTGGCTCAGCCTGTCCGTAGCCTATCGGGCCACGAGTTGACCTATCCTGGCCAGTGGCCCAACCAGGCTCGGCCCGACCCATTGACATTCTTAGTCACACCTTCTAGCCCATAACATTAGAAATTTTCTACAATCATTGACAACTCGAATATAATAACCACAGGCAAAAATTCCTTGAAATTGAAGCAATACGACCAACGCTGACAACCATAAGCACAATAACCAGATGCAAATCACAACCATCTCCCATCACGCTTCCACGGTATCATCGCAACCTCCCAACGTTAAAGCAGCGTCAGAAACGTAGGGTTCCAAACATAACGTCTCCAGGGTACTCATTTTGTGTCACCATTGACCATAACTTTTTTTCATATTATATAAATTAATTTTTTATTTTTTATTAAACAAATTATATCACAAATTATATCCATATATTAAGATTAATGTCTAGCAATAAATTACAACCACCTAAATATTACGAATATTAAAGAGCTTTTGACTAACTTTTCCGTGCATAATTTTTCTATATAGTATAATAGTTTCACCATACAATATTATGATAATACATAGAACATGAAATTAATATTTACTTTATGTAAATCCAATTATGTTAGTTCTTTTATATTAGTAACTACTACATTACATAAAATTTCAAAAATTATTTTCAAATTTTAATTCACCTTGGTCAAAGAATTTTCAAATTAATACTAATAAAAACAACAGGAAAAAACTCTTTAATTAATTTAAGGTGATGAATCCTATATTAATCACTTAACTACATCTATATAGTTTATGTTATATCCAATATCAATTGTGTTACCCTTGACTAGGATAGATCCTTAGTAGTATTGAAAAAGAGCAATTCTTATATAACATACTTTGGAGATCTCAAGTTAAATGATCCTTATACAATTATCACGATGAGAATTTTCAAAGATATATAAGTAATATTTCAAATAGAATTCCCATATCATATCAATTCTATAAACTTATTCTTTATCAAGCACCTATATGTTTATTCAAGTATTTCTACATTTATTCCATAATATCAACTACTACTTAATTTAATTTAAGGTGATGAGTCTTATATTAATCGTTTAACTACCTCCATATACTTGATGTTATATATATCCAATATCAATTGAATTACCCTTGACTAGGATGGGTCCTTAGTATTATCAAAAAATATCAATTCTTATATGACTTACTTTGGAGATCTCAAGTTAAATGATCCTTATACAATCATCATAATGATAATTTTTATAAATATATAGGTAATGTTCCAAATAGAATTCTCATATCAGATCAGTTTAGTGAACTTATTCTTTATCAAGCACCTATATATTTATTCAAGTATTTCCATATTTTAGTCTACAATATCATCTACTTCTTAATTTAATTTAAGGTGACGAATCATATATTAACTACCTTTATATATTTCATGTTATATTTAATATAAATTGAATTACCTTTGACTAAGATGGGTTGTATAAAAAAATACCAATTCTTATATGACATACTTTGGAGATCTCAAATTAAATGATCCTTATACAATGATCACAATGATAAATTTTATAAATATATAAGTAATATTTCAAATAAAATTCTCATATCGGATTAGTTCAGTGAACTTATTCTTTATGAAGGGTGTAACATCTCGTTCTCATATTAAGAGTTAAAGGCCAAAATACGGTATATGTGAGATCAAAGAGAGATTAAGAAAACTACATTTTCATGCTCATGCGTAATGTTAGCATACACACATGTGAATTTGAGTTTTTCATATATTAAAATGACTGTACGTGCATTCATTGACATTCCAGGTATAATTGATTATAAATGTGCTTATATGAGAATTGTCAATTATTTGTATTGAAAACTGAATTAGAGAAGTATAACTATTGGATTAGAATTTTGGTGAATTTTGGGAGAAAATTCCGAAAAATGTTGGGTATACTGGCCTAGGTATACTGGCCTAGGAAAAATGCCACTTGGCAAATAAATTGATGAATGAAAATAGAAATAATAATTAAATGATATTGAAGAAATTTCA
>JANITX010000009.1:58218348-58234329 GCA_027564395.1 Erythroxylum ulei | reverse complement strand
AATTTGCAATTATTTTTCAGGATTAGAAGAATACCCCGTTAGGCCAACGGGAGTATGTTTGCGGGTTTCAAATGAAGGATAGAGGTCGGGATCAGTTCGCGTCTGCGTTGCATGTTTTGTTTGTTTTAGTGTAAGAAATGGTATATTTGTATTTTGGAAAATGGGTCCGAGTGGCTACTAGAAACTGTGAATTATGAACTTTTATATGTTGGAGTGAGGATCCAATTTGGGTATTACATTTTGCATTCGTTGAAAAAAAACAAAGTGTAACGATTACTGAATGAGTGATGTAGCACGCCACCCTCGCGGGGCACGGACTCGGATATCGCCATCAATGCCGGGTTCGGGTCACGCGGGAGTGGGGTGTTACATAATTTTAGTGAAATTGCTTTATGGGTTCTGAATTTGTATTCCTATTGAATCAAAAAAGGTAAGAGGAGCAAGAGAAGGGGCACCTTTAAACTAGTTTTTGAGCAAGGAATCTAGGCGAGTTATATGTTTATAGTTGAGTTAATGAGCTATGAATATTTTTCCAAATCAATATTGGTAAACGATTTCAATCGCTTTAAAAATGTTGCATTTATTGCTCCTTAAATGATTTAAGAAATTGCTACATGTTTGGTACATGAATCTTGTTGATGATTTATGAAATGAAGATAGAAATGGTATTTGAAATATATTATGCTTATGGAAATCATGTTTCCGAAATGTGCCTTTTAGGCAATATGTTTACAAGTCATGAAATTCATGTTTGTGTGGGTTTGTAGTGGTCCATTCTATTATGTGCATGTTAACCATGTTAAAGGCTTCTCCCGCCTGCCCACTAGTAGCATGGAGCTCCTTTACGGACTCCCTTATGTTTATGAACTACGCAAAACTATTACGTGAGTTTGTGATAGTCCATTCTGTTATTACTAAAGATTCCCAAGAACTCCCTCATGTTTATGGACCTACCCAAACCATTCTGATTGCTTATGTGTTTATGATTTGTTGACCAGTTTGATGAATACATGACTTATGTTGTTTATGAATTGTTTGACAAGTTGAGAATTTGAGAAATAAGTGTTTTATGAATTCATTGCAAATTTACTATGGCAATGAATATTTTCAATGGTTTTACTTGTTTCTCCGCTATAAACTTGTTATCCACAAGCTTTTAATCTCAGCCTCATTCCTCCCCCTCTCCAGGTGATGAGCAAGAGATCGAGTGATCGAGAGTCAAGACATCACTCCAAATCTACATATTTTTGTATTTTAAGTTAGTTTATGAAAAAACACAAGACTTTAGCCGCATTTCAAGCATTACTCATTCATATATATTCTATATTTTTGGGTTATGAGACCAATGATGTATTATGACTTAAAATGCCCATTAAAGCTTTGTAAAACTCTTTTCTTTTGATGTTAATAAAATATATTTGTGTTTTGCTCATGACTTTCCAAGTTTTTGCATTGCATTCTCAAGCATTTCATAGGGGTAAAATCTGTGTTCTGACTTCAGGGGAAACTATATTAATTTAGACTGATTTAGACAAAGTTATCTTTTTAGAAGTTGTAATTTATCCTCTTAGCTTTCCAACGATATAGTGTATGAAATTTTTGGATATCGAAGTTGAGAGATATGTTCTTTATAAGTTTGTGATGTTGCACAGGATGTATACAGGACAACTACAGTAAATTGCGATTTTAACCCTTTTGGAGGCAAAATCTCTCTTCGGGGTCTTCACGGAAGTTGTAGATCTAAAAGAACTCTTTGAAATCGTCTTAGAATGACCTTATCCAACATCTCTAGTGAAAGTTATGTCTATTGTCCCAAAACAGGTACAATTATAAAGCTTTTTTATAATACATATATAGAAAAAAAAAAAGAGTGATATGTTAAGGTGATGATCGAAGACATAAACATAAGAATAGATTGTCGTATATCAATTGACCAAATAGGAAATTTTTGGGATGGTATGAGAATGAAAATGAACCGATGATAGCTCATGAGATTCCATTTAAATAACCCTATAAGGTAATACGCTCACGTTTTATGATTCTAGAGTTGAATTTCGGAAACGGAATCCAACATTTAAAGTGTCAACTCCTCTTGATATTCCTTCAGTCTCCTAATTTCAACATTTTAAAGCTCTAAGTTTTGGGGATGATTGTAGCAGTCCTCTTTAGCTGCTGCCAACTGCATCTTCAGAATGTGCATACTGTGATTTTTCATTCTAACAAACTCCTTGGTTGCTGCTTTAACTGCTTTGAGCTTTTGCACCAATTGTTAACTTTTGTAACTGTGCAGTTCAATGCTCCAACATCTACTAATCATCTCCATGAAACTCTCCATTTGCTTGACCCCATTAAAGAATCTAAATGGAGCTCCTTGTCGGCCTTGGTCTGTCATCTATTGGATAAAGATGTAGGAATGATCTGAAAATTGATTCTCTCCAAAATAAACATATGACTTCAAAAAATTGGACATCCAGCCACGATCCAATACTGCCCTATCAAGTTTCTTCCTAATTAAAGCATCTCCTTGTTGCTTAATTGTCCAAGTGAACAATCTGCCTGTGGCCCTTAAATCCAACAAGTGAATCCTTTGGAATAACTGATTCAATTCTCTGCTAGCCCCCATCTTATACTTCGTTCCACCCTCAACTTCATTTGCACTCAAAGAACAATTGAAATCCTCGATAACCATCTAAGGATTTTGTACTCTATTTTGTATATATTCAAATTCAGACCACAAATCCTCCCTTTAGAAAGCGATATTAGAAGCATAAAGAAGAGTAACTTCAAATTCAAGTGGACTGACCTTTAATTTGGCAAAGCAAGTGTATGTATTGATCATTTATGCAAGTGGATTAGACTTCTAGAAGCTTTGAATTGTACAAACAGATTATATGACCATTGTAGTGGTAATTGTTAGTAATTGCTCTCAACCACATGGATAGTTCAATGTGCTCATCAGCGCCTGACCCTGAGATGTGGATCATCCAAGGCACATTAGCATGGCGTACTTCTCCTGTTCGAACCGGGGTTGTCAACAAATTAGCTCCCAAAAATTTCAGTCCGACCTGTACGAGAGGAGCTTTAATTTTAGCCTCCAAGAGACCCACCAGCGTAGGTTTCTTCGCTAGCACCATCTCTTTCACCATGGATTATTTTAGAGGGTCGTTTAGCCCTCTAGTATTCCATACTAGAAGTGTCATCTAAGGGGAGATCCCTTTTAAGTTCGTTCTTACCATTCCCCCTAGCAGATCTTCTTCTTGACTTAGATGAGCTGTCTTTAAAATCATCTGCTCCCTCCTTTGTCTGTGTAATTAACTACTGTAGGTTTCCTTTCGGTGTTTCATTTACTAGTTGGTCCAACATTTCAATTGTAGTGCCACTTTTTTCCTCTAATTCATATCTGGTCGTTTCACTATCAATCTGTATTTTACAAGTGGCTACAACTGCTTTACTGCTAGTCACCATCCTTCATTTCACTACACTACTAACAGCTTCCAGCATAACCCCCTATTCTGGACTATCTCCTGCAATCTTCTCATCGTGCATGATGGTATCGGTCACATGCTCCTCATCATCCAAACTACCCGTATGAATTTCATTGCTGCTAATCCCCAGCTTGTTTTTCACTATATTACTGTCGGCTTACATCATCACCACCTACATTGCATTATCTACTGCAAACTCCCCATCCTGCACTGTTGTATTTGCTGCATTCTCCTCACCACCCAAGCTACCCGTATGCATTTCTTGGCTGCTAGTCCCCATCTTATTTTCCACTACACAGCTAGTTGCTTCCAACATACCTCCCCGCACCCCATTGTCTACTGTAAGCTCTTCGTTTCCCAACCCCCTTGTATTAACTTCTGCTATTGCATTACTTTCTAAGCCCGTAATCTCATCCTGCCAACTAGTTGTGAATACTTTACTTGTAGGCACCCATTTCTTGCTAGAAGTGTTTGGCTTCCAAGGATAAGTTACTGCTATCTCCACTTGGACCAACTCTCCTGCGTCACCTAACCTCAACACCGATAAAGTCTCGGGCAACACTGCATTTCTTTGAATTTCTACACAGATTTTAGCATACCCTATTCGTTCCATATTTAATGTTTGGGCGTCCATACACAATGGTCGACCCAAGGAGCTAGCTAAATAACGTAAACCCTTCATCGTCCATAACTCAAGAGGTAAGTTATGGAATTGAATCCACAGGGGAAAACTTCAATGCAAATTCTGTTAAAATCCATCCCTGACCTCCATCCTTGCAGAAACAATGGTTAACCTCCAATATGCCAAGGTCCAATTCAAGGATCTCAGTAACATTACTTTCTGCCGAAAACTAAAACAAATTTGTCGCATCCTCCATTAATAAAGTTTTTTGCAAACCCTTTTTCCCCATCGAGCACTAGCCCAGGCATTAATTACAAGGAATGCCGGTCTCTTCTTCCAAAACAGGTCAACCAAAGCTGAAGACCAAACTTTCTCACCTGCTTTGAGGAGCTCGATGGGTGGGCATACCACGCCATCCTTCATGACCTCTTTGTGGTGCTTAAGTTGAATCTTCTGTTGTTGAAGGTGCAATTTGTTTCTTCAAGCCCCGGTACCATGCGCTGACACCAGTGACTAGTGTGGTCCAGTTTCGGGAAGTTTATCCCCATTCCCAGAATCTCCCTTAGGCGTTTGTCGTGGCAGTTGAGAGAATTCATTTGGAGACAATAACGTAGCATTCCCCCTGGTTGGGTCGGCTGTGCTAGGCCCAGGCTCATCTCTACATGACCACGGCTCGTTAGGCGTTAGTCTCCCATGCAAACCCAAAGATCTGCGTAAAAACCTGAACCTAACATCTGTGTCATATATAAGGTACTATTCTACCATGATACAGGTACGACAATACAACCCTAGTTTTCCTTCGTTCTCTTCAACCGATTTACTCTCAAAAGACTAACTTGAGCGTCGGAGGGGCCTTCCGGGAACCAACCCCCGGCGAGCCTTTACTTGTTTTGCAGGTGTTTAGCAGCCAAAGCCATCCAGAATCATGGAGCCAAATAAAGATGTTCAGCCCCGACAAAATCCGACTGAACCACCTTTAAACTCTAAAATTAGTGTTATAAAGAAAAAAGAAAATTACTAACTTTGATCCATATACATGTAATCTCTTCTTCTTCTCAAATCCTTTCTTTACATAAGAACTTTATCCACTCTCGCCTTCTTCCCTTTCTTCATTCTTTTCAATGATGCAAGAACATATGCCTCTTGATATCTGTAAACGTTTACTTCAACCTGAAGAGAGAGGGAAGTGTTTCTTTATTTTATAACCCTAATGACTCTAATTTCCTTTAACAGGCCCAATAACCAATATTTTGGGCCCACTTTATATTAGAATCAAATAAAGTAATATGGGTCATACTTATGATTATTAAATTAATCTATCATGCCCATTAAGATCTTAGCCTCAAACATGTGCAAAGCCTATTAACCAAAGATAAATCGGTCAGGCTCATGCTTCATAATTTTATCTCAAACTTTTCTTTTTTTTAAAAAGTAAATAGTATACCGTTGCTTATAGGGGAAGATCTTACTACAACATCTGTTACAAGTTAATAATTACATGTGGATGGCATTGAGGCAATCTGGATTAAATGCATGTTTGTGGTTGATTCCCACGAGATTCTTAAAATGATCAATAACTTCATCTCCTTCAAATTATTTTAAGGGGCATTTAGTCATGTTTCGCTTGTTTTAAAGTCCTTAAGATGAGGTTTAGTCCAAAGAGTCATCTAGAAAATGAAGGAATCTTATTAAAGACTTTGGAAGCTTCTGGAATATGATAGAAGCCTATGAAAGCTTGTGGAACATTATGGATGTTTATAGAAGTTTGTAGAATGTTGTAGATATGTATATAATGTACATGAAACATATAGAATAGTGTAGAGTATTCTAGAAGATCAATGTAGACCGTTAGATCAAGTAGATCTTGTACGTCCATTCTAGGAAGGAACTAGTATATATACCCCTTGAGGGTTGACCTCATTTTGTACATAGTATCATAGCATCATTGATCAAGAAGAGAAAGTTCATTAATAGAAATGTCTTTGCATTCTCCCATAATCCTTCTTCCTTTTAGCAAAGTGTTTCATGTAGTAAGGCTAACTTGGAAAATAGAGTGTACTTAAGTGTCAAACGAGCATTGGTAAAAGTCCAAGTTCATCACAATTTGCATGACCAATGAGACCCAAGGCTAATAGTTTTCCATTGCTTCTTTGGCAGCTGAAAACACATCGTTTTGGTCCCAAATTATATAGCCAAAAATACAATAGCTTGAGGATCCTCCTTCAACGGATATGTGGGATCCATATAGAGAGTAATGGATGCTCATTTTGGTTTTTCTTTTCTTTTTGTTATTATTTGTATATTTTCTTATTTTATTTGTTATGTTATTTTATTCTATCTAAAAGATAGTGAAATGTTATTTACATTATGTTTTTATTTCAATTTTATATATTTATTTTATTTATTATTTTTTAATCTTTTTATCTTCTTTTTTATATTTTGCAAGGATGGATGTATTTAATATAGGATGGATCTTCTTCACACAACTCTATACATATTTTTATTCAGGGCAGTACGAAGAATGTAACAATTTTAAGTGAGGGGATGGGAATTCAATTGTCTTTAGTTTATTATGATTTTTGTAATAAATCTTACTAACCGATATCCTAAGTTAGTTAAAAAAAAATTCAAAATACTTTAAATCATTATTGATTTCTGAATTGAATTAATATGAAAAAAGATGAAAGTTCGAATATACTTGCTTTTATAAGTTATATTTTTAGTAATCATTAAGATAATCAATTTGAATAAAAATTGTATATTATTTACACACAAGACCTTTTATGTGAGTTTTTAAGCCTAAGAACAAATACATCATTATTTTAATCCCTTTTATTCTTTCATGTATAGTTGGATAATTTTAGAACTTGCTTTTATCATTCATATTGGGATCACATTTGTTAAATTAGAAGAATTGAAGAGATAAAGGCATTTAGATTGAAACTTTGTTTAGCCTATTTTCTTATTTATTATCCTACCATATTTTATCCCTTAGGAGTAACCAATTTTGAGACTTAGCCTTTTCATTGATTATAACCATATTATTAGCGTTTACCTTTTTTTAATCCTTTTTTATTATTTTTGAACCCTGAAGGCTATTTACATTCATTTGATTGCTTGAAACTTAGAATTTGAAAAGGGTCCAATATTTCTTTAGTTGTTAGTATATGATGAATGCTTGAAAATTTTTAATTAAATAAATAGAAATAATATATATTGTGAGCATTAAGTGAAAAAGGTGTTAAAGTTATGGTACAAATGGAATTATGGTATAAAGGACCTATATTTTGAAGAACTAAGTTGTATGTAATTTTTTTATGTAAATTACCTTCAATATTATCACTCTTTTTGTTATCTCTATCATACCCTAACTTAAGCCATACTAAAACCCTGCATTAAGACCTTTTGATTTTTGTTTCTAATTTACTTATAAGTGGTAGAGTTATGATTTTATTGCAAGCTTATAGTTAAGAATCCTACTATGCATTGATATGAGAGTTCTTATATTTTTCACCCTAAACACTTTGAGTGTAATGAGTAAATTCTTAGTGAGGGTGTAAAAATTCATCCTTCCGATTTCAAAAAAATTATCTATGTGATTGCTCTTGATATTGACTTATGAAAGTTGGCTCTATAATGACTTGAATCTAATTGTATGTTAATTTGAGTGATACAATATGATGATTTAAATGTAGATGGGAAAATTGAGGTTAATAAGGGATAAATGTTTGTAAGTTTGATGAATCATATTATAATTTTCTTGTAACAAAAAAAAAGTTTAAGTGTGGGAATGTTTGATAAACAATTATTTGTCTATATTTATATAGCCATATTTAATGTATTTTGCTTGTTCTTTAAGAGTTTTATAGTATTTTTGGTACTTAATTTGGTTCAAGTAAGTTTTTAGTTGATAATTGTCTTCATAGGCTAAGAAGAGATGTACTCAAGTGAAATCATGGCATGGAATGGAAGAATTAAAGCAATTGTGAAGATACACAATTGTGTATAGTGACCATGTATATCACTATAAACGTGTGGAGCTTCAAAGACACAATTCCTGCCTGTGTGGAGTTACATACCCGTGTATGTTGCCCATGTAAATCTCTATAATCGTGTAAAATCACGAATTGAGGTGTATTTGGATATGCACAAGACTGTATAAGCGCTTGTATATATCCCAGAAATCCTAATTTGTTGATATATAAGGATATTAAAAAGACTCCATAAAGGGAGGCAAATTATAAAAGTTTGAATTTAGAGAGAGGTAACGAAAGTCATTAGAGACAACTAAAAGGGCAGAGAAAAAACACAAAAATAGTCTACATATCATAAAGAAGATCAAATAGTGGAAACATCAAGTCAACTCTAGCTTTCTAGAAATTCCGGATCAAGGCTTACAAGTTTATTCATTATTTTCTTATTCTATTTCATTCTCTTAGATGTTAACTATGAATAGTTGTGTTTTGAATATGATTATGGAATTCTAAATCTATATTAGGGTTTATTATTGAATTACTTTGTTTTAGGGTTTATTATTGAATTATTTTGTTTAACTTTTATCTTGTTAAATTCAATATAATATTGCTTTGTGGTGTTGATCTCATACTTGATAAGAAATCGAGAGATTGAATCAAAGTTATCTGTGTTAAATGGCCCAATGAGAGTTGTACCTTAATAGACTTATAAATATCATATTAATAAACAATTAAAGAGAGATCTTAATTTTGAGTTAATTATTTTTATAATTGCTTCAAATCGAATTAAATAGTTAGAAATGGTTTTGATAATCGAGAGATTTCAACTCAACTGTTTTTTATTTCAATAAGGATTACTTTGTTAGATCTCAAAATAGGGTACTCAAAACTTTAGGATATCTAAGATCGAACGTAATTGAATTAACAAGGCAAAAGGGAAGACAAAACAATAATAACCCCTAAGTTCTCATTATTGATTAACTTCACTCTTGTTGATATCTTTACTAGTTCTATTGTTTAGTTTTATTAGTTTATTTTAATTTCAATTAGTTTATTTTAATTTCAATTAATTCAATATCTTATTATCTTAGACAAAGTAAATTTAAATTATTAGGTAACTAATTCAATCCTTGTAGTAACGATATCTTGCGTCGTACAATATATGATCCGTATATTTGCAATATTGCATACATTAAAACAAGCAACATTAAGGATTAGACGAATGCTTAATTCAACAAAGTGCTTGGCTGCCCTCATTCCCGTAGCCAAGTCTTTCCATCCAACCTCTTCGTTACTGCAACGACTGAGCCAACAAATAATAACAAATCCAAAGGCAAAGTCAAAGAAACATAAGTCCTCTTTTGAGGCTTCTACTATATTCTATTATATACTTTGAAGTTCATATTACAAGAATATACTGTAAATCATATCATATAAACAAGCTCTCATTCTAGCTGAGCATTTAACCAAAGAGTCCCTTGGTAAGTCCAAAGTAGTGCAGAAATTTTGCAAAGACAGCTAAAAACTGACATATTAAGTAGTCTTAAGTTGCATTTTTGAAGGCCAAAGTATTGCTCGTTTACAGCCATGAAAATCCGGCATGCACGGAGCTCGATCTTCTTCAGTAGTCTTGAGAAATACCGACCATTGTTGATTGTATTTCTTCCAGTGTTCGTCCCTTAGTCTCGGGTACCAACTTCCATACAAACAGAACAGTCAACCCGCATACGGCTGTGAAGAAGAAATATGTTCCTGCGAGATACAATAGCTATCTAATTGAGCACGACCTATAATTTAGATGCAATGTAGATTACAGGTCTCTGCATTCATTTCATTGCATGTACTCGTAGTAACAACAGAGACAACGAAAGACCTGCTGAGCTCCATTCCATCATGAAATTGAATGTATATGTCGTTAGCCAAGAACAGGACCAGTTGGTTAAAGTCACCAAACTTCCAGCTGTGGCCTTTATACTTATGGGAAATATCTGAAATGGGAAGTTCATCTTTCAGTTCCCGTTTTTCTTTAATTTTCCATTGCCAAATTTTTCTTCTTCGGATTGTTGTCAATGAATTTTCTTATGGTAAGAGTTTTAGGCTCTGGATATATATGTGTACCTCTGACATGATGACCCAGGGAATTCCTGACATGCCTATCGAGAAAGCTATAGCATAACCCTGGGTGCATATTGGAACGATAAGACAACAGTGTAGTAATAACAGGAATAGAATTTCAATAGAAACTCTACTAGAAAAAAAATCACAAAAATATATAAACGGAAAAACTTCAGAAGAAAAGTCCGATTCTGCTTTTCTAGTTTGCGTTACCAAGAAACCAACAAATGCCAAAATTGGAGTGAATTTCTTCAAGAAGTGGAGGTCCTGCCATCAGAAAGGCAAGTGATTAATGAAATTAAGGGCGATCTCATAAAATGATTAAAGGGGAAACGATTTAAGCGAATTCTGACAAAACCTGTAAAAGGAAAGCTAACGCAGCAAGGAACACGGAAAAGCAATCTCCAATAGAAGAAACCTGCCACGCAATGTTATTAGATTTGTCCATATGACCTACTTTCAGAAGTTCTGTAAGAAATTATTGCCATTAATCTAACCATTAGTAGGGCACGTCTTCCATATGAATCCATCAAGAGCACACCCATAATAGTTGTTGGTATCTGCAGAAATTTGCATACTTGTTTAGTTTATTTGCAACTTCCATTTTAACCGCGGGGAGAAGTGTGAAAAAGCTGGAAATTTTCCTGTTACCTGTAAGATACCTATTACGGTAGTTCCCATGGTCGGTGAGACTCCTATTTGGATTATTCAGTCAACCAACTTTGTTAATAGAAGATTAAACTTTTTTCATAGCTCAAAATGAAGTGATTTCAAAAGATTTACCAGCTTTAGCATATATGCTGCTAGAATAATATACCATTGCACTATTTCCTGCTAGTTGTTGTAGTAACATTAGCCCTACTCCAACCTGGGACAATTGAAACAATCAAAGTAAATTAAGATTTAATCAGTATAGACAATAATTGGAAATTTCTCTCATAATTCTGCGACCAATTTGAATTAATTCTCACAAGTATTGGATAAGCATATTTCCTCTGGAACAGTTCTACAGTTCCAGCACTTGGATTCTGCTTAAAGGTTTCTACAATTTCCTGGAGAACAATAGAAACATCATAGTCCATATCATCTTACGGCTCTAAAAGAATGTCGCCTGACTTAAAAACTTTGAATAGAACTTGGAAATTGGCAGAATAGTACTCTTATGTCTAGTGCTTCTTGAGAAATATCGGCATTTTCTCCTCTAAGCCTCCGTAGAGAAGCTTCAAATTCCTTTTCACGACCAAGATTAGCCTGTTGAATAAATTTTCTCACGTCAAAACAAATATTTTTTATCATAAGTATTTCGCACAATATCATGAATTAAACTCACCAGCCATCTAGGAGACTCTGGAATGAAGAACAAACCAATAATTTGCAGTATAGATGGAGTGGAAGCTGAAATACGACAGAAATGTAAAGTTGGTAAAACTACACACTGATTGCTGAAACAATTGTTGCCAAGCTCAGGACTGCTCTAAATTATGTAACTAATATTGCCTCGAATGCTCTTCTAATAAAAGAAATTGTTAAAGTTGAACAAAAATGGCATTACCAAGTAAAGACAATGCTCGCCATGAAATAAAATTTCCAATTGAAAACACAAGTGCAAAACTCAGACTTATCATCAGCTGCACGGTTGAAAAAATCAAATGACATTCAAGATATTTAAATTTATGAATTTTGACTGTAAAACGTAAAAATGAAAAGATACTTTACGTGATTGCCTGATGTAAACCGTCCCCTTACATTTTTAGGCGTTATTTCTGCAATGTATACAGGTACCTGCTCCAAAAAGTTTTGCAAGAAATGTCAAATATGGTTAACTCGAAAGGTATGAAATACGAACTACTGCTGATTATAACTGAGGAATGCACACTTAATTGCAGTTACCACATAAGTAGTAAGCCCAACGCCGACTCCAATCAAGAATCTCCCAATATCCAGCCACAAAGCGTCCTTTGAACATTAAACAACTTCTACGAATCACAAAATGCTTTCACGTACAGCTAGCATTCAAACAATCACCCGCATATATGTGGAAGGACTAAAAGTCGTGGGAAATGAGCAAGTTTCATTTCTTAACTAATTTTAGTACAAATCCAAACAACTTATCCACTAAATCAAAATTGAAAACTGCCTTAGTCTCTTATATTACCTTATCATGTGAAACTATAGACCAATTAAAACCGAAGAAACTCAATCATGTGTAATATTGGAGACAGGAAAAACTAAACCTTAGCAAATGCTATTGCAAGCCATCCAGGAGCGCATAATATTTGGGATAACCACATTGTCTGCTTCACAAAGCCATATCGATCGTGTTATTACATAGAAAAGCATGAAGAACTTGGGATGACAATTGAGGGGTCAAATTTACAATCCGGACTTTCAAAGTAACAATTGAAGGAAGATACATAACTCGTCTTCGACCGATGAGATCAGCTATCTTGCCACTTACAATGGCACCTATCATTCCTCCAATGGTCATTATCGAGCCAAAAAGTGAGTACTAAAGGACGAAAAAGGAAAACAAACAAAATGCATCAGATTGAGAAATAATGTCTCTAGTAAACGGGCATGATCGAAGCTGAGAAGACCACTTCATGTAAATACAAATTGAATGACCCAACTATGTGTTGTTCTGCACATGCTACTCATTACAATAGGAAACGGTGTTATGTTTTTCCTGAATTTTTTATTTTTATTTTTTTGGTTCTCATTCGAAATTCTAAAAGCTACAAAAAGGAATTAAACTGTTGTAAAGCTTTCAATCACCTTCCTTATTCAGCTAGTAGATCCATATTTAATGACAAGAATTTACCATAAATAAAAATTAATAACTATAACACATATGACCACTTTTTAAAAATTGTATAATCAGAGAATACCTATTTCCATTGTCTTATGACAAAATTTGAAAGTGTGGATACTTAATGTTTTACATATTATATACATTATTATATCAATCAGAAATTATATTTTCATATGTAGGCTGCATTTGACAAATTAATGATGTAACAATTTGACACATGAGTTGATAAAACTTCAGTACCAAAATTATATAATTCCTAGTTTAATATGTAAGTGGTACTAAAATGGAAAAGAGACTACTAACTGCCGAAACAGAGAGGCCCAAGTCTTCCATGATTCCAGATTCAGCTGGCGACGAATAACCGATCTAACAATCAATTAAGAGATGGAGTCACGCAACATTAATAATGCATGCAAATTATGCGAAGTCACAGTTACTTTTCAATGCCATACATAATTTGATCATATTTCTTAAAGTCCAACTTACACATAAATGCCCATTGACTTTCCACTTCCTATTTATCATCTTAATAAATAAATTGATCATATTTCTTTTATAATAATTACGTTATTTTACGAAAACGGTAGGACGTGACCTTAAAAAGGGTTGCTGAGAACAAATTTTTAGATATAAATTCTAACTGAGGCAAAAATAAAAATTCTTAACTATATTTATTTATTTTCGCCTGCCACCATGGACGCATACGTGGTTCCGCCCCGTGCTTCCATCTTGCATCGTACTGCGTGCTGCGGGGTTGGATTCATAAGGGAGACGGATGGACATATTGTCTGAACAATGTGTTCCCAAATTGTATACTATTATAAGATATTCTTTTTCTTCTACTCGAGTTCAAGTTTCCACCGTAAGATTCAACGGAGCTTTCTTCACAACAAAACGAAAACTTTAAGAAACTTATTTGTTATATGAACTGATGGTTGAGCCACTGTGAGTTGTGAAAAGTAAATATCAATCCAATTAACTTTCTGCACAATTAATCATGGGAACATAGCTTTTCCACTCAGCCAGCCTTAGCCTTTGCCTTGGTTACCACATCTCCACAGGCAGTCGTGGTGGCTATGAAGCCGCAAAGAATTAACGGGGATAGAAGCGCTAGATGGCACTTCTAACTCACGAGAGAAATTCTAAAGGTGAGCGAAAATCAGGTGAAACACCAAACAGCTACGCTACTTAAAAAAGACAATAAACTTGCTATGCATGGATGGTGTTAATTAAGTAGTAGTACTCACAGCGCAACCGTAAGTAGCAGAACCGCAGACTGCAACTAAGGAGCTAAAGACAAGAGCAATGGTAATGGGAGAACCTCCGCTTTCAGTATCACCAGACTTGGAGTGAAGAAGAAGAGGCCTTTTGGGTGTCACGTAGTCTTCCATCAATCCATCTCTCTCCATGATTTAATTAGCACCCTCAAAGATTCGAACTCTCTGTGTAAGAGACTGGGAAACAGAAAGATAGCTGTGGAGAAGAAACTAGGAAATACTGGGATTGATGTATTTGGTGGTCTATTTTGTTGACTAACACACTTGAAATTAAAGCTGTACTTAATTGAAATACAAGACCTTGTTTTCGCTTTAAAAAAAAGTGAAACTTCAACTATTATTTCTTTGACCTAGAAAATGTACAATAGTTTAGCCTAATTAATGTCTTGTAGGTTGTTTGTTTTCACTTGTCTTTTTCTTAAATAATATGTTCTTATTTGTACTATGTTATTTGTTAATTTACATTTTATTATTTTATGTGAACGTATTTATTTATATTTTATATTATATATAGATCTATTAAAAATAATTTCTTTATTTAATATAAATAAGGCTACGTGTCATTAAATCTTCTCAAATTGATATACTATCAATAAATATTGTTGTTGTAGTAGAAATTACAATAGATAATATTATAAATGTTAGTGATAAGATGTTTCTCTTTAATAATTACTAATATATAAATCAAATGAAAGTGCTTCGTTTGTGTCAGTTTAAACAATAGTCTGCACCATATTATTATTGGGGATCTTAGTTTTTGTTGAATTAGTTGTGCTTTTAAGGAATTCGTACAGACGATTTGTTCCAAATTTCTTTTTGACATAATTATAAAATCATAAAGTTTTATTTCTCATTGCTCCAAAAATACATAATTGTCTGAAATCTACCGTTGCTTTCAGTCTCTTTTAATAAAAAAATGAAGTATTAGAAAGATTTTGCGTAAATTATGACCTGTTAATAATTCAAGGTTAATTTCCTTTCTTTACTCGTGGCTTTCTTTCTACCGTCCAGTGCTTATGGGTATAGACTATAGAATGCTAAAAGTCTTCGAAGACAAAACCCTTGTAGAATGATGTGAAATGGCTATTAGTTCTTTAATATGTCTACCAGTTGGACGTGAGATATAAAGAATCTTGAAAACATGTACAGGCAGTAGAATTGCTTCCACGGCAAGCGATTCGATGCCATCAATCATCATCTATTGCACTATTTACTAATAGCAGTAAATGCATTGATTTCCCTGGATGCATTATTGTTGTCAAAACTGACGTGATGTTTGGTTCGAGGGAACAACTATTCTATTCCCTCCCTGTTCTTAACAAAATATTAAACCTGTGTTTGGTTTGCAATTAAACACAGAATATGTAATACATAGATTATGTATTCTTTAAATTCGCGGAATAACCAAAACTTTCTACTGCCTATCTTTATCTATTCTACGAATACGAATTCTAATTAAAGACAACTGTAACCTTTTACGTTAACCCTCCCAAAATTCTTTATCCCTTTTCGACGTCTTCCGCTTCGAGCCTCCCTCCCAAGCTTCTTCTCTCTTCTTCACCGAGTTGCAGCTCTTCTTTTTTCCTTCTTTCATTCATTTTTTTTTCCAGATTTTCTCGCCATTTCTAATTTATTTTCACTACATATCCACTCCCATTCTAACTTCTCTTACCCGTATTTCACCATCTACGACTTT
>JANITX010000009.1:58201568-58218248 GCA_027564395.1 Erythroxylum ulei | reverse complement strand
ATCCAATATTTTGTTGCATCTTTTAGTGAGAATGGAAAGCTCACAATATGATTTTCTCTTCCATTACCCTTAGAGCTTTCATATTAAGATAAACCAATTTAAGCTCCTTAAGAGTCTTATGAGCATCCTCACCTATAAGACCATGAAAATTAGATAAAAATTTTATCAAACTAGATTTAAGAGAAAAAGTAATATGCTTAACAAAATTTGGGAAAGTAATGCCTAGAGATCTTTTAAGTCTAAGGTAGCCAACATCCTTGGAGTTTTTGGATTGGCTATAGATTTTTTCAATTTAATTCCTTACTTTATTACTTGGGCAATCATCACAATGTCCTTTCAATCTCTAGGTCATATTTTAAAGGATTTTAATGAGGAGACCTAATTACTATCATGAACAAACATTAAAGAGCATAAAAAGATCAAGAAAAATATAAAAACCAATTATAAACAAATATATTTACAAAACACTAACTAATATAAAAACTAAATTAATTCCAATACTTGAAAATAGTGCCAAATTTTCAACATAACGTCTTGAAGTGCTCCTAATATTCGTATAGGGATTCTCTATGATGTTGTATTATCCTAGAAATTTCTTTCCTTATGCTTTTTTTCTTTAATGCTAGAAAATACTTCTCTAAAAATAGTCTTTTTATTTTATTCCGTATGGCAACACTCCCAATAGTCAAAAACAATCCAATATTTTGTTGCATCTTTTAGTGAGAATGGAAAGCTCACAATATGATTTTCTCTTCCTTTACCCCTAGAGCTTTCATATTAAGATAAACCAATTCAAGATCCTTAGGAGTCTTATGAGCATCCTCACCTATAAGACCATGAAAATTAGATAAAGATTTAACAAACTAGATTTAAGAGAAAAAGTAATATGCTTAACAAAATTTGGGAAAGTAATGCATAGAGGTCTTTTAAGTCTAAGGTAGCCAACATCCTTGGAGTTTCTGGATTGGCCATAGATTTTTTCAATTTAATTCCTTACTCTATTACTTTGGCAATCATCACAATGTCCTTTCAATCTCTGGATCATATTTTAAAGGATTTTAACGAGGAGACCTAGTTACTGTCATGAACAAACATTAAAGAGCATAAAAAGATCAAGAAAAAATATAAAAACCAATTAAAAAAATATTTACAAAACACTAACTAATATAAAAAACTAAATTAATTCCAACACTTGAAAATGGCACCAAAATTTATTGATGTGTATAGAATAAGGTAGAAAATAAAACCTAACTCTACACTTCTAAACTTATAGTAGTGGTAAGAAGGATTGTACCCATGGAAAGTGTATGAATAGCTTTTGTTGCTTTTTAGTTAAATTCAATTGATGCAATAAAATAAATTTAAACTATGGAAGACAAATCAATTCAAACAATATAAAATTACAAGGATTAATTAATGGTTTTTTTTGTCTAGCTCTTGGTTCATTCTTAACCTTCACATGAATGTGCATAACTAATCGTGACATTGTTCTCGTACCTCTCTTTGTAGCTATTAATAGTAGATTAACAAAAATTTATATTAATCCTAATTTTTTTCTTAGATTGTAACTAATTAAAACAAGTGTTTTAATTTGATCTAGCTATTAAACAACCAAGAATAAGCTCTGGAGATTTAGTGTTATAGTCGTATTATAGATTAGGAAAACAGGTTAATCTATGCAGCAACCATGTAAGCTCAGATCTTTTAAGTTATTTTATATTATCTGTAATGATGCATAACCGTTAGGTCTAGCTATTAAACAACCCTAGTGATTTTATATCATATTTACAATAATTACATATTACAATCTTAATTATGGCAATGAATCCATACATGAATAATCTAGCTGACCTATGTAAATCGTTTTGTACATAAATCCTGAAATTTAAATATAGAATAACATAACACTAACACAATAAAAATATCAATATCTAGTGAGAGTCCCACAAAAATGCAAGGTCTAAAGAGTTCCAGTAATATGAAGCCTTACCTCTACCTGGTAGAGACGTTGTTCTGATAAACCCTTATGTAAAACACAAAAGAACATAGTCTATTGATTAAGAGACTAGTTTCTTTCTTAATTCTTGTCTTAAACTTCTTGAACTCAACAAACTCCTTGAATTTTTATCTTGAAAAAGTAACCTAGCTAAATCTGTTAAAATCATTAACATATAGTATAACAATTTATTTCAATTTAGTGACATCTCACTTATTAACCATATATTTTTGAATAAAATATTTTCATCCTAAACTTCTCTATGCATGATTCTCCTTCAAAGTGAAATCTTTTTTGTTTCCTAAATGGTAAGACTAATAAACTATATTTGGTTCTATAAACTTAACTAGAGTTTTAATATTTCTATTTTCACTCATTTATTTAATGTGATCTCACTGGCATTCTAAATAAATTAACCACTAAACCTCTTCCTTTCAACTTAAGAAAAACTCCATTTCTATCTTTTACTTTTTATTGAACACTTTTGTATGAATATTTAAAGAGTACCTCATCGTGGATCCTAATTCTATAAGTTTATAGTGCTTGTTAGAGTAAGTTGGTAATTTAACAAAAATAAACAAACTCTAATTTTCTTATTCTTCATCTTAATCATCCATATTAACTTGTTTATTCTTGAACATTTTACCAATTGTTTTATCTGCTTCTAAACTTTATACTTTACATTTAGTTTAATCTAATAATAATTTTGGTTCTGACTAACTTCTTACAATGTCGAGTTCGGTTCATAAATCCTTCACTACAACAAGAATGGCTTTTAGCAAAAATTTTGAGATTTTTAGTGATGATTTTTTTGGTAGCCAAATGTGGTTTATGTTGTAGTGCTTATACTTCCTATAGGGGAAAGACACACTTGCTGATACATTTGTATTGTAAACTATAGATATTCATATTTCTCTTTTGATTTATATAAGACCTATAATACAATTATGGCTTAGCCGTGTTACTCTTTGGATTTTTTTTCAATGCCACACTTCTCTTCCTAGGTTGTATTCTAGACTGTGTCTCTCGTGGCACCTAAGCCATATAGAAAATAGGCTAGCATATAGGCTGGGTATATAGTGTGATCTTTCAAGAATAGTGATTTTATCTTTGTTTTTGCTTAAAATAACTTCAAATTCTTATAGATCTCAATCAAAGTCAAATATGTACAATTACCTAAAACTATATAACAAGCTAAGTGAAAGAAAGTAATTTGATATTAAAATCAAATAAAATACTTAACAAAATATATGCATATTTCACGCATATTATGTTGCTTTAAGGAATTATATAGTGAATGCTCAAAAGTTTGTTAAACAGATGAGTGTATGTTACTGTTTCTAATCTTCTATTGATGATTTAGAATGCCACAAAGCATCTAAAGGAGATTATAAGATAAGTTTAAGTAATACAATTCTTTTATTGTGCTCATACTATTTATGCTAATAGTGTTAACGTTATGACATATTCCCGTACTGAAGAAACATAAAGATGGAGGAGTCTTCTTAAGTTATAAAAAGAAGACTCCTTTACTCATATTAGCTATCTCAAAATTGTCTTTCCTTAAGACAAAAATTCGTTCTCTCTTTTTGTAATATTTCATTTGTATTATTTCCTAAAAATAATGAAATATCAATTTAGTAGTATTCGAGGAAGTAGGCATAATTGGCCGAACCTTGTTAAATAGCTGTTGTTCTTTATTTGTCTATTTAATAGCTGTTGTCGGGTATAGTTGTAGCGAATTATTATGTTATTAAATTGCATATCTAGGAAAATTCTATCTAGGAGGTTGGGGTTAAGTAGGACCATTTGTGACCCCTTCCAGTTTTTCTTGGGAATTTACCTGGTGTGATTTTTTAATACAATCGTTCACACTCTATTCACCTATGCAACAATGCTCAAGGTGAATTTGTTATTATTGGTGGAAATTAACCTAAATTTCCACAACAATTGGTATCAGAGCCAAGGTTTCTTCTTAGTATGCTTTGTGGTTACAACATGGTCTGATCTTCCACATCAGAAAAGATTTTTCCTTGTGCTATTGGCATTCCGCATTAATAGCTATTGAATTTTAATTGTAGTAGAGATGAAAGAATCAGAGATACGGTCGCACCATCCACGTCGACAACTTTTACCTCGCTTATTCTAACAAGGACTACTGTGATAAATGCAAGATTTGCAGTAGAGATTTTTTATGGTACAAGTCATTTCGGAATGTGGAAAAGTGAGGTTTAAGATGCTTTTTTTTTTGCAAGGTCTTGACATTGCCATTGAAGAAAAGAAACCAAATGATGTTGAGGAGAAAGATTGGAAGACTATAAATCGTTTGGCATATGGTACAATTCGATCATGTCTTTCCAAAGAGCAAAAGTATGTTTTCTCAAAAGAAACTTTTGCATCCAAATTGCGAAACATGTTGGAAGATAAATTCTAAAGAAAAGCAGTCAAAATAAGCTCCATATGAAGAATATTGTTTCGTTTCTTTTATGTTCCAGGCACCACTTTAAATGATCACATCGACAGTTTTAATCAATTAGTTACTGATTTAATGAATTTGGATGTGACATTTGAAGATTAAGATCTGGATTTAATGTTGTTGGGATCCCTTCCAGAGGAGTTTGAGTTTCTTGAACTACTTTACTTTATGGTAAGGTTATTGTGTCTCTTAATGAAGTTACAACTGCTTTGTATAGTCATGAATTGAGAAGGAAAACATAGGGAAAATGTACAAATGGAGCAGCAGAAGCTTTGGTAGTCAGAGGTCGTTCCCAGAGCCAGATTAAAGGAAAGAAAGGGAGATCAAAGTCAAGGATCAAATTGAGCAAAGATGAACGTGTCTTTTGTTAAGAAAAAGGGCATTGGAAAAAGGATTATCCAAAGTTAAAGAATAAAAACAAACCTGATAAGGAAAAGGCTATTACAAATTCGAATGTTGCTGGATGTGAAGATGCAGACTCATATCTTTCATTGGTTATTACGTCCTCAATAAGCCTTTCTAGTCTATGGCTGCTCGATTCAGGTTGTATCCATCATATGTGTCCCAATCGGGATTGGTTCTTGGATTTTAGAGAGCTAGAAGGTGGAGTTGTTTACACAGAAAATGACAATCCCTGCACTACAAATAGGATTGGTTCAATTTGCTTGACGAATCACAATGGAACAACTAGGACTCTGATAGATGTTAGATACGTGCTAAGTTTGACGAAGAATCCATTTCTGTGGGAGTCCTAGAATCAAAGGGCTATACTGTAAATGTGGCAAATGGAGTAATGAAAATCATATTTGGTGCACTTATGGTAATGAAAGGAATTCTAAGAAATAATAACTTGTATTATTACCTAGGTAATGCAGTTATTGGAACAAAAACAGTAGCTTCTAATGATGATTAAGGGTTAGAAGCAGCCAGGTTGTGGCATATGCGCTTAGGACATGCAGGTGAAAATCCTTAAAGATATTAGTAAATCAAAGATTGTTGAAAGCAGTTCGGGCTTACAAATTAGACTTTTATGGGCATTGTGTCAAAGAGAAGTAGACAAGAGTGAAATTCACTCTGATGTGTATGGACCTTCCAAAACATCTTCTTTGGAGCAAAACACTTTTATGTGACCTTTGTTGATGGTTTTTCCAAAACATTATTTGTGTATACTATGAAGACTAAGGATGAAGTGTTGGGAGTTTTCCTTAAATGGAATAAGATGGTGGAAACTTAAACAGGAAAAAGGATCAAGCATTTCCGTACAGATAATGGTGGGGAGTACAGAAATGATTCATTTTTCAAAGTTTGCGAAGATGAAGGTATTGTTAGACACTTCACAATTAAGGATACACCACAACAAAATGGGGTGGTAGAATGTATAAACCAAACATTACTGGAAAAAGTTCGGTGTATATTGTCCAATGTTGGGTTGGGTAAAGAATTTTAAGCTAAGGTTGTTACATGTGCTTACCATCTCATCAATCACCTTCCATAAACTACTATTAGTGGTAAACCACTTTTGAAAAAATGGTTTGGAAAACTTGTTACAGATTATTATTCCTTACATATGTTTGGTTCCACTACATACTATCATATTACGGGGTCAAAGTTATATCCACGTGCAAAGAAAGCAATTTTCTTGGGGATCACCTCTGATGTGAAAGGATACCATCTTTGGTGCCCAAAGTCAAAGAAAATAATTTTCAGCAGGGATGTTACCTTTGACGAATATACTATATTAAGAAAGGTGACAATTGAAAATGTTAAGCAGAAAGATGGTACTCCAAAACAAGTAGAGTTTGAAGGAAGAACTGTTAACCTAATAAATGATGAAGTAGATGCAGAAACTCCGATGGTAGAAGAGGAGCCAGATGAAGAAGAGTTTCCAACTTAAGAACCTCCACAGCAACAATTACAAATTGCATTAAGAAAGCCAGAAAGGAACATTCAAGTACCTGCTCTTTAACATGTTGGCTTATACATCTCCAGTTGAAATTGATGACATTCCTACCACTTATAAGGAAGTAGTCTGAAGTTTTGAGGAAGATAAGTGGAGGATAGCCATGAATGAAGAAATACATTCCATTCATAAGAATTAGACGTGGAAGCTAGCTAGTCTCCAAAGGGAAAGAAGACAATTGGATGTAAATTGGTATATGCAAAAAAAAATGGATTTCTTAACAAGGATAATGTTCGCTACAAAGCAAGGCTGGTAGCTAAAGGCTATGCTCCGATGGAGGAAATTGATTATAATGAAATCTTTTCTCTAGTTGTAAAGCATTCGTCCATTCAAATTTTTTTGGCTTTGGTAGCACAGTTTTATACAGTACTAGTTAAATTAGATGTAAAAACAACATTTTTACATGAAGACTTAGAGGAGGAAATCTATATGACTCAGCCCGAAGCTTTTTAAGTTATTGGAAAAGAGAATATGGTGTGCAAGCTTGAAAATCATTGTACCGATTGAAGCAACCTCCAAGACAGTGCTTTAACGAATTTAACAAGTTTATGATGGGGCAAAAGTATGCAAGAAGCAAATACGATCACTGTATGTATTTTTGTAAGCTACAAGATGGATCCTAGATCTATCTTCTCCTATATGTTGATGATATGCTAATAGCTTCAAAGAATCATAGAGAAATTGAGAGACTGAAGATTTAGTTGAATAAGGAGTTTGAAATGAAGGATCTGAGTGAAGCCAAGAAAATTCTTAGCATGGAGATAAGTAGAGACAGAAAGTTAGGGAGACTGTGTTTAACTCAAAAGCAATATTTGAAAAAGGAACTACAACATTTTGATAAGAATGAAAAGTCAAAACTTGTTAGTACTCCGCTCGCTCCTCATATAAAGCTCAGTGCATCCTTATCTCCAAAGAAAGGTGCAAAACGAGAGTACATGACTAAAGTACCATATGCAAATGCAGTTGGTAGATTAATGTATGCGATAGTGTGTACAAGGCCTGACATTTCACAAGTAGTAGGAATCGTGAGCAGGTATATACATGATCTAGACAAGGAGCATTGGAAAGCTGTGAAATGAATTATGCGGTATATTTTGAATACCGTAGATATTGGATTAACTCTTGAACAGGGTGAGAAAGGTGGTCATTTCTTACTTGGATATTGTGATTATGACTATACTGGTGATCTAGATAAACGTTGATCAACTACTGGCTATGTGTTTACTCTTGCAAAAGCACCAGTTAGTTGGAGGTCTACCTTGCAGGCAACAGTTGCTCTGTCAATTACAGAGGTATATATGTCAGCTACAGAGGTTATGAAGGAGGCAATTTGGCTTCAGGGATTGCTTGATGAATTGGGAATTGGATAGAAGCATGCCAAAGTACATTATGATAGTAAGAGTACTATTCATTAACAAGGAACCAAGTTTATCATGCAAGAAAGAAGCACATCGATGTTTGTTATCACTTTATACGAGAGGTTTTAGAAGAAGGTGGAGTAGCAATCCAAAAGATTAATACCACTAAAAATCCTGTTGATATGTTGACAAAGGTGGTGACTGCAATCACGTTCCAACATTATTTGGACTTGATCAATATTCCTAAAAATTGAAGATGGGCGCTGTAAAGCGTATTTGAAGGCACAACTAAAGATGAGTTTTATGAGAGATTTGAATATATGAAATATGTCAAGGTGGAGAATTGTTAACGTTATGACATATTCCCGTACTAAAGAAATATAAAGATGGAGGAATCTTCTTAAGTTATAAAAAGAAGACTCTTTCACCTATGTTAGATATCCCAAAATTGTCTTTCCTTAAGACAAAATTCCCTTCTCTTTTTGTAATTTTTCATTTGTATTATTTCGTAAAAATAGTGAAATATCAATTTAGTAGTGTTCGAGGAAGTAGGCATAGTTGGTCAAACCTTGTTAAATTATAGTGTTCTTTATTTATCTATTTAATAGCTATTATTGGGTATAGTTGTAGTGAATTATTGTGCAATTAAATTACATGTCTAGAAAAATTCTTTCTAGGAAGTTGAGTTTTAAGTGAGACCGTTTGTAACCCCTTCAGTTTTTTCTGAGAATTTACCTAGTGTAATTTTTCAGTACAATTGCTTACACTCTATTTAGGCAATAGTACTCACGGTGAATTTATTATTATTAATAGAAATTAACTCAAGTTTCCACAACAAAGAGGGAAATGGCAAAAGCATGAAATTCTAGTATAGAACAAAGGTATACGAATCAGTTTTCTATTTATTTTAAATTTTTTTGGGTACTTCTTTCAAAAAGGGCGCATCTCATATCTGATGTAGCAACTTCCTGTTGCAGCTTGACCACCAATTCTACCGTCAGCATTTGCCAAAACCAATTTTAATACAAACTTAAGGCATTTCTTGCAGTCATTTCCAGTGCGAAGATCGCTTGTGCATTGAGAAAACCCAAAAAGCTTGTCATGTTTGTCTATCCTAGTCTCTCCACTTGCTGAGAAGTTGTGGCCCAGCGAAGCCTCATTGATCAACTGTTCTAAAAACTTGTTTCTTTCAGCATTGAATCGCTCTGGTCTGCTTGCACTCTTGAGGTTGAACACAACGTAGTAGTTACGGAAGTCGATTTTCCCAAAGAAGTACTCTGTTGAGTATTTTAACAGACAATCGTCATACCAAATGACTGCTGTACTTTCCGACTTACACTTGTGTCGTATATCAGAGCTTGCCAGATTGATACATATCTGGCAATTGCTGCTTGCGATGTTAGCCTTACAATGAGCAAGCCCTTGTACATTGTCATGCGAAACTAACGAAAAACCTTTAATAGGAGTCGATGTATTGAGATATTTCAAGACCAGTTTCAGGTTAGTTTCAAATTTGCTTTTGCTATTGCGAATAGGGTTTGAACATGAATGACTGACGGGGTCAAGTCCGACCACAGCTTCAAGAACAAGTGCTAGTGAAAACAGATAAAAGGTAGAGGCAAATTTTGGAGAAGACATGTCTGCAATTTTGTGCCTTTGCTCACTAACCTGTCATATTTATACTGACAATTGTAGTATGCTCCCATTAATGAAATTTCCATTGGATTCTAACATTTGTTTATCATTAAACCGTTTCGAGTTTCTTTAAGCCTGCAAAACGAAGAGGTTAGTCCAATTCCAACATTTCCAACTTTTAACTTTAATGATAATCCAACCAAGTACCTTAAACTTTTGGCAGGCTATTCGGCATAGCCTGCTAAGAAAAAAAAAACCAGATTAATTAACGTTTCCTTCTGTTTTGTTGGAAAAAATAAATCAGAACTTCTCGATTAAGTGCCCGTAAGGATCTTAGCCGCTTGCTTTATATATTATTTGCAAGCGCTGCTATAATTATATATTACCATTTATGTGTGAAGTTAACCATACGAGGCAAAACTGTTTGTAGCATATTGTAGAATTTTACAAGGATTTCTAGTGTTGTAGTCTAGTGCGTAGGTTTCCAAGGATTTCGAGTCTACTCGATCATTTGGTGTTGTCGAGAAAGAGTTATGGTAAAATAAAAACAAATTGGTTAGTTTTTCTCTATTATGTAGATTTTATTGTGTCATTAGAAGCATTTTTCTCTTTGTATTCTAACTTTAAATAACTTTAAGTTAGTCAATCTAGAATTTTTTATTGACACCACAAATATCTATATATTGTTTCATTTTATAGAAGAGAAGCAAGAATAGAAGTTCTATTACAAGAATACTTTTCTCTCATCGTTTTTACGTGTGTTTAAGTGCTTTTAAGTTTATTATTTTCTAACAAAGTAGTATCAGAGCTAATTCTGACATCAAAAGGAGTCTCTATGTCTTTCTACTATCCATAACTTAACAAACTCAACTATGAGAATTATGCATGGTTGGGTCGGCTGTGCTAGGCCCAGGCCCATCTCCACATGACCACGACCCGTTAGGCGTTAGTCTCCCATGCAAACGCAAAGATCTACGTAAAGACCTAAACCTAGCATCTGTGTCATATATAAGGTACTATTCTACCATGATACAAGTACGACAATACAACCCTAGTTTTCCTTCGTTCTCTTCAACCAACTTACTCTAAAAAGACTAACTTGAGCGTCGGAGGGGCCATCTGGGAACCAACTCCCGGTGTGCTTTTATTTGTTTTGCAGGTATTCAGAAGCCAAGATCACACAGCGTTATGAATCCAAACAATGATGTTCAACCCCAGCAAAATCCGACGGAACCACCCCCCATCTGAATCCTTCCTAGCCTGTGAAAGGCCCTCCATAGAGGTCGAAACCTCAACCAACAGTATGCTTTCAGAGCACCCAGAGACAAGAGACCACTGAAAGCTACCACTGGAAGTTATCAGAAGTGGGAAAAAACCGAGGGGTAGTAAGGTCAATTCAGAAGAGAGAGGTCAGATAACACTAAGAATAGCTACAGAAAGATCACCCAACAACTAACTACATTAACGGAGGTCAAAAGTTGTTTAGTAGTATTAACTTTGTCTCTCTTTCTATTTTCTATTTTCTATTTTGTTATTATTGTAATTTTTATATGAATTTTTCATAACTGTTTATTAAAATAAGTAATTCATCTACTAATTTTCATATAAACTAAAAAAAACCCATATAATTTACTGAGCTGTTCTTTTATTTTGTATTGTTGTGTTTGCTGAAATTTCTTTCTTTCAAACCTATATTATAAAATTCACATTTAGAGGAAAGTTTATTAATAAAATAAAATATTATTACATCGTTTAAAAGGAAAGTTTATAGTAAAATAAAATATAAAGGAATAAAATAAAAGACGAAAGTTTCATATTACACCTCATTTTATCCTAAACAGTAAAAATGAGAAACTTCTTACTTGAAAGTTTAGAATGAAATGTAAAATGATGAATAATTTTTTACTATATTATATTATAAATCTCTCTTTTAAAGAATATTTCACTATATTATATTACAAACTCTTTTTTTAAATAACAATCTTATAATATTACATTCATTTATATTTTATTTTATTATAAATTATTTTATTTAACAATTTTATAATATTACATCTATTTATATTTTATTCTATTATAAATTATTTTATTTTTAATAAAAATCTTACTTTCAACAAAAATATAGCAAAAGAAAAAAGCTTTTCTTAGTTATATTTATATAAAATCCTCTCAAGTGGAAAGAACGTTGTGTCGGAAACACAATATGCAAACTTATAATTAGAAAGGTTGGAAGAAGCTGAAAATCTATTGTGGTGTCCACCTGTCGGCAGGATGAGAAATCACCATCCTGCATCAGCCACCACCATGCCGCCACGTGGGAAGACATGTTCCGTATCTAGTGAGTACTAATACCGACTCCACAACAATGGCGAAGAAAATGAGATACTCTCGCAAGAGCCTTTCATTCTTTCTTTTTCTTCTGTCATATGTATGTATTTTGTAGAATTGTTCAGATAAAAAAAGGTAAAGTGTTGGTGTGGATATGGGTGCACCGAGCGACGACGCTGTCGTGATCCAGAAAGGGAAGACAGCAGGAGAGCCTCACGTCATCACCGTGAATTGCCCTGACAAGACGAGTCTTGCTTGCGATATTTGCCATACAATTCTCGACTTCGGTCTTTACATTACCAAGGGAGGTATGCCACTCCTAGGAGTAGGAAGTGAAATGATTCCTTTTGTTTGTCTAATGAAGAAATGTTTATTACTATCTAATAGTTGTATGCTTTTCTTTCATTTTGCTTCCTCAAGATTGAATTTTTCTTATCTTCAAGCTCTCGTTACTTTTACCCTGATGCTAGAAAGAAACTTAGGATCAAATTTTCCTGTGGAATCCCCTTCCTACTCTGTTGTTGGTTCTCCCTGATAATTCTGACTTTATACTTACTGTTGCTAGGTAAGATAATGTAAATGATCAACTTTAATTATTCTTGTTGTTTGTTGCAAAGGTCTTGGTGGAAGTGGTAATCTTCTGTACGTTCTGAACCGAGTTTTGTTGCAGATATTTCAACGGATGGGAAATGGTGCTTCATAATACTGTGGGTGGTCCCTAATTCTCCCTCGGTTATAAGATGGTCGAATTTGAAAAATCGGATTTCATCTGTTTGCCCATCTTGTATCTCGTTTTACTTGAAACAGCAGCCAGGCCAATCCACCTCATCTCCAGTTTATTTGTTGAAGTTCTTTTCTCTTGACAGGAAAGGACTACTGCATGGTAATGGCGGTTTCCGTTGCTTCTGCATTCTTTGGTTTGGTCTGCCAAAGTTTGCACGCTTAATTCTAACACAATTCCATGTGCTTGATTTAGATGTTACTCAGGTTCTTTGTGAGCTTGAGCTTACAATTCAAAGGGTCAAAGTTACAACAACACCCGATGGAAGAGTACTGGACCTCTTCTTCATAACAGATAGCTTGTGAGATCTGTACCTTGTTTCTCTTTCATAATTGTGTTAATAGTTTGCAGCTTGTGGTTTAAAACTCGACTTTGGGTTTCTCTTGACTTTTTTTTTATTTTTTTGGTCTGTTATATTGACAATCTCTGTCATTTTAATATTAAGTAGTGAAAAACTTTGTTGTTTGTCGCAGGTTTTACTTGTGTCTCATGCATTGCAGCCTTAAATTGCACAACCGTGTTTCTGCATCACTTTTTTGTGGTCCAATTTTGATATTAAATTGGTTTTGTGTTTAGCACTCATGCAAATGTTTAAAAGGACATTCTTAAAGATTGAGACGTTTTGTTGAATGATTTGCTGGGTCCTATGTTTCCTTCTTCTAATTATTCCCATTCTCCATTTGAATTTTTAGTTTGCTTTATTTTATGAAACTAACAAAGTCTTCAATTGGAGTTATTACTAAGCTGCATAATTAGATTATTAGAAATTGTGGTGACTTTGCTACTCTTGGAGTTGTTTCATTTTTTGTACTCTTTCCTTTATGATTTTTCCTCGTGTGCAGACATAGAACATCAGTCATGTGCCTTGTTATGTCATACATTATCATAGACCTAAGTTGACCAACAGCCAAATGTATAGGAAGCTAGCAATTCATAAATAAATATGCTGATGTAAATTAATATTATGCTCCTTGTCCACATTTCAGGGAGCTGTTACACAGCAAAAGCCGACAAGATAAGATACTCGAGCAATTACATGCTGTGTTAGGCGAATCATGTATTAGTTGTGAGCTTCAACTGGCAAGTCTCGAGTATCAGTATCATCAAGGCATGCCTTCTTTTTCTCCTCATATTGCAGAAGAATTGTTTCAATGTGAGATTGCAGATAAAGACATCCACTCACAAGCTCTTAGCTCAGATATCGCAAAATTGAAGAATGCAAATGTGATAGTGGACAACTCTTTAAGCCCAGGTCACACATTGTTTCAGATACACTGTGTAGATCACAAGGGTCTACTGTATGATGTGTTGAGGACTCTGAAGGACTGCAATATTCGGGTATTTGTTTCTACATTCCACCATGGCCTTTAATTGAGTTGATGACTGGACAAGAATCTTTTACCCATTTATGTTGAGATTTTGCTGGTGCATTTTAGCAAACAGGTGTGGTGACCTCCTACTGTAGGCCTAATTATCATGTCATGTTCCTAGTTTACCCTCCCTCAATTTCTTGCCTCAAGTGGTCCAAGTTCTAAGTTGGGAAATAAGTAAAATATAAATGTAAATATGAAAATTGAAAATTTTATTAGTTGGTTTTTAAATTATGTACAAATTTTAAAGTTTTGATCAAATCTGTAGTTGCTTTCATTACATTGTGCATATAACTTAATACATTGAAATATGAAATCATGTCTTCCTTTCTCTGGCAAAATATTTTTCAGCAAACCTACTCTAGTTTTTAAAATTTTGGTTATTTCATCAATTCAATGGGTGGAATTATTCTTCAGGTAATCACTTTTGAGTAAAACAAATAATCTTTGTGCAAATTGACAAGTGTCTGATAATTTCAAGGAATTTTCACCCTCCTTGTGTAAGATTATATGCATAATGCATTTGTAGATCAAAATTCCAGAGCTTGCGTATCAGTGAGATTTTTACTGAATTTTTGTTGTTGTATTTGTAGATAAAAATCATGTTTACAATTTCCTGACAAAAAGGATTTCTTGTTTCTTCATATTCAGATAGCGTATGGTAGATTTTCTCCAAATTCAAGAGGCCAGCGTGATTTGGACTTATTTATTCAGCAGCAGGATGGGAAGAAAATTGTTGATCCTGAGAAGAAAAACGTGATCAGTTCTCGCTTGAAGGTTGAAATGCTTCACCCATTAAGAGTTATTATTGCAAATCGAGGACCTGATACTGAACTTTTAGTTGCTAATCCTGTTGAGTTATCTGGGAAGGGAAGACCACGGGTTTTCTACGACATCACTTTTGCCCTTAAAACACTTGGAATCTGCATATTTTCGGTAAGAGTTGTATTTTGGAAAAGTACTGATTCAAGTACCCAACTGCTTAATGATACTTTTTGCATGTGAAGCAGAATTACTAGGGAGCACTAAAATGTTTCATATAATTCTGCAATGAAGCCAATGCAAACCAAATTATAATAGTAGTGACTGCTATTAGTGGCATATTAGTGTAGATTAATACATGTTTTGTGCTTGTTTGTTGGTGTGAGGGATGTTTTTTCTTGTTCCCTGCGAATGGACTCTTTATAACGTCACTTAGTTGATTGGACATGAATTATACATTAATACACTCAAATCTTCATACACAGGCTGAGATAGGAAGATATTCAACCGTGGATCGGGAGTGGGAGGTCTACAGATTTCTTTTAGAGGAGAACTGCAAATTTCAGTTATCAAACAACGTAGCTAGAAGTCAGATTGTAGATAGAGTTAGAAGAACATTAATGGGCTGGTGAGATGACCTACAATTTCTGTAATTTACAATGGGATTCACAGAGTTTGGCTAGCTTTTACCATTCACTTGATTTTTGCTCTAATAATCTCCAACACTTGTGCAGATACCTGAGCCTCTGATTTCTTGGCCAACTATCTGTTGCTCATTATATGTCGAGCTTGCTTATATCAGTGGATGGTAGCAGCTTTCACGCGTTGTAATTACTTGAAATGAGTTGTACCCTTTGTCGCATGTTAGGCTACAGTTTTAGTTTCAGTTGTTATAGTTCAGATATCGTATGCAATTGGTTCTTGATGCAAGTTTAAGTGTCAATTTAACTGGTCCTTGATTGTCCTTCTTCATCCTATGGAAATGCAGGGATGTTGTGTCCTGTCAAGTTGATGAACGTGGAATTTTCATAAGATTACCAACTGGAAGAGTATTGTATCTCTTATTGAAATATTGTTGAAATGGTTAAAAGTTTACCGCTTGAAAACATCCAGTTTTACTTGACCAGCTATGGAAAAAGTGAAACTAAAGCTGGTTTCAAACTTAAAAGAAATAACGGCTGAATCATCCTTTTTTTTTTTTCGTTTACAAAAAGTAAAATAATACAACTCATAAAAACGGCAAGAAATCGTCTGTACCCAAATTTGTGTATCAATCTTGTCTCATTAGATTCAAGTTATTCATTTGTGTGAGACTCACGTAAATAAATGGCTTGAATTTAATAAGACAGGGTTGGTACACAAATTTGGGGACAGATTTAAGAAATAACGGCTAAATCATCCTTTTTTTTTCGTTTACAAAAAGTAAAACAATACAACTCACAAAACCGGCAAGAAATCCTCTGTCCCTAAATTTGTGTACCAATTTTGTCTCATTAGATCTAAGTTATTCATTTGTATGGGACTCACGTAAATAAATGGCTTGAATTTAATGAGACAAGGTTAATACACAAATTTGGGGACAGAGGATCTGTCCCCCAAAAAAACACCTTAATTATGGGGTGTGATTCTCTCTGGCCCCTTATTCTGGTCCTATTTTGTCCCCTTTTGATCCAAGTCATCCATTTATGTGGAACCAAATAAATGCATGACTTGGATCAAAAGGGGACAAAATAAGGCCAGAATAAGAGAGCAAGAGGATTTCAGCTACCTAACTATAGCACATGTTCTGCAGTACCAAAATCCTTGTTAGTCTCGATGAATAGAGATGTTCAAGAAAACCCACAAACCTGTGAACTGGACCTGAACCGCATGAACCGAACCTGTAAATAAGGTTAACCGAACCTGAGTTTATGTTCGGTTCGAACCGAACCTGAAAAATCAGGTTCATGGTTCAGGTTCAGGTTTCTAACTTGCGGTTTTAGGTTTAAACCTGAACCTGAAAGGCTGAAACACT
>JANITX010000009.1:58119192-58135336 GCA_027564395.1 Erythroxylum ulei | reverse complement strand
GTTTTTGCTTATTCTTTTGTTATAAACTGTTCCCACGAGCTGTCAAGCTCACCCCCCTCTCTGTCCCATCCTCAGGTTATAGCTAGAAGATCAAGTGATCAAGAGCCTACAGGAATTGCTTCATTTGCTATTTTGTAGTTCTTGTAACTTTTGAAATTTGAGATTTCGGATTATATTGTATTACGCTCGAGAGGCCATTATAGTTTTGGTAAAACTCTTTTGAGGGTATGGAAATGTGAATGATGAATATTAGTTGTAGTAATGCGTTACAAAGTATGATGAAGGAAAGATTTGAGAGTCTTATGATATTCTGCAGTTCTGTTTTATATGTATGTTTACATTGATTTAGAGCAGGAGTTGGATTCCGAAGTCAAGCAAGATCCAACATGAGTGATGTCAAAGTAAGAAAATGAATTGAGGATAGTTAAGGTCTGATTCGTTTTTGAAGAGTTGGGTTTCGGAATCGGGACCCAACAATTAATGACTCCCTATTTACATGTCACTTAGAATGTCAACCCGAGAGAAGCCTTCTAAACTTTAAGGAGCCTATTAAACTAAGAGAGAGTTTCTAAGGAATCAAAATAGAAGGAGCCTGCTAAACGAAATACAAAGACAAATAGCAAAAAATATTCATATAGAAACAATATCAAACAGTTTGCACATACCAAGCTCTTTTCTTAACACCTAAAATATATCTTCAAAGAGTGGCTTGGTAAAAATGTCAACTACTTGATTCTCAGTATTAACATGCAAAAGGTCAATGGTTTCTTTTAAAATATGATCTCTAAGAAAATGATGTTTGATTTCTATATGTTTAGTCCTAGAATGATGCACATGATTTTTAGAAAGATTTATAACATTAGTATTATCACATAATATAGGACTATGAGAAAATTTTAGAGAAAAATTATGTAGTTGATGCTTCATCCATAAGATTTGAGCATAACAGCTAGCAACGATTTTGTATTATGCTTCATTCATCGAAAGCGTCGTGCAATTTTGCTTCTTGCAAGACCAAGATACTAAACATCCTCTAAGAAATTGACAGTCACCACTTATGCTTTTTCGATCGATTTTATCACCTGCATAATCTGCATCACAATAGCCCACTATATCAAATGAATCAGTTTTTGGATACCATAGTATAAAATCCATAGTTTTGTGGAGATATCGAAAGATTCTTTTGACCTCTTGAAGATGGCTTTCTTTTGGACTTGATTTAAAGCATGCGCAAAGACACACACTAAGCATAATGTCTAGTCTTGAGCTTGAAAGATATAGTTGTGATCCGATCATTCCTCTATACTTTCTCCTTTTCAAGTTCAAGGCGAAGACTTTTTCTTCTAACTATCTTACCTTATCAGAATCACTTTTTAGCAACATATTTTCCAACTTAGCTACTCTTTCTTCCAGAACTTCTTTTTCAAAAACCTTTTGCTTATAGTCAACCTTAAGAGATATATTCTTGGTCACCAAATCTTCATTAGCAAATTCCAATGATTTAATCTTATTCTTCAAAGATGCATCATTTCTCTTGGACTTCTCAACTTTTTTGAAATACTTCACTATCAACCTGTTGTGCTGATCATACATTTCATGATATGCATTTTTCAATTCATCAACTTCAATATTAGAGTCAAAATACTATACCTCATTGTCTCCTAATTCAGCCATAAAGCAAATGTTGATGACTTCTTCTGGTTCTTCTTTTTCAAAATTTTCAGAATCCTCATCTAACCAAACTGCAGTCATTGCTCGCTTTCTATATTTTTTATTCTCTGACTTGTCCTTCTGAAGAAAAAGACTTTCTAGTCTTGTGTGTCAAGGCTTCTTGCAATGATAACATATGATTTGATTATTTTATGTATTGCTATTATTGTCTTTTGATAGGAACCTGTTGTTTCCAACTTTCTTGTTTTCTTCCCTTTTCTTCATCAGCTTCTTTTTATAAAAGCAAAAAGAAGTGGGTATATTTTCTGACCATAAATTTGTACTTGTCATCTCCATCTATTTGCAATTCAGAGTCACTTTCATTACCGTTTGATTCGTCAGTTGCTTTCAATTTCATTCCTTTTCTGTAGGAGGATCCTTCATCTCACCTAAGCTCGGTTTTATGGACCATCAGATTTTCTCATAACCAAGTGAGTGAATAGTGTCTAAATCCTTTGTCATTTTTAGAGCAATCACCTTAGGTCTCAATTCCTTCAGTAATGACCTCAGAATCTTCGTTACGAGCTTGTCATTGGGATATATCTTTCCTAAGTTCTTTAAAGTAGTGATGATGTTGTTGAAGCATCTGAAGAATTTGTCTATGGTCTCTCCCTGTTTCATGCCAATAGTTTCGTATTGGTGCACTAAAAAACTTATTATATGCTTCTTTACCACATTCGTTTCTTTAAACGCGGCTTGTAGTTTGTCCCATATTTATTTTGTTGTAGAGTAGTAGGATATCTTTTCATATTCTTCTAGAGACAACACACATATCAGGCGATGTTTTACATTAGCATTTAGTTGTACATTTCTCCTGTCAGCATCAGTCCATAGTTTTATGTTATCGAAAGTGGGAATTGTAGCTTCAACTCTAATTGCTTGCCATATTTCGATATCTACAGATTGGAGATATATGATCATTCTCTCTTTCTAGTATGAGTAGTTGTTTCCATTGAAGTAAGGAGGCTTTGAGACGGATTATCCTTAAAAAATTCTCAAGGTGATTGCCATAATCTATCACATGCCGTAAAAAAATGTGAAACCTCGCTCTGATATCAAATGATAAAGCAAACACACACAAGAGAGGATTGAATTGTGTGTGACTTAATTTTGCAAGTTCTTTCAATTCGTATAATAAGCAAATCCTAGTTAACGAATAAAGTCTTTAAAACAACAGGAGCTTGTTAGGCGATAGGAGCCTTTTGAGAAATAGGACCCTGCTTAAACGAAAGGAGCTTACTGAATGATGAATCTTGTTAAAACAATTTAAACACAGAAGGTGCCTATTAAAACTGAACGGAACTGTCAGCAAGTTGAAAACAAAAAGGACCTATTATAAAAATGAAGGAGTCGCTTGCTGAAATGAACACACACACACACAATATAATGTGAAAATATAAAAGATAATGTGTGAGAGAAGAAGAAGGACGTAGTCGATTTATACTAGTTCGACTTACAACCCAAGCCTATATCAAGTCCCCAAGTATCCAACTTGAGTGTTTCACTATAAAATTTGAGTACTAAATTTGGCGAGCATCTCCAAGCTCACGAGTACATATTTTTTAAGGTTCTCCAACCTTCTACACTCAAAGTGTATAACAAGCTTCTAAAAGCTCACAAAAAAATAAAATAACAATTTCTCTCTTGATAAAGTGATTTCACTTTCTAAGGCACAATAAGAACGATATGACTCTCAAGAATATAGATGTTGCTCAAATATTTCAAAAGTCTGAGTGGTTTCATTTACAAGTGTTGTTGCTCTTCCTTAAACAGTCAATTTCTTTAACTAGTCATTGTTTACACTTGCATCTTTAGTCAACTAGATAGTTTTAAATCTGAATAACTTCGATGTTATCTTTGGAAAAAATCTTCCAATAATCACGGGTCTAATATACGACCTTCATAATTAATAAGATTCTTTCGAATCAACCATTTCTGCAAGAAAGAAAATGTATTTCTTATTATTTTATTTCCTTTTGAGAATTAGATCATTAAGTATGCGAAGAAATAGATCCATTTTGAATTTTGAAATATTATACAATTATTATCAAAATCGTTAATCATAAACCTTAAGCTAACAGTATGGTTGTTTAGAGGTGGAGATGAGCAAGTACCGGAAGAGAAGGCAGTGAAGGTGGTAGGTTTTTGCATTGAATTCTAGTTGCAGAGAAATTTTGAAGGCAAGTAACATGAAGAACCCAAAAGGCAATAGCATCAAATGAAGTAACAATGTGAGAACAACCAGAGAAGCATTAAAACAAGAGAAGGGTGTACCTTAAATGGAGAAATCGAAGCACAGAAGACGCATAGACGACGATGTTTTTTTAATGAAAAAAAGATTCAAAAACAAATAAAAATGTGATTTTTACATTTTCATTAAGTTATTGTAGTTTTCTTATTTTTAAAACAAAAATGGCAACAATATTCAACCAATCAAGTTTTAACGAGTTGTTTCTTTTTTTATGAAAATAACAAGAAAAAATAGAAGAAAAAAAAACAAAACCTAATAGCCCCTTGGGTTTCAAATGTTTTAGTTTTCTGTTTTTAAAAATAAAAAATTGCAATCAAATTTGTAAAACATAAAATTTTTTGTTTTTACGAATTACAAGAATTCGTTGTCGAAACAACTTCTCATCCTTTTTCCGTAGTTTCCTATACTTCTTTTCCTCCATCACCCCACTAAGTGGATTTCAAACTCAAAAGTCCTTAGGTAGGGACGAAAAAGTCCTTAGATGAGATTCGCCCCAAAAGCATAAACTGTTTAAGCCCATTGATGGGCTCCTATTTAGTTCCCCGCTCTCCATAATTTAACTGCTTCTTTGCCACTGTCGTCTTGGCTTCCACCCATAAATGATAAAACGCACTGAGCGCATTCATGCTCCATCAAGATGAAATTCTCTCCTTCTCGCAGACCCTTCTCAAAGATCACCATTCCCAAATCCAGAAACTTTTGCACTTCTGGTTCCTGCGTAATTCCACAAACCATCAGCACTGTTAAAGACAAAGACTCGGATTTCGTGGCAATTCTGATAAACATATTACGAGGAGAACAAAGCTGGAAGCATGCGTTGAACGATCCATTTGTTTTGAGGAATTTGAGGCCTCACCACATTGAGAAGGTTTTGATGCAGACTCTGGATGATTCCAAGTTGGCTTTAAGGTTCTTCAATTTTCTGGGCTTGCACGCAAATTTTAACCACTCAACTTTATCCTTTTGTATTCTAATTCATGCTCTTGTCAATGCTAACCTGTGTTGGCCTGCTTCTTCGCTCTTCCAAACATTGCTTTTTCGCGGCATTTGCCCTAGAGAGATTTTTGACAGTCTCTTGGACTCTTTCAGGAGATGTAAACCTAACTCGAGTTTGGGGTTTGATTTGTTGATTCAAAGTTATGTGCAAAATAACAGAAGCTTCGATGCCGTTTCCATATTCAGATTGATGACAAGTTGTAATTTAATGCCTGAAATCAGGACTTTGAGTGCACTTCTTAATGGGCTTTTGAAGATTCGGCAATTCGACATGGTTTTAATCTTGTTTCATGAGATTGTAAACTCGGGGATTAGACCTGACGTTTACATTCAGGCAGCGGTAATTCGAAGTTTGTGTGAGTCTAAGGATTTTGTTAAGGCCAAGGAAATGATATGTTGGCTGGAATCCAATGGTTATGATTTGAATTTAGTGGCATATAATTTGTTGATTAATGGCCTTTGCAAGGGTCAGAGAGTTTGGGAAGCTGTTGAGATCAAAAATAGTTTAGCTCGGAAAGGACTGAAAGCTGATGTAATAACTTATTGCACTTTGGTACTTGGGTTATGCAAGGTGCAAGAGTTTGAAGTTGGCTTGGAGGTGCTGAATGAAATGATTGAGATGGAGTGTATTCCAAGTGAGGCAGCTGTTTCATGTCTTGTTGAAGGGCTAAGGAGAAAGGGGATGACGGATAATGCTTTTGATTTGGTAAATAAGCTTGGTGGGATCGGGGTGACGTCCAATTTGTTTGTATACAATGCATTGATTAATTCTTTGTGTAAAGAAGGAAAATATGACAAAGCAGAGTTGCTTTATAATGAAATGGGAGAGAAAGGTTTGTCTGCAAATGATATCACTTATTCTATTTTAATTGACTCGTTTTGCAGGAGGGGTGAAATGGATACTGCAGTTCTTTTCCTTGATAGAATGACAAGCGCAGGGATAAAAGTTACCGCTTATCCCTACAATTCCTTGATAAATGGTCACTGTAAGTTGAGGAATTTGAGGACAGCAGAGTTTTTCTTTTTTGAGATGATTCATAGAGGATTGACGCCAACGGTTGTAACTTACACAGCATTAATTAGTGGGTATTGCAATGAAAAAGAGTTAAATAAGGCTTTTAGACTGTATCATGAGATGACAGGGAAGGGCATTGCACCAAATGTATACACCTTTACTGCACTTATATCTGGTCTTTGTCAAGTAAATAAGATGATTGAGGCTAATAACTTGTTCAATGAAATGGCTAGACAGAAGATTATACCAAATAAGGTGACTTACAATGTTGTGATTGATGGCTATTGCAGGGAAGGAAACACACCGAAAGCCTTTGAATTGCTCAATGAAATGGTAGAGAAGGGTCTTGTTCCAGATACCTATACCTACAGGTCTCTAATAAGTGGTCTTTGTTCTACTGGTGGGGCATCTGAAGCCCAAGCTTTCATTGATAATCTTCACAATGAGCATCGTAAGTTAAATGAGATTTGTTACAGTGCACTTCTCCATGCCTATTGTAAAGAGGGGAGATTGAAGGATGCATTGAATGCCTGCCGTGAGATGGTGAATAGAGGTGTGGACATGGACCTTGTGTGTTATGCTGTACTTATAGATGGTAGTATGAGGGAACATGATACAAAAGCTTTCTTTGGTCTTTTGAAGGATATGCGAGATCAAGGATTAAAGCCTGATAATGTAGTATATACAAGCATGATTGATGGGCATAGTAAAGCAGGGAATCTAAACGCGGCATTTGAGCTTTTGGACATAATGGTTGAAGAAGGATGCACTCCTAATATTGTAACATACACAGCCCTGATAAATGGTTTGTGCAAGGCTGGATACATGCATCAGGCTGAGCTTCTTTGCAAGAACGTGCTGGTTAGTGATTCTCCTCCAAACCACGTCACTTACGGTTGTTTCCTAGACCAACTTGCAAAGGAAGGGGACATGGAGAAAGCTTTAGAGCTTCACAATGTCATGCTTGATGGGTTGTTAGCGAATACTATTTCACATAATATACTTGTCCGTGGCTTCTGCAAATTGGGTAAGTTTGAGGAGGCAACCAGCATTTTAGATGGAATGGCAGAGAATGGTATTTTCCCAGATTGCATCACATATTCAACCGTCATCTATGAGTATTGCAGAAGGGGCAATTTACCAGAAGCTGTCAAGTTATGGAACACTATGTTAAGTAAGGGTCTCAAGCCTGATGTAGTAGCATACAACTTTTTGATACATGGTTGCTGTCTTGCTGGAGAAATAGGGAAGGCTTTTGAATTGAAGGATGAAATGATGAGAAGGGGTCTAAAGCCAACGAGAGAGCAACGCAGTGGACTAATTCACAGAGATATCTAAAAGAGTTAATACAGATTGTTATGCTTGTAGATTAGATTAGCTGTGTAATATGTGTTAATCTCCATTGGGATGACTTAAAAGCTGGCCATGGGATCATTAGAGAAAGAGTTGCTGGCCCACCGTCAAGTGCACTACACTATAATTTAGTTCAAAGCAATAGAGGAAGGATATTTTTGTATTGAAAATGCTCTCTTGTAATTTGTAAATAGACTGTTTCCTAGTAATTGAGTTGGCCTCCACTAATTTCTTTGTTATTTTACATCTCTTTTTATTGTTTTTCATTGTTGATAGTTTTTGTTGTGTAATATTAAAATGCTTTGGATTTCGTTAATTAGAAAATAGTTTCTTTTTAGCGACATAAAAGTAAATTTGCAATTCTTCTTAAACCAACAAAATATAAAAGTTAGAGATGATTATCACACAAAGAAGGCTAACATTTGACAATTTGAAAATGTTAATGACTCATTTGTTTATAGAGAATTGTGATAAAACCGAGCTATAGTCATAAAATATTTAAGGAACATAAAGAAGGAAGGAAATAGGAACTGGGGAAATAAAGGTTAGGCAGGGATAGTAGCATCGATATCAGCTAGAAAATATTATAAAATAAGGACCCAACAATAGTTAGAGAGGCTGCATTCTCTCCTTAACAAAGATGTCGCCTGAAATCTCAACAAAATAACCTACTATTTTTATGCTATTTCTATCGTATCAACCCCTCTATACCATATCAGATCCTTTGTGTGGATGAAAATCAATAAAAACAGGGTTGAAATTGGTTTACGGTACAAAAGATCTCACCTAATTATTTGACTCTAGAATTTAAAGAAGAGGAAGAGGAAGAAACTTGGTAGGTTTTTCGATTCAATCTTGATATCAAACAGGTTGGTGTGAGTGGTTTAACACTCTTATCCCTTAACTAGGAGTCTTGAGTTTGAGTTCTGGGAATGGAGAAATTTGTTTGGCCAGCACTTTACCCTTCCGGGCTGACCCGATACAAGCGAGGATTAGTTTAGAAATAGATGGCTTAAAGGTAGACCTTCCTAGAACACCTCGTGGGCTAACAAAAAAAACCGTGTTTATAGTTAGGAATAAAATTCTTGATGAGGTGGCAATAGTAAAGGCTTGGTAGGATTGGGCTAGGTTTCATGATACAATTTTGGTAAGTCTATGAGACGGTGAAGGTCTCACCTCGGGTTAGATTAGAAGGAAGCTCTTTTTGGTATCAGGTTATAAAGTTTGGGATAAGGATCTCATTTTTTGTTCAACTTGGGCTGTTGCCAACATTATTTCTTTGAGTCCATTTGGGTTAAGCATATTGAGTTTAGCTTGTCATCTCTCTTTAAGCCCATTAACAAATACAATAGCCATGTAACTCACCTCTAACCTCCCAACTGATGCTGCTATCATGTCAAATTGTGCTCAATATTCTGCCATGGTCTCGATCTGGCAATGTTAGGTATGTGAAAGTAGGATAAAAAACATAAATTGAGAGATAAACTTTATTACTTTCTGAAAAAACAAACACTCAAAATTCTACAAGAAGTTGTTTTATTTATAAAACCATAACTAACTGAAAAACATAAAATTAGGAAAGGTAGCCAATAACTCCTTTAGACCAGGAAAACTAACAACAAACTTAAACCAGTAAGTTAGACCCAAAACAACCTCTTATTGACTAGGTCAACAAAGAAATTCAGCAGATATTTCTAACAATCCCTCCCTTAAACTGAAAGTTTTCAATTAAGACCTATCAAGGGCACAAACTCCAAGCAGTCCCCATAACTTTTGAAACGTAGGCAACTTCAGTGGCTTAGTCATTATATCAGCTACTTGATCTTCACTTTTGCAGTATATAAGATCAATTTTTCCATCCTTTGTGAGGTCCTTTAAAAAAAATGAAACCTTACGTTTATGTACTTGCTTCTTCCATGTGGAACAACATGTTTAGATAGTTTGATGACAGAACTATTGTTACAATAAATTGCAATAGCACCCTTTTGTTGGAAATGTAACTCTTCCAGTAGTTTTCTCAGCCATATTGCTTTGCAAGCACAAGTTGTTATAGCTACAAACTCTGCTTTAATTGTTGACAAAGTGACAATAGCTTGCTTTTTTGAAGACCATGAAATAGCTTCTGATCCTAGCATGAAAACATAACCTGACGTACTCTTTCTATCATCCGCACCTCTAGTATAGTCACTATCTGTAAAACCAAATGTCTAATTTTTCATTTTTCTTGTAAAGCAGACCATAATTTACAGTTCCTTGCAAATAGAGAAAAATTCTTTTTGCAGCATAAAGATGGATCTCCCTTGGACATTCCATATATCTACTAATAAGACTTATAGCATGCATTATGTCAGGTCTTGCTGTAGTCACATACATTAAGCTTCCCACAATTTGGTTGTATAAAATGTTGTCCACCTTTCTTCCATCAGGCTCTCTCCTAAGCTTCAAACCATACTCAATTGGTGTGCAAAAAAATTGTAATTCTTCATCTGAAATCTATCCAAAATTCCATGCACATATCTCTTCTGAGATATAAATATACTAGCAGAATTTTGCACTACTTCTATACCAAGAAAATAATGCATCAATCTAAGATCAGACATATCAAATTCAAGCATCATAGACCGCTTAAAATTTTCAAACATAGCACAATCATTTCTTGTGTAAATCAAATCATCAACATATAGGCACACAATAAGCATCTTTCCTCTTCCACCAATCTTAATAAAGAAAGTATGCTCAAATGGACATTTTTGAAATCCTTCTTTTAGAAAATAGACTTCAATTCAACTATACCAAGCACGTGGAGCTTGTTTTAGCCCATATAATGCCTCTTTGAGTTTATAAACCTTTCTTTCACTTCCAAACTTTACATAGCTAGGTTGTTGGTCAATAAATACCTATTCTTGAAGGTCACTAGGTGGTTGGTCAATAAATACCTATTCTTGAAGGTCACCATACAAAAATGTTGATTTCACATCCAATTGGAAGATTGTCCAAGAGCTTTGTGCAGCTAGAGCAATTACCAATATGATTGTATCATGCCTAGCAATTGGGGCAAAAACCTCCTTTTAGTTAATTCTGAATTCTTGTTTGTAGCCTTTAGCCACCAATCGTGCTTTATACTTATCAACTTCACCATTCCCCTTGAGCTTTGTCTTGTATACCCACTTCACACCGATTGTTTTTTGGCCTTTTGGAAGCTCTGTCAACTCCCGATTGTTGTTTCTTTTAATAACTGAAATTTCAACATCCATAGCCTTTCTCCATTTTGAGTCATTGACAGCATCATCAAATATAACTGGATCACAATCTGAAATTAGGGCAAAATTTGTAAGTGGGTGCTCAAACTGATCAATCTTAGTTACCTCATAGTCTTCCATCCATGCAGGTGTTCTTCTAACACGTTGAGGTCTTTCTTCTACTCCAACTGGTGGAATACTTTGAGTGATAGTTAGTTGTTGCTCACTGTTTGTAGGTTGCTGCCTTGTTTCTTCAGTTTCACCATCAAAATCAACTTGTATTTGTAGTTTAGGCTTGTTTCCATCACCAGTCCAAATTTGTTCTTCGTCGAAAAACACATCACAACTAATGAAAATTTTCTTAGTAACCGGATTGTACAATTTTTTAGCCTTTGATTGCTCACAAACACCAAGAAAGATGCATTTTTCACCTTTTTTTATCAAGTTTACTCCTCTTTTGATCTAGAACATATGTATATGTTATGCAACCAAAAATTCTAAATTGGTCAACACTTGGTTTTCGTCCACCCTAAGCTTCTTCGGGTGTCAAATTTTGAACAAGTGTAGGGCTTCTATTCAGTACATGAATGCTCCAGTTGACAACCTTAGGCCAGAAACTTTTCTGAATTCCACTGCTGTTCAAGATTGTTTGATTCTACCTCTCTAAAACGCCATTCTGTTATTATGTATATACAACAGTAACTTGTTCTTGAATTCCATGCTCCTCACAAAAATTTACAAATTCTTGTGAGTTGTATTCTCCACCACGATCACTAAGAAGAATCTTTATAGGCATGCCTGCTTCTTTTTCAACTTTTGCCTTGAAGTTTTTAAATGATAAAAAAATTCTAGATTTTTCTTGCGAAAAATAAACCCAAACTTTTCGACTATAATCATCAATGAACGTTATAAAGTAACATTTACTACCATTTGATGTTAGACTTATAGGTCCACATAAATCAAAGTGAACAAGCTCCATCACCTCCATTGCTCTCCACAATCTTCCTTTTTGAAAATTATCTCTATGTTGTTTCCCAATTGCACATTCTTCACAAATTTGAGAAGGGCTTTTGATTTGTGGTAGATCAGTCACCATGTTCTTTTGTAGCAAAGTTTTCAATCCTCCAAAATTAAGATGTCCATAGCAAAAATGCCACAACCAGCCTTCGTCCTTTACTCTTGTAGAGAAACATGTGTGAGTAGTGTTGTTGAGATACAAAGGGAACATTCAATTTGTTATCATGTTGATTTGAGTAATTAAACCCAATCTTCTGTCTTGAATACAACAAACTCCTTTTTTTTTAGTAATCTCATATCCCTTCTCCTGGAGTTGTCCAACACTAAGTAAATTAGTTTTCAATTCTGGAACAAAATAAATGTTAGAAATAATCTGAGTAGAGTTCTCCTTGGTGTGGCTCTTAACATTGCCTTTGCCTATGACAAAAACAATAAATTTATCACCAAATGTTACAATATTACGAAATGTTTCATCTAAGTCTGAAAATGTAGATTTATCCACACATGTGATTACTGCATCTGTATCCAAGTAACACATATGTTGATAAACATCTTCTTTTGCATGACTAGCCATCAAGAGAGAAACTTCTTCTTTCTCCACAAAATTTGGTTTTGCAGCTGAATCTTCCTTGAAATGGGTCCTACATTCAGACTTGTAATGCCCATGCTTGTGACAACGAAAGCATTTGATATAGGACTTATCATGACCACTTTCTTTGATACTAGAGTCAACCGCATGATCCTCATCTACTTTAGAGTTAGCTACATGAATTTGGTCTACTTTTTGATGAGAATTCTTGTCTTTCCATTTCCTTTTTCCCCGCCCAAAACCTTTTAGATTGGTTACTACCTTCAGAGCTTGCTCTTCTTTCTCCTGCTGGACAACTTTCTACTTATGAACCAACATAGAACTTTGTAATTCATCAAGTGAAAGCACATCAATGTCTTTAGATTCTTCTATTGAATAGATAATGAAATTAAATTTTGGTGTCAATGATCGAAGAATTTTCTCCATAATAGTGACATCCTCCAATTTTTCACTAGATATGCATCTTGTTAGCAATCATCATCGTTCTAGTGAAAAAATCTGTAACAGACTCTCCTGACTTCATGCGTAAAGTCTCAAATTCAGTTTGTAGTCCTTGAAGTTGCACCCTCTTTGCCATTGCATTTCCTTGATACTTCTTCTTCAAGGAATCCTAGATCTGTTTGGAGGTATCTTTGCAGATAATTGTCTCCAAGATTGCTCGATCAATAGCTTGGAAAAGATAATTTTTGGCCTTAAGATCTTTCAGCTTCAATGCATCTAATTCCACTTTTTGCATCTCTAACAATACTGCTCCAACTATAGGCTCTTCGATTCCATATTCAACAACATGCTAATACTCCTTGGACCTCAAGAAGTTCTCTATCAATATGCTCCAATCGTCATAATGACCATCAAATCATGGAATCACTGGCTGCACAAATGTTGTTTCAGATACCACTTGCTACTGCAAAACAAAATGAGGTTAAACAGAAACAGAGCTGCTACTGCACTCTTTCTCACTTATGTCTCCCCTCTGGATTTTTCACTCCCCATATCCAAGCTCTAATACCACTATTAGGTATGTGAATGTAAGATAGAAAACATAAACTGAAAGACAAACTTTATTGCTTTTTGAAAAAATAGGCACTCACAATTCTACAAGAAGTTGTTCTACTTATAAAATCATAACTAACTGGAAAACATAAAATTAGGAAATACAGCCACTAACTCCTATAGACCAGGAAAACTAACAACAAACTTAAACATTAAGTTTTATCCAAAACAAACTCCTATTGAATAGGTCAACAAAGAAATTCAGCAGATATTTCTAACAGGCAAATGGCGAAAATGATTGAATAATTGATCCTTTATATGGTCTAAAAAACCTTTGAAGCATCTGCAATTTCAACATCTCCCATGACTCATTTCATGTTCATGCATAATATGACACACACATACACGAGAATATTGAATTTTGCACACATTTAAATGATTGTAATTGCATTCATTGACATTTTCCGGGTATGAATGATTTATAAATGTGATTATATTGAGAAATTTGGTTAATATGTGTTGAGAACTGATTTGGTGATTACAATTATTGATTTGAAATTTTTGGTGAAATTTAGGAAAATTTTAAGAATTTGGATTAGGAAAAATGCCAAGTGGCAAGTCAATTGATGAATGACAGTAGAAGTAAGAGTCAAATGATAGTGAAAAATTTTATAGATGATTTTGGGATTTATTGATAAATGTCATTGACAATTAGAAGACAATTGGAGTATAAATTGGAGATGATTGGACTAGTTATTAAAGAGGACCAAGTGAGGCCATAGGAAGTAGACAAGTGACAAGTGTCACTTGCCAACTTTTTTTTATTTTACGAATATACTGGAAAGAACTAGTTTGTTTGTTCCTACTTTCTCCTTCTGCGTGACTTTCTTCACCTTCTTCATGAATTTTCTCATCAACTTTCATCAACGTTAAACCCAACTCTTTTATCTTTCACTTGCTACTCTCACCTTATTTTCTTTCTTATTTACCACAAGAAACCGAAACCTCCCAACCTCCATGATGATGTATGTAGGTTGCATGAGGAGTTAGGGCTTCTTGGTGTTTTTGAAGAACTTGAAGTTTTAGCAAGTAATATGTTAATTCTCATAAGTGGCATGAATATGAAACAAATACGGTGTTTAATTGATATTACATGATCATGAGAATAGAGTGAGAATAGAGGTTATTATACATGTACACCGTGGATATAGGATGAGAATATTGATATCTTGTTTGTGTGTTTTGATGATCAATATTTCATAAGATGGTGTTGAAATGATTTTTAAGCTTAAAAAATTATTGAAATATGTATAAAAAGAGTGCATAAAATTTTTGGAGAAATGATATGCATATGTTTTGTTTTTGTTGTTGTTTGCGTGAATTTCGTTGAGTGATTTAGGAATAAACTAAAATGAGTTTAGAGATAAGGCAAAGGTGTAAGGTTAAATGGTGATATAGAGAGGATTAAAATGATAAGTTTAAGATGAAGTGAAGGTGTTGATGGAGAGGAGGAGAATGCAGAAAAAATGAAAAAGTGCAGAAAATATGATGAAGATGCATGAATGATAGGTTTTGTTTTTAATGTTCATAAACAATTATAGATTTTGATTTGTTTGTGATTAAGTTGAGTTGAAATGGAAGTAGGAATGAAGAGGAAATTGTGAGGACATAGGTTAAAAATGGTCGATTAAGCAAAAGAGAGGAAGGAGAGAAGAAAACTTATTACGAACGATTGTTGTAGATTGTAATAATTTGAGAGTTAAGGAAATTTATTATTCTTTTTATTGGATGTTTTGATGTAAATTATTATTTATTATATAATGAAAATTGAAATTTTAATATTTTAAATATTTTGTATTTTTTTAATTTTATATTTGTATGATGATGATTATCTTTTTGTTATAAAAATTGTGACTATTATTTATAAGTGAAATATCTAAAAATTATTGTTATTTTATATTAATTATCATTATTATTTATTATTATAAATTTTGGTGATAGGATTAAAAATATGCAGTACAATAATATAATATAATAATGAACTATTTTATAATTTAAAAAAAATTTAGAAACTATTTCATAAATTTAAAAAATTAACTAAAACAATACTTGTTATTGATCGATACTAATACTCAAAATTTTTGTCATAATTAATAAGAATAAATAAATAAATAAAATAAAAAGCCCAAATAATTTAATGCATCGTAATCTTGATTCAATCCCCACGAAGATTCCGACGCTCCATTGCAACGTCATATCTCTTTAATTTTTCCAGCCACGTCACCTATCCGTGTCTCATCCACTCAAACACTTAATCCAACGGAGTAACGCAGTCCCAGTCATCGATCCCGAACAAACCAGACGGACCAGTAATATCCTAATGTCTTAAGATATTGCCGACCATAGATTAGAAAGATATACAAGCTTAATCTGACGGTGCAGGAATACACATGTCACTAATCCGCGGGACGGCCTGTCGACCAATAAGCTTTTCGTTTACCTTCCAATATATGGACAGCTTCCAGTGCAACTTCTCATCATTAAAGCAAAGTTTCTTCTCAATTCATCACTTTCTCGTAGACACGAAACCTAAATCAGCAGATTTAATCCTTAAGACTCTTGCTCTAGAATCAGATGGCGCCTAAAGCAGAGAAGAAACCAGCGGAGAAGAAGCCAGCGGAGGAGAAGAAGACGGTGGCGGAGAAAGCTCCGGCAGAGAAGAAGCCAAAGGCCGGGAAGAAACTGCCCAAGGAAGGCGGCGCTGCGGCCGGAGACAAGAGGAAGAAAAGAGTGAAGAAGAGCACAGAGACATACAAGATTTACATTTTTAAGGTGTTGAAGCAGGTGCATCCTGACATCGGAATCTCAAGCAAGGCCATGGGGATTATGAACTCCTTTATCAATGATATCTTCGAGAAGCTAGCACAGGAATCTTCGAGACTGGCAAGGTATAACAAGAAGCCTACAATTACTTCTAGGGA
>JANITX010000009.1:58107577-58119092 GCA_027564395.1 Erythroxylum ulei | reverse complement strand
CAATAAGAATGATATGACTCTCAAGAATATAGATGTTGCTCAAATGTTTTGAAAGTTTGTGTATGTTCGTTACTTCAAAAGTGTTGCTCTTCTTTAAATAGACAATTTCTTCAACTAGCCATTGCTTCATCTTAATTCTGAGTTGACTTTGCATTTTTAATATCATCTCTGCTGGAGCAAAAATTTCCAGAGCTAATTTTTTGAAAAAGACAGATCCTCCCGGCTGTTAATAAGAAAAATTTACTAAAAAGGTTCTTGCAGAAAGGGAAGTAATTTTGGATGATTTTATGTCCTTAAAAGATACCGTTATCTATTCAAGGAAACAAATCCAATTCGAATTTTGAAATATTATATAGTTATCATCAAAATCGTTAAATATAAACCTTGAGCTAACACTCTTAGCTCCCATCTTTTTGATCTCCTCTAATAAATCAAGTATATGCTTTCTTTGAGATAAAAAATACCTTTCTAGCTTCTTATCACTTTTACTCCTAGAAAACATTCAAAAACCCCTAAATATTTTATATGAAACTAAATATGAAGAAAGGAATTTAAAGATAAATTCCCTTAAAATCACTTCCATTAGTGACAATTTTGTCTATATACAAAATAAGAAGAATAATGCTAGAAGTAGATTACTTATAGAAGATAGATTTACTCTTATTCATTTCAAAAGTTTCCATTACCTTAATAAATTTTCTAAATCAAGTACGTGGACTCTATTTTAGTTGCTTAGGAATTTTGATGACAATAAATTTTTCTATGCTCCTATAGTTGCTCTATATACAATTCCTTCGAAAGGTCATTATATAAGAAGACATTTTGTCATGTCTAACTAATTTAAAAGTCAATAATAGGCAGCTAGCCCAGAAATGAGTAGACGAATAAAGATTAGTTTAGCAACATGTGAGAAATTAACAGAATAATCCACAACGTAAGCCTAAGAATAGTCTTTTTTTATAACTCATACTTTAATTTAAGAGATCGATCCTTCAAAATTGATCTTTAGTATAAACACACTTTTATATCCAATAACCTTTGTTTAAATAGGTAAGTTCACTAAATCTCATGTATTAGAATTCTTTTACTATATCATAACATCAAGACAACTAGGATGAGATAAGGCTTTATAAACATTTGTCGAGAGAGTTACATAATCAAGTGATACAACAAAAGAACAAGAAGAGGGAAAAATGATGATAAGAAACAAAGGAGAAAATAATATAAGTTCATTGATCTCACTAATATGATGAGAAATTGAGAGATTAGGATCATTAATTATTGAATTTGATGTTAAAGAAAAGATAGGTATTGAACTTTTATTGAGATGATCTCATCTTCTAAAATAAAGTAGATAAATAGAATGTGGTTGTGGTTGTATAGAGATAACATTTGTGGTCTAATAGGTGATCTTATAAGCTAACATATCATTGTCCTCTTTAATGGGAATCAAAGAAGTAGGAAAGAAACCAAATTAGATAAAATCAATTGGCATAAGATATTTGTTAAGATTTGAAAAGTAGTACTGATATCTGTTTTTTGTGAATGGGAGTAGCCCAAAAATCATATTTTGAACATTTAGAATATAAATTTGTAACTTAAGGACTAACATAAAAAAACAAAATAAGTACAATTAAAAATTTATGGTGTAATATGGAATAAGGGTTTATTAGGAAAAAAGAACATTATAAGGAATCTCACCTTGAAGAATAAGTGATGGCATATAATTGATCAAAAAGCAGGTTGTGGAGATTGCATCATCCCAACATAACTTCGGAATGTGCATTTGGAATAAGAGTGCTCTAATGATTTTAAGGAGATGTCGATTTTTTTTTTCTTTTAGCTATACCATTTTGAGATAGTGTGTCAACACATGAAGATTAATAAAGAATGCTATTTTGGATCATATAAGCATGAAACGATTTGGAAAAATATGCTTTGGCATTATCACTTCTCAAAGTATTGACAGATACATAAAACTTTTTTTTCATTTCAACATAATAATTAATCAAAAGGGAAAATAATTTAGAATTAATTTTCATTAAATAAGAAAATTCATACAAACGAAATCATCAACAAAATTGACAAAATATTATAACCTAATTTTAGGTACAATATGACATGGACCCCAAACATAAGAATGTACTAAGCTAAAAGGAAATTCAGCTCATTTAGTAACCTAATAAAGTAAAGATAAATGATAATATTTGGCAAACTAATAGGACTACAATCTAAGTAAGATATATTAGAAACGGAGAAACTAACTTCTTTAATAAAGGTAAAGAGGGATGTCTTAATTGATAATAAGCTTCAAAGAGAATTAAGACACCTAAACAAGCAATGAGTCTTTGCAGTTAGGTAGTAAAAATGTATGAACCTTGTTCAAGTTCTTTACCAAAAATCCTCTTTGTTATCAAATCATAAAAAATACAATGGTTAGGAAAGAATAATATACAACAATTTAGAGTATGAATGAGTTTATTTACATATAGTAAATTAAAGAAAAATCCTAGTTAGTTTAAAAGATAGGAGAAAGGCATTAATTAAGAGGGGTTACCTAAGCATAAGTAATAACAAAGGAAGTAGATCTAACAAGTAAAGTAACACTCGAAGGAGATGAGTGTTTTTACAAAGTAAAAAGAAAAGACTGAAATTACTTGTTATGAGTCGCTAGAATCAATAACCTATTCTGAGGAAGATGAAAGAGGGCGCATAAGTGTGTTACTTTAGATTAGCAATCGCAGTGATAGAGTTAGTTGAACTTTTAATGCTTCTTGGTACTGAGTGAATTTAACAAAGAGTGGAAGATTATTAGTGGAAAAATGGTACAATATTGTCAAATTTTTATAAGGTTCTTTTTTAAAACTAAAAATGAATATTTTTTGTGTTGTCAACTTTCTAGTTCATTCATGCTTTTGTTTGTATCCATTTCATTTAATTTTACGTGTTTGTTATCTTATTCAATATTTCCTTTGGCTTTGTTTCTTAATATGGGTATATTAAATAATGCTCTTTACATTTTGATGCATAAATAGGCTACTATCAAAATCTCTCTTAGGTTTGTTGGTTTATACTCGACAACCAGATTATTAGTTATTGTTTTTGTGACATAATTATTATAAATATGTTTTATATTATGCATGTTTATTTGATTATCTAATGTTTAAGATAAAGTACATAAACAAATATACATTGTAAATAAAATTATAATGAGATCACAAATACAAGATTCGTATTATATTTATGTATTATTCCTAAAAAAATTTGTAGTTGTTGTTTTATTGAGATTGGATATTAATATAGTAGAAAGAGTAGACATGTTGTATTCTTCTTTAAAAAGGAATTAGTCGATCTTAGAAATGAAAGTATGAAGATATTTAAATAAATTTGTTGGTGCTTGTTCAAGAATAAGTTCATTGAACTAAGTCAACATGGGAATTTCATTTGGAACAATACTTATATGCATATGGAACTTCTCATTGTGATAACAGTACAAGTGGTTCCTTGACTTGTAATTTTCAAAGTATCTCTTATAAGAATTTTTATATTTTGGTACTACTTATAACCTATTCTAGTTAAGATTAGCTCATTTGGTAGATATTGGATTCATCATGAACTATATAAAGATAGTTTGTTGATCAATATAAGATTCATCTTAAAGTGATTAGGGATAATATTTTATTATTCTTGATTAGTAGTGATTGAGAAAATTCTTGGCAAGATAAAATGACACATTGAAAATAATTTTCAGATTTATGAATAGAATCAATTACTAATGGTGGAGAAGTTAAATGATTGCAATTAAATAGAGTAGACATCAATTTTATACATTATGCCTAATCTGAATATTATATGATGAAAGCTTTGAATTATACATAAATCATACACAAAATTGTTAGTTAAAACAAATTTGACATTCTTAATATTTGGGTGGTCATGATTTATTGTTAGGCACCAATCTTGAACTATGGTTATAAATTATTTAATTAGAGAATTAAAGATAAATTAAAGGAGTTTAATTTATCTAATCTTAAATATAGTTTAGGGTTATAATTTATATCTAGTGTCAACTTATTTAGAAATGTAATGAGTCATACATTAATAATGGTTAAAGAGAGAAAAAGGCAATTTATTCAAAATGGACTTGATTGTAAACTTTGAAAAACTTTACAGGTTAAGTATAAGATATTTAATAAGTAAGAACTATTATAAGATATAGGATCCTATTTATTTTTAATTATAATTGAATATAATTTGAATTGAATTTTAAATTATATTTTAACTATATTACAAAAAAGCCTAAGTCCAATTATAAATAAGCTTAGTCTTTATAGGAGCTGACACTTCTTATTAGCCCCTTTCTAGACGACTTATAGAGTTCATATGGATACTATTAGAAATTGTTTGCTTATACGACCATGGTGATGGTGATTAACCCATCTTAGAATAATTTCTAAAATATAATAACAATTATATGCTTTTAGAATACGGCTAAACGGCAAAGCTAAATTGCAAGTGCCTATAGTTAATGCAACAACCTTTGTTCTATTACTAACTTGCAAGTCCAGTTCGATTTTCCTCAACGATCTACTCCTTGTTAACATTTACCTGTTATTACAAATTTGATAACCAATTTTAATATCTAATATATAAGAATACGGAATAAAAGTAGAAAAGTTGATTTGAATTATAAATACACTTGAAGATGGAGCTTCCTTAAACTTCTTATCTTTTAGGCTAGCAAGATTAGATTTGCAATTTCTCTTCCAAAGTCTACCAACTCCTTAATGAAAATATATAACCTTATCATTATTTTCTTTTTATCACTAACTTTTATCTTTGCTATGTTAGCAAAAAAACCTTATATTTCTTATTATTATTCTTCTTAAAGTCCTTTTCTTGCTCTTGGAAGAATCCACAACAAAAATAGAATTGGCCTTCTTCTTAGGTCATCCATCTATAATCTTGAGCTTAAATAGTAGTTCAGGCAATGACACATCCTTTTAGTTAATATGGAAGTTCATAAAAAACTATACAAGTTTCAAATTAAAAGGTTGTAGCACCATATCAATGCATAACTTATAGTCCATAAAAAAACCTAATTAGCCTAGTTTTTTAATATATCCAATCATTTTTAGTATATGTAGTTCCATTGAAGATCCTCTTGCCATATTGCATTGAAATAATGCTTTGGAGAATCGATATTTCTCCACCCTATTTTGTGCACCAAATAACTCCCTAAGATATAAAATTATAGCAAAAGCATCCATGTTCTCATGCTACCTTTGAAGCTCATGAAACAGTAAACACATCTTACATGTAGCCTATTTAACATCATCAATATAATACTAATATCTCTCCTAAACTTCATCAGTTGTATTCGAACTAGGGTCTGGTTGAATAGTAGTTTCAAGAAGATACATTTTCTTTTATTGTCTAAGAACAATTCTTAAGTTATGAGAACTAGGCTTAGTAAGTTTGTTAGCATCCATCATGCTCCTCAAGGGCAAATTAGTGCTCATGTTTTCCAACAACTAAGACACAAAAAGAGCAAATATTAATTTATGCAACAAAACCAAAAAAGATAAGAACATTGATAAATATTTTGTTACTCTCACTATTTTATTCAAAATAATAACCCTCACTATTAAAACAAGAAATTATCAAATAATTTCTAGTAAGTTAGGATCCTATTCAAACTAAGTTGAACTTGAGTCACTCAACAAACAAACTTAATTTGAATTAGATAGATAACATTCTTTTCAATCATATTTTATATGACTCTTAGATTCATTGGGTGATAACTCTTTTCCAAAATATATCTTATATATTATTCCCAACCTTACCTCTAAATTCATATGATCATGACTCACTCATCTAAATCAAACAAATTTAGTTAAGTAGGATCCATTAATTTAAGAAAAAAAATCATATGCGGGTTAAAGGATTCTTCTATCACTCATTAGGCCTTACAATAAATATAACTTTAGTTTTATTCTTAAAAAATAGAAGAAAACTATCACATTATTAATGTGTACTTAATATTTAATTAAGAGATTTAAAATTTAAAATTTTTTAGGTCTCATCAAGATTAATATAATCTGATTATATTAATTATTTTTAATATAATTAAATTATGAAAAATCCTTTAAAATCTTTATTTGATTCTAATTATTGTTTTGATAACTAATTTAAAGCCCGTTTGGTTGAGCTTTTATCAGTAGAGCTTTTGTCAGTAGAGCTTTTCTGAGAAGAGCTTTTTTTAAAGGCCAGTTGACTGTTTGGCTGCCAATTAAAAAAACAACTTTTTTAAAAGAGCTTCATACAGTTGACTGTTTGGCAACATAAAAATAAAATGCACTTTTATTAATTTTAATTATATTTTATTTTATAATAAAATTATTTATGCTAAATAATTTTTAAGCTATACCAATATGCAAAGTAACGACTTGTAAGAAATAATTTAAAGAGATCTCTCGTCGAAAGAAACAGAACTGCAGACATCAACCTCTTGGTTGTCTGACTCCGAGATTAACAGTTCCAGTTCCGATAACATTGAAGTTTGTCCGGAAATATCAAATTCTGGACCTTATCATCGACCCGGCGACCCGATTTTTTCTTGCCACGAGAGCTCTTTCTATGCCTTCACCGTTGGTCAAGTGTTCTTCAAAAGCTTCAATGACTTGGTGGATAAGCTCGCGGTTCGGAGAAGAGTCCCACTTGAACCTGTAACTGGTGTAGCAATCAAAACAGTTGCAGTCAAAGACATGAACCATCTTGTGGTTGTTGTTACAGTTGCTGTTGTTTTGGTAGTTGTTGTTATTGTTTGGCTGCTTTCTTGGTGGTTTTTTCTTGGATTCATTGACAAGAGAAGAGGGATTAGTGGTGGTTTTCATGGACCTGGTAATCATATAAGCGAGGACTTTACGGTCTTCAAGTGAGAGAACTGAAGCTAGGGCAAAAATGGCAGTTGGGAGCAGCTTCAAGATAGGGAAGACTTCACGGTCTTCAAGTGTTTAACGCAGACGACAAAAAACACATCTTTAGAAATTTCATAAAAATATGTCTGTACCATATTTGCGCTGTCAAGAAGGAGGGTGTAGGAAAAATTAGATACCTTAAGCGAATCTTCAGGACGACGTATGAGAACAGGAACAGTCCAAGCGTATGAAACAAGAACAGCGAATGAGAAAAGGCACAAAACAAAACACTTCAAAGAAAAGAAACGGAAGAGTCGGTAGTGATATTTGCGTAAGTGACGGAAATTTTATCTACCCGAAAAAGCTCAAATTTGAGCTTTTCTAAAAAGCTCCAAATTTTAGTTTTTAAAAAAGCTGTATTTTAGCTTTTGAAAAAACTATTTCTACTTTGAAAGTGCTTTTGAAGTTTGCAGTCAAACACTCATTTTTTCTAAAAATAGCTTTTGCGGTGGAAAAAAGCACTTTTGGAGTTGAAAGTACTTTTGAAGTTTACAGTCAAACACTCATTTTTTCTAAAAATAACTTTTGCGGTGGAAAAAAGCACTTTTGGAGTCTCCAAAAGCTGAACCAAACAGGGGCTTTAATAATTCAACTCTTTAACAATTTAGAAGTGATCTCCTTGAGACAAATGCCTCGTCGTTTTCTCTGGCTAGGGATTTCTTCATCCTCCCCATTGCCACTTTGTTTATGATGTCGTTGCCTAATCCTCTTTTAACAATTTAGAAGTGATCTCCTTGAGACACATGCCTCATTGTTTTCTCTGGCTAGGGATTGATTTCTTCATCCTCCCCTTCGCCACAGTTGATTTCTTCATCCTCCCTATCGCCACTTTGTTTATGATGTCGTTACCTACTCCTGCTCATGCTATCGCTCCTTTAGTCATCAGGCTTCTTTTTAGTCGTATCTTCACCATACAAGAGGCTCCTTATTTTGCCTCTTCCTTCAACGATGATTTCACCCTTGCTAGTGGTGATAATTGCCATTGGGTCCATCATCGGAGGTAGCTTCACTAGCAATTAGCACCGCTATTGATGGAGCCTCACCACTCACAACTCACAACAACCAGATTCATTACACTTAAACACTTATTTAAGTTTTTCAAAATCCAAAGTATATAAGGGTATGCTTAAGATGTTTTCTAGAAACTACAAAAGCAAACAGGCCTATAATTACAAATTCAGAAACGTCACAATCACTTTATATATAGGAGAAACCTGCATCTTTTCTTTTTTAGAAAAATGAAAATTCAGTTGTGATTTTAAGAACATAGAAGGGGAGGAGCATATGATGAATTTTTAGAACGCACAAACAAGTTCCAAAAATTTCAAAAAAAAGGAATTTTTTATTTTATTTTAAGGTTAATTATACAAAATTACTTAATTTTACAATACTAGTATAAACCTTAAAAATGCTCTAATTTTTAATTTTCTGAAGAAAAAAACAGTCTCCTCTTAAACCCTCTATTTAACAGTGTTGAAGTGGCTATCATGTTATCTAATTTTTTATCTCATAACTGATACGTGTACTACCATCGCCACGTATTTCAAAATAAAAATAAAATACTAGAATGAAAAAAATAAAACAATTAAAGAAGGTTTTGATATCATTATTGAAAAACAACTGTTATTTAATTACGAGTGTAACGTGAAAATAAATTTTTACAAATTTTCAATTGGATCTTAATAATTGAATAACTTGAGAAACATAAATCATAAATAAGTAATTGAATCTTAACTGATTCAAATTCCTATAAAATTTTCTTAAGGTGTCAACCATGAGTTATTCAAGTGTCAAGCTTCTAGCGGTATCCATAGAGTAGAGAAAAATAAATCAACTTTTGAGAGGTGCAAGCAAGAGTGCTAGGTAGCTTATATCTTCCTCTTATTTATAGGAAAAGGCAGAATAAGTTCTTTCTTATTAAAATTAAACTTTCTAATTATAACTAAAGTCAAAATCTAAATAAAATTAAAATTTTAGTTTTAACAAAATCAAATATCTTATATTTATTTTTGAAGTTTCTCAAACTTTACAATTGAGTCCAACTTAATTTAAATTAAATTTTTTCTTTTTAACTGCTCTTTTATGTGTGACCTATTAAGTTCATAATATATTAGTGATGATTATAAATTATGATTCTAATTCGTAATTAGAATTAGATAAATTAAAATTTTTAATTTATCTTTAATTTTTCAATTAAAAAATTTGTAATCATAGATCAAGATTGACCTCTTATAATATGTCATGATCACGTAAGTATTAGAAATGTGAAAATGGTGTGGCTCAACTATCCATGCATGGTTATTATATATAATTTAATTCTTTTTTCATATAATTTTCTAATTAGACATAGAGTATGAATTTGATGTCTATTCTTTTAAATCTAATCATGTTCTTTCTTACAAATTATTAATTAATTTAGAAATAATAACACCATTTCATATTTCAATTCACCAAGGAATTCCTTACATCACTATTAATTAAGAACAATAAAACATCTTTTCTAATTACTTTAAAATGACAAATTCTTTATTGACTTACTCAACTATATCTATATAATTCATATTATCCAATTACTACTGACTAAGCTATCCTAAATATATTAGGTTATAAGTAGCATCAAAATATAATGATTATCATATGAGATACTTTGATAATCTCAAATCTAATAAGTAATTATACAAATCATTATAATGAAAGAAATCCAAAAATATATAAGTAATGTTTTATTTGAGATTCTCATAATCTGACCAACTAGTGAACTTATTTTTTAAGAAGCACCCACATATCTGATTAAGTATCTCTAATATATAAGATCAATTATTGTCTTTATAAGAAAGAAATATAATATGTGGTAACTTTATTGTGCCATCAATATCTCATCTTGATAAACTTCCATTAAGAATAATTTAGGAATAATATATAAATGTAAATTGAATTTCATAATCTTACCATAATTTCAATTACACGGTAGTTATTCCATAGATTTTACCTTTAGTATTAATATATCACATATAATTAACAAAATACATAAAGATAAAGAATGTCTTTATTAATTAAATTAAAAATATCGTATATAAAATTGCAATCAACTAATTGGCTACAATGGGATAAAATAACACATACTTTCTTATACTTTATATATTAATCATGTTATAGAATTTAAAATGACTTTTAAAAAGATGAAAATTTTTTGTTTTGCTTATGTTGTGCATGAGGTCAAATCTTATCCTATCTTTTAACAGTTGTATTAAGGACATTTTCAGTTTTATTGTGCCAACAAATTGCATCTATAATTTAAGTACAAATGCAAAACAGAATCTTCAATTTTGTAGTGCAAAGGTTTCTTTCCTCACGAGATAGTTGGGACATTCCAGTAGTAGGCGATGCTTATTTTTTGCAGGAGCAAATGATAGCTTCTCAAATGGTTATTAAGATCAACTACATAGTGACTATACAAATCAGGAGAAGATGTACCATCAAGAGTTTATGAAGTTACTCTTATCAATCTACCTAATGCTAATAACTAAAAGTCTTTGCCGTCTACACCTGAAATGTATGGAACAGTCTCCACATTGAGTAGGGGCAGCCAAAGCACCTATTCTGGGGCCCACTTTCACTCCCATTTTGGCAGCATTCCAACATTTGTTCTTTTAATTGTTGAGGGTGTTAAATGATATTGGAACAGACAATCTTGGGTTGAGATAGTTCCCATATTACTACATATTCTTTTTAGCTTCTAAGACTAATGTTAGCTTTCAAAGTTAATGGGTTGAGATAACTTCCATATTACTACGCAATCTTTTCAGCTTCCAAGACTAATATTAATTTTCAAAGTTAACGTTAGCTTCTTATACTTATAAATTCATTTAAAGCATCTTACACTCTAATTTTTTTAATTTTAGTCAACATATGAATTTAAGATACTCCAACTCAAAATTTGCGGCAAAGGATTTTCACGGTTCTGACTTGTAAGTTCTGAGTGATAATTTAAAAGTAAAGTTTCTAAATTTTTAATGTATTTTTAGCTTACTAAATATTTGAATATATTATAATTAATTTGTAATTTTCCATTCGTGTGGACACTATATTAGCTTTTTAAAACAGAACATTAATTTGAAATGACATTGTGTTTATTTGTGTTTCTCCTTTTTTTAAAATTTTTAGATTACTTATTATGTATAAAAAATATAATTAAACATTAATAAATAATTTATTTTTGGAATAGTAATTTTCATTATACTTTGCCACAAGTATCGTAATAATTGTTTGACTTATGTTCTTGTTGTAACATCCCATCACTGATGGGAAGGATCAAATAGTAATTTGGGATGGATTATGAGTGTGTTTACGTATCTCGGTATGTTCATGCATCATATGGCCTTGATATATATGCGAATGGAAATTTTTGTATATGCATGACTGTACCTGCATTCATGACATTTCCCGTTATATGTGTCTAAATGTGATTTTTTGTGCTTGAAAAGTGAATTGGAGTGAAATTTTGTGAGTTTTACATTTTTGGGGAATTTTAGAAA
>JANITX010000009.1:58023611-58048508 GCA_027564395.1 Erythroxylum ulei | reverse complement strand
TATACTTGGGTTGCTAAAGGAGTTGGATATTGCTAAAAACTGATGGATTTATTTTCATGGTTGGTAAATAGAATACTGTGAGCAATATGCAAAAAAGTCTCCCTCAACGATGATGGAGACTTTTTTTTAAATTTGAATTTTATTTATTGACGGAATAATATGTCCGTCAGTAAAATGATCGATATTTACAGACGGATTCCGTCGGTAAATTTACTAACCAAATATTTATATCGGTCGGTAAATTTACCGACAGCCGTTTTAACGACATCGTTGGATGTCGGTAATTTCTGTCGCTATTTTACATTACCAACGTAATTCAAATATTTTCCGTCGGTAATTTCCGTTGCTAAACGCGCTATTTCTTGTAGTGGTTGTTGGATTTTTAAAAGTTTGGGCAATGAAATAAAAAATGGTACTTTTTAATTCATTATCCTTATCATTAATGCCCTTAAAGGTCTTAGTAAAACTTTTACTTATCTTAAATTGATGAGCAAATTTCTTAGATCTTTATTAAATTTTTAGGAAGCAAAGATGAAGACTATATATGAAGTAAAAGATTTGAATACCTTACCATTTGAAGAGCTAATTAAATCATTCCTCACCTATAAAATGTGGATGAATTAATTAGATGAAGAGGAAGTGTATCTAACAAGAAAATGTGTAACTTTTAAAGTCTCCAAATATGAGAAAAATAAAGATGAGGATATCTTTAAAAGTGATAGTGATGAGAATGATATAAAGCTCATTACAAAGAAATTAAGAACTTCTTCAAAGAAGAAGAGGGACAAACAATTGCAGAAGAATAATAAGGAGAAAAAAATTAGGCAGTGCTTGGTTCACGTGAGGCAATGATAATAAGAATGAGAATGAATATGGTAAGGAATGAGAATGGATATAACCATTACAATTATGATGGTTGATTAGGACGAAGAAATGATTATCATTACCATTGATAGTGGTTGGTTTGTTAAAAACCTTGAGAAATAAAAAATTATTTTATATTAAATTTTAATTATATTCTAATTAATTATGTTTAATTTATGCACCTCATTTATAATGACATAATGTTTAAAATCAAGTATATTGCGGTATTTCCATTTCAATAGCTCTTGAAGAAAAAAATGCTACTACATTTTCTTGCATCAACATATTGTCAGCCACATAATGTCCTCAAAATACAGTTTAATCATCCAAAATATTGTACATTTTATAAACACAACCATAATGTCCACCATTTCATTGCTACAATAACATCAAGTAACATAATTGAACCTATAAATTGTATTCATTTTCTCAAAATGCGCATGAAACAAAGGTAAAGAGCATTCAATTCATTGCATCCAATCATGTCCACAAGTTTAATGCAATTTACATTCTCCTTGATGATGCAAATGATGTTAAATATCACAACATATACAATACTTCAACCAAAAGCCTTCAAAAGATGCAAAATAACCAAGTTAACACTATAAGCTTTGTTAGCATAACAACTACAAAATTCCCAACTAATACAAAATAATATGGTTAGGCAACATCAATTGCATCCTAAGTTCATAATACTTACAAAAGTATTAATATGCTCCCTCGCATGATTCATAGACTAAAAGATGGATAGAGGAACCCAAGCATAAAGGACCTTTTTAACTGACTTGGTAAAGCAAGCAAAGTCTGAACTTTAGCAGGATCATTATAGAATAATACAACAATCTTACCAACATCTATTAGATATATGCCAATATTAAAACGTTCACTGATGAGCTCTTGCATCTTCTCATTAGTTAGGGAATCAGATTTAGACTTCGCAATCAAAGCATTTGTAACAACAACATACTGTGACATCATTTGTTTGCAAATAGACTCAAACTTAACAGTGAAGTTGTCTAATCTTGAGTTAATAGTTTCCTGAAGGGTTACTGTCTTTTTTTTTCTTGTAAAAGCTTTCCTTTCTTAGTGAGAGGTTTTTTTTCGCTTTTTTGTTACATGGGTGCTTGAAGGAACAGCTGGGAATCCTTGTGTATCAGAGACCATAACAAGTTCATCTTCACTGTCCGATGAAGAACACACTGTCATATTCTTTGGGCAGTTAGCCTTAATACTTGCTTTAGCTATATCCTCAACTTTGAGCCCCGTGGCTTTATCTTTACTCCACATCGTATCCAGTTTGTGCAAATATGGGAATTTAAAGTTCCACGTTCCAATTGCATTCTTGTGATTCTATAAAATAGAATTTCAGGAAACACAAGATAAACAACTCCATAATAAGAAAACTTTATAACTATGAGAGAAGAAACTACTAAAATAAGAGCCCAATTAACTTTTACGTTAGATGTCCTTACCAAGCACCATTCATCAAACCATTGTTTCTCACAATTGACTTTGTGCTCAACATCATCCCATTGATAGCCACTTTGCATACACATTTCAGAAATTGGATTGTACTTGTTTCTTAACCATTTAATCTTAGAGTCAATGTGGGGATCGACTTCCTTATCGAAATTGGGAATCTTGCTCAACAACATCTTGCGCATTTCAACCATGTAATTGTTCGTAAATCCCCCATCTACTTTTCATAAAGGATCGCAAGCTAGATCCTGCAAAACGTCAATCAAAGCTTCAACCTCATCATCCTTCCAATATTTCTTGCTCTTTCCTCTCCCACAGCTAGCTATAACCATTCTTAATAAAAGTACGACAATGTAAGAGCCATCAAGGAAATAACATATAACAAAAATAACTTTGCTTAAAAATTTGAATACAATGATGTAATCCAATAACTCACTTACATAGAGTCAACCAAACAGAGATGTTCACCTGGGTGCATTTCAAAAGTAATCCAATAACTCAGTTATATATTACACATACTAAACAAACATAGATGTTTACCATTCAAGTACATTAATCAAAATCAAAACATTTCAATGTTCTAATAAGCATATGAAACAATCATATCTTAAATCACTAATCTACGTCATTGTCATTGGATCTAATTGTCCATATATTATACATGTTGGTTGCCATATTATTTCTAAATGTCAACCACTCATCAGTTGGACTAATTTGTATAATGTATTTCATTTCATCATTTTCATCACTCTTATCTTCCTCACTCTCCCCTTCATCTTCAGTGATTGACTCTTATAAATCAAAGCTTATGAACTTGCGAATCAAGTTATGTAGAAGGGAGCCAACCATTATAATTAGAACTTAGGCTTAAATTGAGAAAATTGAAGGGCATGTAAGGATCTACCATCTTCCTTTCAACAATCCAAAGCATCTCTCAATAACATTCCTTGATTTGGATTGCTTCATATTAAAGTATTCCTCTACTATCTCTGGTTGATGGCCATCAAATTCTATGAGGTTATAGTGTTGGCCTTGATATGGAGCAAGAAATCCATTTACATTGCAATATCCAAAGTCAACCTAGTAATAACAACCTTTATACTTGAACAACAAGTTATGGATGAGCAACATAACCCAAAGAGAAACCAAACTGGATATTGTAACACAAATTTACCTTGAGGGACTCGTAAACCATGAGGCTTTGAGATTGCAGCTCGAAACACACGTCCATCATGCGCAGACCCTCCCAACCAGGCCATACATATATGAATTGCATGTTTAGGCAACAAACACCTAAAACATTTGTTCAAATACATCCCTTTCTTGTGCGATATCGAGGCTTATCTTCACTAGGATGTGTAACTTTAATTATTGTCCCATTTAAGGCTCCTAGGCAACCGTACAAAAAAGAAGAAGATGATGATTTAGTACATAAAAGCTTGCATATTAATGTTATAGGTTAATTATAATTTTCAATTACCTTAAATCATTTCCATCTCTCATGTTGACATTCCTAAGTAATAGAGTCTGGCTTCTTGAGCAAAATATGATGCAATCTTATAATTGCATAAAGAACTTGATGGAATTGCCGACTCACGATTTCTTTACTATAAAGAAAAAATAGCCTAATTGTCCTACTCTTTTTATGGTGAGCTAAGATGTATATAAACATTGCTACAACCTCTTCTACGGATGTGTTCTTAGTGGGTTTTAAACCCCTTACATCTCTTACCATATCATACAATATCCTAAAGGTTACTCTATCCATACAAAGTTCACTAATGCAGGAATCATTACAATCCATGGTCAATCTAAATATCCATCTCATTCTATCAATCCTTTTTTCTTCCTTTTTTTTAAATTTCACGGACCTTATCTCAAAGGTGCAAACAAATGATAACATAATGGATGGAAAATAAGAAAACCATCATATTATCTTTTGTTTGTTGAAGTATCAAAAGTTGCTTTAGTTTGTGTCGTCGTTCGCTAATAGGGGGTGAGCCATTTTGATCTACATTAAAAAAATCTAGAAAGTAAATGTCCAACATATGGAATTTCTCACAAATGTAAACTTGAATGATGCAGTGATGACTTGGGACAGAGCTAAACTGAAAATAGTTGATAGATTAAATAGCAATCAGTGTTGAGTTATTCACATTTTATGTGCATGCTTTTAAGACCAATTAAGTACCTTCTCATTTGCACAAGTTCAAATTCCAAAATTAGTAATTTTTCCTTTATGTACGTTAAAAAAAACCCAATTTACTTCCACTGTACAGTTTTGTAGCAGCAGAAAGGATTCAACTAACTATTGCTAGTTGTTATTGATGTGTGTGTAACAAGAATTGAGCGATAGACCAAAAATAACCCAAAGAATAGTCATTTCCCTAACCGGTGAATGATGAGCAAAACAATAAAATCTGTAAATCAAAGAGAAACATGTTGTAGAATCCTATGCAAACTGCACTTCAATTATTCAAGATATCGACTTTTACTACAACTGGAGCTTAGGGCTGCCAAGTTCAAACAAAATTTAAAGGCAACAATTTTTACGATGATTGAAACATTATGCTCTGTGCCACTATAAACCAAATTTGGAATTGTCAGGCATTATGGTTAACCAACAATTTACTAAATCTTGCTACCATAATTAGATTAAAACAAAGTTACATTCAGAGACTTACAAGCCAACCCAATTTACCCACACCAATTACATAATAATCAACCCATTCACCTAAACCTTAAAGCCATAACTTTTATGTGAAGAATTCGTGAAAAAGAAAACAAAGATTGTTGTGTACGAAACTACACTTGGATTTACAAGATAAAATGGAGGATCTCATTCTTCTCCATTTCTTCTTCGTGTTCATCAGTATCAAGACAAGACTCGAACCAAAATCTTAAGAGACGTGATGAAAGAGGAGAACAAGAAACAAAAAGAAAAAGAAAACCCAAAATGCATGTCATAGATTAAACCATATTTAGTAAAATCAAATTGTAAAATCTAAGAAAAACCATATTTAGTAAAACCAAATTGTAAAATCTAAGAAAATGAACTTTCTTTCTTCATATTATACCACAACTAAAAGCACGCGAATAGTAGAAAATGCAAACCCAAGCCTTAAAAGAACTTTCAACTTTTCGTTCTTTTCCTACTCTACTTTACTTGAACTTGAAGGGATTCTAGAGACCAGAAAACAAAGAACATCGTGACAAACGTACACAGAATCAGAATTCAATCCTTCAACCATCATTTGGTCCAACTATCCTACATACAATAACGTGCTAGTCCTGAGCCAAATCAGAATCTATATATAATTATGGTTGTGGTTTTTTTATATAAGATAGTTAACTCTAAAGGAATTCTAGACGAACAAGTTACTAGTTTTTTCGAGGCATAGATCAAAGGAAATTGCAATGAAATAAACAAGGATACTAGCAAACAAGCTGACATATTAGCTGGAGAAAGTTTTTGGTCGCAGAACACGAGATATAACGCGTCATCATATATGTGATGGAGTGGAAGACGATCAGATATTACCCTCTTGGGCAAGATTATAAAAGAATGGAAAAAAAAAACCTCCAGTTACCTTCAGGTGTCCTGAGGATCGATAAGAAAATTAAGATGGCAGCTACACAGGCAAATAAAGAAGCAGAGACCGATCTTAGCAGTTAACCCAAATTTGGGTTTAATGCATCAACTTTAAATGAATACCCCTTTTACATATGTTTGGGCCTCGTAATATTCTGATGCACCCATATTGCAGGGATTTATACTGCCATCTCTATTAATTACTTAACATCAAATTCTTTTCAGTTACAAAATGAACATTGTGTTATTTCACAAAAAGTATTTGCCACATACAACAATCCAGAGATTCAACAAACCCATTCAAAATTGACCTCCATGATCCATTTCCTTCAATTGATCGAACAACCCAGGTTTGTTAATGATTCTTAAAAGGAAAATAGTGAGAAGAAGATAAAGGAAGCAATAGAAGAATTCCCATCTCCATCAATGTTTCATTTCAACTTGATTGGATAGAAAAACTTGAAACTATGGTAATATTTCTGTTATATCTCTAAATCAACTAAAAACAAGAACTTGGAAGATAATAAAACTTCAAAGTTTGAAAATAAAAAAGAAGACAATCGTATCATCTTCCCCATGACAAAAAAAGCCCGAAACAGGACACGCAAAAGAAGATAATCATATCATCTGCACACACACGCATCATATGAATGTATTCCAATAAGGCAGAATATAGTTAGTCGATATTGTAGAACAAATGAAACAGAAAGCTAGAGAATGAAAACAAAAAAGAAAATTTTTAGGCACAAATAATTGAGTTCTACAAGAATAAAAATTCAGAAAAAAAAAACAATTACTTGAACATGACAAAATGGATAATTTCGATTCAGTAATGCAAAGATAATCCTTACCTTTATAGGAAACGAGAGTTGGGATGGAGGAGGAAGTCCCTAAAGTCTAAACTTGTACAGATTGAAGAAAACCCAAAGAACCCAAAAAGCCCCAAACAAGAAGCGATTGATTAACGAAGAACTGTACCAAAAAATAAGAGACTGTGGGAAAGGAAGGAAGAGTTTGGAGTGTGAGTTAAAAGCCTCTAGCGAGAATTGCACCAAATGTTGAGTTAAAAGCCTCTAACGAGAATTGCACCAAATGTACCAAGTAATGACTTCCATTCCTCTCGATTACGAGGGGTATAGAGTAATGCCCTAAAGATAGAAATGAAATTACTATTCATTCAATCATAATTTCTTATCATGCAAGTGATTTTCATTCTTTATCGAAACCCCCCTTTTCATACCCATTAACCAAGCACCACCTTAAGATTACATAGAATGAGATTAATAGCTTAGAGGATCAGAAATTCAAAAAAATTGTAAAAAGTGTATGTTTTATAGTCATTAATGATGAGGCACATTTCTCTTAAATTCTTACGATAATAATGATGATTATAATATTGATATTTCATATAATGAGTTAGATGAATGCTTAGAAGTCATGAAATTGCAAAAAAAGGAATTATCTTCTAAGCATAAAAAAACTTTAATGCTCTTAGATGAATGCATGATTGAGAATGAGATATTGAAATGTGATATGCATGACATGGTAAGATTTAAGTCTAGTTGTTTCTAATGATAATGAGTATGATTTATTACAAAATGAGGCATCAAATAAAGAGAATAATGACTTAAAGTCCTTTCTTAGATTATAGTAAAAATTGAATAGCATGTTTGAAGCATAAAAGAGCTTTAATGACAGGTATGAAATTGGTTTAACTTATGAAAATGCATCATCCAATTATAAGATAATTTTTTTTGGTGGGAAAAGCATTTAAATGATGAAATTATACCTAAATCATCACATAGGCATATACTAATTTTATACTTGAAAATTTTATTGCTTATACATCATCTTCTAGGTCCTGCAAAAAAAAAGCATTCATATAGAGTTCACATTCTAAACCTAAAGAGCCTATCATAAAAGGAAATTAGGTATATTTTTAATACAAAGCCACAACAAAAGATCATGTGACATTTTTTGTATTTTATATAAGGATCTTTATCATCAAAATGATATAAAATAAGCTCACAATCACTATAGGTCACTATACAAGCATTTAGTCTTGTTCACAACTTTCTTAGGCAATATTTACATTAAAAGAGCATTTTATATGCTAAACTATTTTTTAATCCTTATTATGACACAAGAAGAGCTTCTTATCCCTTTTATATCCAAATTAGACTCCCAATTACCATCACACTCAAAGAGGACCTATAAATGAATATATGTCACATTCTTATATGTCAAACACATAATTTATACACTTCTAAATCATTTTATATGTGATGTCACTTTTATAGTAATTATGGATGTATTAATAAAAATTTCTCTTCAAAATAATGCCTTTTAAGTAAACTAAAAAAGATATGGGTTGAAAAAGGTTTAAAAACTAACCTTAAAGACCTAATTTTGAATGGTACCTAGTAAAAGAAAGATATATTAATATTAAACTAGTATAAAAGCTTTTTGAAAAAATTTTAAGTACTTGATAATAACTTTGCACAAACTATTTGCCTATAAGATAGATTTTTTGAAAAAGGGGAGAGGAAAGTTAATTAACCCCTAACCAGTCAAAGTCGGAGAAAATGATAATCTTCCCAACCGGAGAATTCGTGGGTAAGAAAGGTCGAGTTATTATTGGAGGATAGACCCCAAATCAGAACGAAGACACTTTCATTCGTTGAGAGAGGGGCTTTTAGTTACGCAGTGAGAGCGCTGAGTTTGGTTAGCTTTGGTTTAGAGAAAGCGTAACTTTCCTGAAGACTCTGGAAAAGATAACCAAGAACGTAACAATGATTGATTTCGCTCAAATCAAAGAAAAATAGCTACTGACTAGATTGATGAATTCAAAGTTGGAAGAATGGAACTCTCCAATTTCGTTTTAGTTCGCAAGTATAGAGAGACAGGTTTGGAGAGGAAAATGCAATTTCAGAGATGGTGCAGGAGAATGCCATTCTTTTTCTTTTTCATCAATTTCTCTGTATTTTTTAATAAGAAGCTTATTTTTGTTTTTCAGAGAAATCATTGAAAAAGAAAGAGAAATCACTTATTTAAAGTCAATATATGATTTTAATGATATTAAAAATATATTGTTATTAATGAATTTACTTTTGGTAATATTAGTAGCTCTATTATAATAAAATTAAGCCATATATGAAAAATGATTTTTAATAGAGGGAAAAAAGTAAGCAAATGAGTCAATTGAATAAATTGAGCTATCAAAGGATGGATAAAATGTGAAAATTGGAGTACATATGTAGCTTAAGAGAGTTTCAAGGAAATTCAAGTGAAGAACTAAGATCAAGGAGGAATCAAGCACATCAAGCCTAAAAAAATCATTATGGTCCTTCTTCCAACCTTATATTGGACATTTCAATGAATTAGGGGCTCAATTTGCATGATCATTTACTTAAAATGCATAATACATAAATTCTTTCATAATCAAGATGAAATTTTTTAGTCTTTAAATAAACTCTCTTAATCTTCAAAATAAAGCTTAAGGAAGTTTTAAAATGGTTTTAAGTCATATTTTTATAAAAGAGGTGTTATTTATCTTCAAAAAGACTTGGGAATTCTAGTTTTAAATGTTATTTTTTGTTGGGATTTAGTTAGCCTAAGAGTTTGGATAGGTTAGTTGAACAAAATTTTAAAAAGTTATAGAATATGCAGTATGTAACTGATTAAATCATAAATAAATGATGGGCCAACTAGTGATCAATCATCTAGCTAAAGGATTTTGATTGGATGGTCTGTAGTGTCTTTCTTAAGTTATTAAAGATTACTTTGTGCCTTACTAGGGGTCTAACTAGCTGAAAGTGGAGTCCGACTAGCTTATTGTGCCTAAAAACTAACTGTTATAAATATTAGTTGTCTAATAATTATTTAAGTTAGTTTTGGGTATAAGTAGACCATAAATGAGTTTCAAGAGGAACTTTTAGCATACTAGAAGGTTCTTAAGAGCCTTGAGAGGCTAGAAGTGCATTTGAGTACATATAAGCATTGCATAAACCATACTGAGTCTTTGTTCATTAACTTGAGTAAGAGAGGGATATCTAAGTTTTATGATTGTGTAATTATTAAAATTAGTAAAATTTCTTGAGGTGTGCTCTGTGAGAGGTATCCTTAACCTTGAATAAGATTTGTAAAGGATTTTTCTTCACTCATAACAAAATAAGATATTTTTAAAGTTTACTCTTTATCTGTGGTAAAAAAAAGTATTATATGGAGGGTTTCTCTTCATCCACTAAAGGAAGAAGATAGAGAATTCTCAAGTAGAGATTTAGGAGTGGAAGTAGGCTAAGGGTTGTTTAGTCGAATCTTTATAAATCAAATTTATCTCTCTTTTCTATTTTTATTTTTGTGTTTAATGTATGATTATTTTATATATTTTTAATAATCATTCATTAATTAGTTTTCAATTAGGCTAATAAGTGACCACATATAATTCATCTGATCTCATGTGCCATCTAAGGACTAACATAAGTATTATAAGTTTCTTTAATTCATCATCATAATAGTTTAGGCCATTTTTTATAGTGTCAGCACTTGATCATTCATAGTAAACAATGACTCATTCCATTTTTCAATTGATAATTGTTAAATATTGGCAGAGAAGAATAATTTCATTCTCATATATAACGTTGTCTATACTAAATATAGTAACAGATTCCCTAAGATACTTGGAAATCTGTATCTTATTTTAATCCCTAGAAATCAGGGATTTATATGATAACTATACAATCTTCTAGATAATATTTACACAATCCTACATAATCTAACACTCCCCCTCAAGCTGGTGAGTGGATATCTTCCATCCTTAGCTTGCCAATAATATGTTGAAACTTTGTGCTTGTCAGTCCCTTTGTCAGTATGTCTGCCAACTGATCCTTGGTTGACACAAATGGAGTGCATATTAAGCCACTGTCCAGTTTTTCCTTGATGAATAACCTATCAACTTCAATATGCTTTGTTCGATCATGTTGTTCTGGGTTATGTGCAATGCTGATAGCTGATTTGTTATCACACTATAACCTCATGGGTCCTTCCCATTTTATTCTCAAGTCATCAAGAATTATCTTCAACCAAAGTAATTCACATATCCCCAATGCCATAGATCTAAACTCAGACTCTCCACTTGATCTTGCCACTACATTCTGCTTCTTACTTCTCCATGTTACAAGATTACAACCTAGGAATGTGCATTAACCAGATGTTGATCTCCTATCCACCAAAGATCCTGTTTAGTCTGCATCGGTATAAGTCTCTAATGTCAAACCTGTGATTGATTGTCGTTTAAATAGAATTCCTTTTCCTGAGCTGCCTTTCAAGTATTATAGTATTCTGTTTACTGCCTTAAGATGTGATTATTTAAGACTGTGCATAAATTAACTAACTGTGCTCACTGCAAATGCTATATCTGGTCTTGTGTGCCAGATATATCAACTTCCCAATAAGCTTTTAATATGATACTTTATCTACCATGGGATCTTCTGGAGCATCGCTTAATCCATGATTGAATTCTATCAGTGTCTCCACTGGTTTACAACCCAATTTCCCTGTTTCTTTTAATAAGTCAAGTACATACTTTTGTTGAGAGATGAAAATCCCTTGCTTTGAATGAGCTACTTCAATACCTAGGAAGTACTTTAACTTTCCTAGTTCATTGATATCAAATTCCTTCAAGAGACATTGCTTCAGATTTTTAATCCCTTCTACATCATTACCCGTCACAATAATATCATCTACATAAACAAGTAATGCTGTGACTTCCCTAGAATTTAAGTGTCTAATGAACAAAATATGGCCTCCTTGACTCTGCTTATATCCCAATGAAACCATCACCTTAGTGAACCTCCCAAACCAAGCTTGTGGGGATTGTTTGAGCCGATAAAGAGCTTTCTTCAGCTTGCATACCATCCCTTCTTTAGATTCAAATCCAGGAGGAGCTTCCATGTAAATTTACTCTTCTAGATCACCATGGAGGAAGGCATTCTTAACATCAAATTGTTGCAGATTCCACTCAAAAATAGCAGCTAATGATAACAGTATCTGTACCGTGTTCGTCTTAGCAACATGGGCAAATGTCTCAAGATAATCGATGCCATATGTTTGAGTGAACCCTTTGGCCACCAATCTTGCCTTATATCTTTCCACCGATCCATCAGCCTTATATTTTACGGTGAAGACCCACCTACACCCAACTAGTTTCTTTCCTCTTGGAAATTCCACTAACTCCCATGTCTTGTTATTCTCAAGGGCCTTTATTTCAGTTTTCATAGCATCCTCCCACTTTTTGTCTCATAATGCCTTAGTTAGATGTCTCGGTGTGGGAATTGTATGGAGATTGGTTAGGAAGGCACTATTTTTTTTGGATAGATTTTGATAAGACATGAAAGAAAACAGTGGGTATTTTGTGTAGGTTCTTGTTCCATTCCTAAGTGCAATTGGTAGGTCCTCAGTACTTGTTTCTTTTGGTTCTTCTACTGGTTCAACTAACTCAACCCTTGGCTCACTATCTGGTGTGATATTATCAGTTGGAAATTGAGCAATAGCATAAATAGGAGACTGAACTTGTGATGGTCGAGAGATTGGTACCTTCCTCCTAGAATGAACTTGCAGTGGCTGTTTGTCAACAGATGTGGCTAACTCAATTGAGGAAGTAGATTTAGGCACGGTAGGAGACTGAACAAAAACTAGGATCTAGGAGAAACATGTCCTTTTCTTTATCTTCTCTCAAGATCTCCCCCTGAAGATAGGTGTGTTGAAAAAAGGTTCATTCTCAACAAAAGTAACATCAACTGAGATTAAAAAAAATTTAGAAGGTGGATGAAAGCATTTATAACCCTTTTGAGTGGAGGAATATCTAATAAAAATGCATCAAAGAGCTCGTGGATCTAATTTTCTCCTATTGTGAGAATGGATATGAACAAATTCAACACAGCCAAAGATTCGAGGTATCCGATTGTTTGACACAGAAAAATTTGGGAAAATTTTTCTGAGAATGTCAATTGGACTTTTGAACCCAAGGACTCGTATTGGAAGTCTATTAATAAGATGGGCAACAGTTAAAACTGCTTCATCCCAGTATTGTTTTGGAACACTTTTATAAAAACAACAGTGCTCTAGTGATCTCTAGAAGATGTCCATTTTTTTCTCTCGGCTACCCCGTTTTGTTGTGGGGTAGTAACACATGATGACTCATGAATAATTCTTATTTTCTGAAAAAAAAAAAGAATAAGAAGAAAGGGTTTGATTGAAATAGTCCTTAGCATTGTCTGATCAAAATCTTTTAATTTTGACATCAAAATGAGTATTGATCATGTTGTGGAAACTAGAGAAAACAGTACTAACATCAGATTTTTTTTTTCAAAAGATAAAGCCATGTGACTCAGGTACAATCATCAATAAATGAAACAAACCACCTAGCACCTGAAAACATTTGGAATGATAGAAGGTCCCCAAATATCACTATGAATGAGAGAAAAGGATCAAAGGTTTTGTTATTGCTTATTGGAAAGGAAGCACATTTGTGCTTTGCAACTTCACAATCATCACAATGAAAAATTTCAGATGTAAGACCTTTAAACAACGAAGGAAACACCAACTTCATAATTCTAAAAGATGGATGACCTAAACGATGATGATGAAGCCAAATTTTATCTTGGTTTGACATGATAGATTCGGAAAAAAGGGATGTAGATAAGGTTTTTCCAACTTCTAGTTTACTGTGTTGTTTTTCCAGAAAATAGAGACCATCTCTCTAACTAGCACATCCAATCATCTTCTTCATGCCTAGCTCTTGAAAGACACAATGTGATGGAAAAAAAGTTATATTGCAATTTGAATATGTGGTTAATTTTTGAATGGAAATAAGGTTTGCAAATAGCTTGGGAACATGGAGGACATTTCTTAGTGTAATGTCCTTGTTTATGTATATATCCCCTTGACCAACTACGATGGTGATAGATCCATCAGCTATTGTAATCTTTTTATGGCTACAGCTGGGGTTATAAGAGATAAAGTATTTAGAGGAACAAGTCATATGATCCGATGCTCCGGAATTAATTACCCACATAGAAGAGAAATTTCTTTCTGAGGCATTAGGATTAGAAGAAGAAGAAATACCTAAAAACACCAATGAACAAGTATTTGTTGAGGTTGGCTTCTCAAAGGACTCCATAAAAGTTTTCAGTTTCTCCATTTCTTCGGTATTGAACTCAGGAATAGGTTTTTTGGAATTTCCTTCATTAGTTGGCAAAGTTCTCACCATATGTGCTTGACTTCGGTCGTTCCCACTTCGACTAGGCTTGCCATGAAGTTTCCAGCATTTTTCCCTAGTATGCTGATGTTTCTTGCAGTATGTACATAATAGGGAATCTCGATTAAAAGGTTTGGATGAGTCCACTCTAGTAACAGCTGTAGGATTGTTAGCCTCCTTCAATTCCATGGCCTTGGTAATGAGTGTAGAACCATCTCCTCCTTGTGGTTCAGGCATAACACTTTGACATCCCTCTTCCGCATGTATAATAGCGATCGTCTCATTTAGAGACGGTAGGTCTTATTTTCCCATAATCTGCACCCTTATAGCATCAAATTCCACTTTTAAATATGCAAAAAAATCATAAATACGATTATTTTCCACAAAACGCTTCAGAATTGCTGCATCTTCAGTACATTGCATTTGGATACATTGATAATGATCCATCTCTTGCCACAAGCTTTGTAAGAGACTCGAATATTCACTGACAATCTGAGTCTCCTGTTTAGTTGTTGAAACTTTCGTCCTAATCTCTTAAATCTGTGCAACATCATTAAATTTGGAATAAGTCTGCTGAATAGCTTCCCAAATCTCTTTGGCAGTTTCGAGGAACATGCATGTGTCACTAATCTCTAGTAGCATTGAGTTCCATAACTAGGACAGTCTTGTTCATCCCACGCTGCAAATTTTGGATCATCCTATGAGTGCCCATTAAATGGCTCAATTTCCCTCTCCCTTTTAGGAATGTGCGAACCAATTGTGACCACTTTAAATAGTTCTTCCCATTCAGTCAGTATGCAACTTGAATATTCTGCAAATCTCCAAGTATAACAGCAACAATATTTTCGACTGTAGGGCTGATAATTCCAGCATAACCGCTAGATGATTCCGACATGATTAATTAGGTAGGACTAAGGAAAGGAGCAGGAAAAATTGAGTGATAAGGCTAAGACGCTGAGAGGGACAGTGGAGATGAGGCTCTCGGTTAGTATGACCAGAGAAAAAATCAGAGTTTTAGGAAAGAGCCAACAGCTCTAATACCATGTTAAATATTGGCAGAGAAGAATAATTTCATTCTCATATATAACGTAGGTTACAGTCATATGATATAGATATGCAATTGTCTATACTAAATATAGTAATAAATTCCCTAAGATACATGGCAATCTGTATCTTATTCTAATCCCTAGAAATCAGGGATTTATATGATAACTATACAATCTTCTAGATAATATTTACATAATCCTACATAATCTGACAATAATAAATGGCTCAATTATAATCCTTAAGTAATTATATACTCCTTTTTTTAAATACTCAAATCTTTTTTATCGTAAGACATACTTAAGAGTTTTGTTCCCTGTATGATCCTATAGATGCATAATCTTAATGAAACTATATTTTCAATGAAAAGATTAAAATATCCATAACTATATCACGAATAAGATAATTTATTTCATATTGGCTAAGTTTTCTTAAAATATAAGCAATTAATTTACCATTCAACATTGACACTTATAAACTAATTCAAGAGGCATCAAAGATAAGGAAGAGATAAAAATTGGCAATCAGACTTTCCTTCAACTTCTAAACCTTCTTCTTACAAGTATCATTCTAACCAAACTTGATATTTTTGTTTGTAATAATTGTAAAATGTGAAGTAACTTCTTTGAAACATTCTAATATATCCATCCATCCATCTATCTATCTATTTATATGTTTCAAAAAAGTTACTTATATATATATATACCTTCCTAACTCTTTATCTTTCTCACAAAGTTGAGTTTGAGCCATTTACTTAACTATATGAATCTTTTAAGTAATTATTAAAAAGATTCTAAACAAATCTTTTGTAAAATTTTGATTAAAACCTTAATTAATGACCTAAATCTTTTTCTTTAGATCAACACTGATCTTATAATTAGGTATTATATGATCAATAAGATTAACTAGTTTAACCAAAATTCACAATTTCAAAATTTAACATATGATTGATGTTCACTAAGAATTTGAATGACCAATATCAAGTATTCCATAGCCTCCTCCTTACTATTAGAATATACCAAAACATTATCAATGAAATAATAAAAATAATAAAAAAGACTTATCATGAAACTTATAAAAATTGTAGGTGTATTTGTCAAACTAAAAGATATTACCAAAAATTTATAATGTCTATGTCGAAATTTAAATAATTTCTTAGATATATCTTATTTTCATAACCTGATCCCAAATTATTTCTTAAAAATAATCGAATTTTTACATGAGAAATAGGCTACTTATTTTTATCGTGACCTTATTAAGTTACTCGTAATCAATAAATAACCTTCTTTATAAAATCTATCATTACTCTATAAGGTGAAGAAGTTGACTTGATATATGATGAACATTTTTTACTACTTAAGTTTTAATAATTACAAATTAAGGTAAGTGGCCATTCATTTGGTAGTAATACAATGGAGAATAGAGTATCTATCAAACAAGGAAGCTGTAGGAATCAACAAACTCTTTTACTATTACCTAGACATGTAAAATAAAAGGATTGAATAAAACTAAAATTACACCTAGGTAAAGTTAGCAATCACTAAAGGGCGTAATCAAGAGAAAAAAAAATATCATCTAGAAAGAAACTCCCCTAGTCATCATCTTCATATTCATAATTTAATAAATTCAAAAGATTTTATAATATAGATAGGTGAAATTTCCAAAAGTATGCATTTACTCTCTCTCAAATTACAAACACTTGTTCTAGAGCTAATATATCTATTCAATTAAAACCCCCAAGAATGCGTTAAAATTTACTGAAATGCTTGACCCTAACACCAGAAGATTTACATAAGCCCTGTACTCCATGCAACTCCTAATGTCTATGCAATGGTCTACTAATAAGGGACGGATCCTCTCTCTCTTACCTTGTTGTATTGAATCTCAGTTATTTATTTGTTTGAATCCTACATATATAGATAACTGAGATTCAATGAGACAGGATAAGAAATAGAGAATCTTGGCATCTACTAATATGCTCCTCTTGAATCATCTATATATAAATTATGATCTGATGTAATCATTAGCTTTAACTAAATCAATATCAAGAATATTCAAAGATATTTCTAAAAAATAAAATATCATTTTATAAATAAACTTGAATCAATCCATATAAAGACACCAATAATGTTCCTACTATCTAGGCATTTAATAAACCACTCACAATGTTTAAAAATAAAAAATAAAAGAGTTTTAGAGTTGATCACAATATTTCAATGTGACCTCGAGCTATTGGCATGATTTTGATCTTCTCCTTGTAAAACAGATGCTTTGTGCTTCTTTAAGGTGTTTTTCTCTCTCAGTAGCTAGCCCCATGTTTAGAACAACAGAAATTTTTTGGGGTAATATACGTGATCAATAGAACTTCTGCCCATTGTGTAAAGGACACTGAAAGAGAACAAGCAAAGGCTATGACCATTACATCCTGTTTACAAATGTTACTGACGACTACACTGTATAGATACCAAGTACTTATCGGGATATCTTAAGCAATCAGCAAAACCATAGTTGGTACAAGCAACCATTATCCACACATCTCCCTCATGATTAAATAATGTTATAGTCACTTTTTAACCCATCTCCAGGTCCGGCCTTCTGTCAAGTGCTTCCTGCGTCCCTTCGTCCGGAAATGCATCTGGATAGGCCGCCAAAATTTTTGCCTTCATATTCCTGGTGGAAAAAAAATGGAGACTGACAAAACAATGGAAGTCGAAACGGAAATAATGTGGAAAAAACTATAGTAGTAAATCAGAACTTGCACTTCATTCATAATCAACAAACATGTAATTTTACTTTCTAGGATTGATGACACCTACAATCAGGAGGCATCCTGAGAGAATACCACACAACTAGTCATCATCTTCCTCCATCAACAAAGAATTTGTTTAGGAATATTTTTGACTGCATCAGACCTTCTTTTCAGAAAATGAGAGCAATTCTAAAACTAATCCTACCAATTTTCATGTTTATGGGATTTCACTGCAGTCACTGAAATTAGGTCACAAGTTTCCCGATTAAACATATTGATAAGGTCATTGAAATGTGCAATCTAGTTCAGTCCATTCTTCACTTTCTTGCACTCATCAACAAGTGGTGGTCCCAAAAGACTTAGTCATCAAATGCACAAAAAGTAGGAATATCGGACAAGTTTCATACTATTCTTTCCCCATTTGTATTACACATTGATATATAATTAAGAATGAAGCATTCACATGAAATGACAGGCATGGAGAACGGTTCACTTACCTTAGCTTCTGGAAGATGTAATCAAGGTCAGACTTCATAGACTTTAACAGACGAGTATTTCTGGAGAAATCAGGGGAAACCTCTCCAAAGCAATTCTCTGAATATTCATTAAAATGAGATAAGACTGCATTACTGTCCTGCAACCTTCCCAATCTACCTTGTGCACAAAAAGGGAAAAAGGACAGCATAAAAAGAAATCAGTCAAAGATCGCTATTTACCATCCATGAAAAGCAAATGTAGCAAAGAAAGACAGCAATGTGGATCGTCAGTTCAAGAGTTTTGGTTGCTGAAAATTCATATTAAAAGTAACAAGTAATGGAGGGTAAGGAACTAAAAATCGCTCCTAGAGTCTAAAAATCACTCCTAGAAGAAAACATCACACCTTTTAATTGAAAACTCAAGTTTATATAAAAGGGTTCACACACACACACATACACATATATAAAAGTTCTTGGAATCTTTATTCTACTAGTAAAGAAAGCCTAATAAATATCTAAGATAGAATTGAATCCAACATTAATAAGAATTCTTTGTTCTTATCTCATAAGCAAAACTTAATAGAAAATAAATTTTCATCCCTGATGTCCTTGTTATCACACCAACTCGTACTTTAATTCTATCAAATTAAAATTTGTGATTGAGTGAGTTACCCTCTTTTATTTCTTTTGTAAACCATTTAACTCTTTTGTATCATATAACCTTCGTGCTAATGAAGCACTGCTTCTTCTTCTCGCAACACTAATTCTTAAGAATTCCACTTATTGGTTATTTTAGTCTATTCATGTTAGTTTTGCAACCCTACTTGTTGGACTAAATTAAAATCCTAACCTATAGTTTTGACGATAACAAAACTTATTGTTATTAATGAATTTAATTTTGGTAATATTAGTAGCTTCCATTGTAACAAAATTAAACAAGATATGAAAAATAAAGTTTAATAGAAGGGTAAAATAAGCAAATGAGCTAATTAAAAAACTAAGCAAGCAAAAGATGGAGAAGATGAGTGAAGTGGAGCATAGATACAAACTAAAGGGGTTGCAAGGAAATTCAAGAGAAGAATCAAAAGAACGTAAGAATCAAACACATCAAGATTTAACAAATGATTATAATTCTTCTTGTAACTTTCTCTTGGTCATCTTCATGTAAACAAGTCATCCATGGAATTTTTTCAATTCTTATCGCTAAGTGTCTCATAAAGTGTTTGCGGTATGAGAATTGAATTTATTTTGGTAAGAAGAATTTATGGCTTGAGGAGCATTTTTCAAGGAAATAAAATGTGTAATTGAGCGTCTGTTGCATTTTTGTATTCCCTTCCTAATAACTATAGAAATACTTGAGTCATCATATTCAAGCTTTTGGATTTTAGTACCTGATTCTGGATTAGATTATTCGGCATGAGTAAGGTAAGGACTACATTCCTTCACGAGTTGACCAAGAATGGCTTGTTATTAGTAGATGTTGGTTCAAGAGAAACAAGATCTTCTAAGGTGTTAGGTCAGACAGTGCTTGGCTCAACTTGGGCAACTTTTTCCATAGTTTATAGGAAAGAGAAATCAAGCAAAATATACTTATCTTCCTTACAACGATCTCTCACCCCCTAAACATAAATAGTAATAAAGAAAGGCTCATACTCAATAGAGGACACATCCCTGGAAATGAAAATTTTATGTGAGGAAGGATGATAGCACTTATACCCCTTTTATATAAGAGAGTAGCAGACGAAGATGCGCTGTAGGGCCCCTGGGTCAAGTTTTCGAATATGAACAAAAATGACACGCCCAAACACTTTTGGAGGTAGGATGTTCTTTATGTTTAAGGTAGGAAAAAGCTATAAAGAGCTTCCAATGGTTTTTTAAATTCCAAAGGTCCGAAAGGTGATCTGTTTATTAAATGGTCCCCCATTAGTTTTAGGAACATTCACTTGATACAATAAGGTTCTAGTCACTTCAAGTAAATGTTGATTCTTACATTCAACTACCCCATTTTGTGGAGGGGTGTCAAAACAGGATGAATAATGACCAACTTCCTTCTGAAAGAATGAAGGTAAGGTTTGATTGAAGTATCCCAAGCATTATTGCTCCTTACCCCTTTTATGCTCACCCCAAACTAGTCTTTTATCATTTGGAAAAAATTAAAGAAGATTTGACTGACTTCATAATTGTTTTACATGAGAAATATCCTGTTACCCTAGTGCAATTAACAATAAAACTAACAAATCACTTAGCCCCTCACACATCAATTATCCTTGATGGTCTCTATATATCATAATGAATTAAAATCAAAGATAATCAAGATTTATTGTCACTTAGAGGTGACAAATTTTTGAGTAAATAGGCTTAATTCCTTTTCCTTGATGATCCTCTCTATAAATAAGAATTTCTGTACAATCTATTTTTGGTCATAATCTATAGACAGCTAATTACTCTAATATAAAGCTAATGCACTAATTACTGATATTCTATTCTAGGTAAGAATATATACACAGATCTTAGGCATAATTTCTACCATAATCTTTGCACAATTCTACCATAATCTTTGCCATTAATATCCCCCCTCAAATTGATGTTGAGTGATCAACTAGCATCAATTTGTCAACAAGAAAGTGATGTCGATGTTTGAAAAGAGCTTTAATAACTATATTAGCTGTTTGGAGATCAGAAGTGATATGTGGAAGAGAGATGACAAGAGCATCATATGCGTCACGAATAGAGTAACAATCCACTTCGATGGGTTTGGTTTGCTCATGAAACACTAAGTTAATAGCAATTTGAATAGCACTAATGTTATTTGCATGGAGCGGAGTAGGCTCAATTTGAGGAAACCCAAGCTATCCTAACAATCCACGAAGCCGAACAATTTCAGAACATGCAGAGGACATAGCACGATACTTAAAACTCGGTAGAAGACCTAGACACCTGATCTTCCTTCTTGCTTTTCCAAGAAACAAGATAGTTACCAAGAAACGTGCACCAACCAATAACAGAACATCTAGTATCAGCACAAGCAGCCCAATCAGCATCGTTGTATGCAACCAGACAAATAGGAGAGTCTGCTGAAAAGAAAAGACACCAGGCACACTTGCCTTTTAAATAGCAAATAATGCAATGAATAGCTGCCAGGTGAAGGTGCCTAGGTGCTTGCTTAAATTGACTAACTTGTTGAACAACAAATGAATATTAGGCTGAGTAATGATCAGATAGTTTAGGCAGCCCACCAGTGTCAATATAAAGAGGGATTAGAAAGAAAATCACCCTCATCATAACGATATTTAACATGTACTTCTAAGGGAGTATCAACTGATCGACCATCTTGAAGACTAGCCAAAGCAGTTAACTCCTGAATGTATTTATGCTGGTTTAAGAAAATGCCAGTAGAAGTGGAGCACCTCAAGACCTAAAAAATACTATAGAGGACCCAAGTCTTTCATATGAAAAGAATTTTGAAGGCGGTCTTGACGTTGAGAAATCAATTTGGAATCAATCCTTATAATAACAATATCATCAACATATACTAGAGGCATGACAATTCCTTTAGATATCTTGCAAAGAAACAAAGAGGAATCATACCAACTTTAGACGAATGATAAATTAATAAGTGTAGAACGAAACTTATCAAACCAAGTACATGGAGTCTGTTTCAAACCATAGAGATATTGGTTCAGTTTACAAACATCAGATGAAGGTGTAGAAAATAACCCTAATAGTAGTCATATAAATTTCTTCTTTAAGATCTCCACGTAACAAGGCATTCTTAACATCCATTTGCCTTAACGACCAACCATTAGAAGCAACAATAGCTAGAACAAGTCGCACCATTGTCATCTTTGGTACAGGTGCACATGTCTCATAGTTTACTCCATATTCCTGTCTACTGCCGAGTGCCAACAACCTTGCTTTATATCTATCAAGGGAGCCATTGGACCATAGCATATTGGAATAGACCCATTTACAACCAATGGCTTAACAACACTCGAACAGGGAACAATTTCGCAAGTAGGATTCTCCTATAGAGCCTGAAGTTCTTCCATAGTATTGACCAAACATGCATGTTTAGTTGCTTGCGAATAAGAGGTAGGAACTACAGTATTAGCTAAAGTGGCAGAGAAACCATACCTATCAGGAGGTTGACTAATATGAGAATATCTTCAAAGAACCACTAGAGTAGGCACTAGATTAGGGTTGGGAATCGGTGACAATGGGGGCCTTCGTCATTGATAGACAATGTAGGATTTAAAGCACTTAATTGGTGCAGAGATATCATCAAAGCTAGGAAGGAGAACAGTATTGGAAGGGAAAACATGATGATGAAAATAGTAATCATGCTAAAAAAAATTACATTTCTAGAAATACGCAAACAATTAGCAACATCATAACATAAAAAACTCCTGACTGGTGCTATAACCCATAAAAGCACATCGAACTGACTGAGCTATAAGCTTATGACACTTATGAGGTGGCAAATAAACAAAACAAACACAGCCAAATGTGTGTAGCATGTGATAATCAGGATGCACACCAGAAGTACGATAATAAAGATGATCAAAACCCAGTTGTTGAAAAGGCAGACGATTAGTTAAGTACATTGCAGTGGACAAAGCTTCAACCCATAATTTAGATGGCACTGAACATTGTAAGAGCGATGTTCTTCTTTTGAGCAGTATAAGGACATGATTACTGAGATATAATGCCTTTATGTTGCAAGAAGGCTTGAAAATAATGTGACACATATATGCCGCCATTATCATACTACAAAATCTTAATATAGGCAGAAAATTGTCTCAATGTAAGCCACACAAGTTTGAAAAACAGTAAACACATTATCTTTGGTGCAAAAAAAAAAAAAACCATGTGAAGCGACTATAATCATCAATGAATGTCACAAAATATTTATACTGTGCACGTGAAATGACAGGAGTAATGCCCCAAACATCACCTTGTATAATGTCACGAACTTGGACTTTTGTCAATGAATAGTGCAACACTTGATTGTTATTCTACTCAACCAAGTCAATCATTCTCAAAAATGCTAGGTACAAGAATAGCATAATTGGAAAATAACTCAAGAGATTAAAAGAGAGCTTGGAGAATGCTTGTAAAGAAAGCGTCTTCTTGAAATGTAGGATGTAGGATGCTTACAAATGAAGTCTCTAAAGCTATTTATAGCCTTTCATCCCCTAAATGAATGGCTATGATTTATTTGATTTAATGACCTACATTGATTCTCTCAAATATTCTATACTATTCTACATACATTAGGTACATCATGTACTTCGTTACAAGATTGTACATTCTTCCATATTGTTACACAATATTTCACAATGTTCCATAAGCTTACATAAGATTCCACCACATTCTAGAAGCTTCCAAGGTCTTCCATAAGACTCTACAAGATTATAGAAGTTTCTAGAATCTTCTTTCCTCTTCTAGAATTTTGAGGAGAATTCTAGAAGACATTGTAGCCTAATCTCTTCATGTGGGCTTTGAAACATGCGGAACGTGACATTTCCCCCGCACTCAATCTGGTGTCATCCTCAGCACGTCCTTGTAAGTCTTGATCTTATCCTTGTGGTTTCACAGTTTGAGCTCATGCTCCCAACTTGCTTCGCCGTTAGCTTTCATTTAACAAAGTAATCAACATAACTTGGATAGGTACCTCTTATTGGTATAACACAATGCGTCGGTATCTCTTCAACTTCATTTTTGAGCATCACAATGATGGCAGTAGGGGCTCTCTTTGATTCACCCTTGCTAGGCTCGTCTTTATCTTCATAGTATGGTTTAAGAAGGCTCGTGTGAAATACAAGGTGCATCCCTAAATGAGAGGGCAATGTTAAATGGTAGGCAAGTTTACCAATTTCCTTTTTTATAGGAAAGGTCCCTCATAGCACCTCACTAGCCCTTTATACACCTTAAAAAATCAACTTTAGTGAGGGAGAAATTTCACCAAAACCAAGTCTCCTTAATCAAACTCTACATGTCTCCACTTAGCATCAACCCACTTCTTCATGCTCTTCGCAGCCTTTTCTAAGTACGCTCGTGTCATATCGGTCTTCTCGTGCCAATTTTTGGCAAATTTGAATGCAACATGACTTGGACCATTATATGTGACGGCAAGAGTGTGTGTGGTCATTAGTTGTTGGACAATTGCAATTTCAAATGGGCCAGCTCTTGTCGACTCTCTCTTTTGCAAATTTTATGAAAATTAGGTAACATCGGGCAACTTTGCCCAATCACTTTGATCGATACTCACATAGTGCCTCAAGTACAACTCCAATAGTGCATTTGGGAGGTGAAAATTGGTGGGGAAGTTAAGTTTGGACCCCATTAACTTGAATAGCTGATAGCAATACTAGTAGCAACACTAATAGCAATATGGATCCTAAACCCATATTGACATATGCTAGGAGGAAAAGGG
>JANITX010000009.1:57971995-57986830 GCA_027564395.1 Erythroxylum ulei | reverse complement strand
ATGGGTTTCGATTTATTAACAGTTGCATGTAGAGGTGAATTAAGAATTAAAAGAATATGCTTTCGACGAGAGTTCTTTCAAAGGTTTCAACTTTCAAGTTTTCCTCCTCACGTTTATTACGGGTCTCTGAGCTCGATGTTGGGCTCCAATAACGGGGTCCAACATATATGGCAGGAAATGTCGGTCGCCTCTATATTGGGATGAAGAGGGCTTGAGAATGGTTGAAGGCCTAAAATTGATACAAGATACTGTGGATAAGGTGAATCTGATCTAAAGTCGAATTAAAGCAGCTCAAGATAGACAGAAGGGCTATGTGGATCTGCATCGAATGGATATGGAATACAGTGTAAGAGATAAAGTATTTCTGAGAGTATCGCCTTGGCAAGGAGTGTTGAGGTTTGGTGAAAAGGGCAAGCTGGGTCCTAGGTACATTGATCCTTATGAGATCATTGAGAGGATAGGACCATTGGTATACAAGTTAGCTTTACCGAATGAGATATCTCAATTACATAACGTATTTCATGTGAATATGCTCAGATGGTACTGATCCGACCCAATGCATGTGTTCCCGGCTCAAGAGAACGAAATAGCTAGTAACTTGAATTATGTTGAGGAGCTGATCAAGATAGTGAGATATCAGACAAAACAGTTGATGAATCGAGTAATTCTATTGTTGAAAGTCCTTTGGAAGAATCATTCGAATGAAGAAGCAACTTAGGAAACGGAGGAGCACATAAGGAGACAATATCCCTACCTATTCAGACAATAAGGTATAAATTTCGAGGACAAAATTATTTTTTAGGAGGGGAGAATTGTAATATCCCAATATCCCATATTAGGGGCTAGAATCCTAGAATAAAGTTCATGAGAGTATATTGAGAAGTTAGAAAGTGCATTTCATACTCATGCATAATATACCATACTTATACACGTGAATATTGATTTTTGCATATTAAAATGATTGTACATGCATTCAATGATATTTTTTGGGTATAACTGATTTATAAATGTGATTATATAGAGAATTGTGGTTTATATGTGTCGAAAATTGATTTGGTGATAATATTTATTGATTTAGAATTTTTGGTAAAATTTAGGAAATTTTTTAAATTTTGTGTATTTTTGGACTAGGAAAAATGTTAAGTGACAAGATAATTGATAAATGGTAGTAGAAATAAGAGTCAAATGACAAGGAAAATTTTATAAATGGTTTGAAGATTTGGAGACAAATGGACTAGATGTTAAGAGACATTAGTTGGTTTCAGAAAATGATTTATTAAATTGGTTATTTAAGTGGTAAGTGTCATGACAAGCATTTGTTACATTGCTTTTCATGTTTTTTTTACTTAATTGAAAAGACCATCTCATGGTCTTTAACCCATTAGTTTCGTTACTTATGCTCCCTTCTTCATTTTCTTCATTTTTTGGTCTTCATCTACGACACTCTCTTTTCATCAACGTTGAACCTTGCTCTCATCCTTCACTTGCTACTTCAATTTTTGTTATCTTCATCATCTTACCACTAGAAAACCTAACCTACTCCATCTCCATGTTGATGACCGTGAGATGCATGGAAAGCTAGGGTTTCTTGGAAAATTTGTAGAAACTTTGAATAAATCAAGTAAGTAGCATGTTAATCTTCATGGGTAGTTGTAAATGAAATATTTATGATGAATGATTTGAGATTGAATGATCATAATCATAGACTTACATATACATTGTAATGTGGGTGTAAAAATAAAGAGTTTTATGGTCTTTCTTTTTAGTGTATTAATGGCATTCTTGGGTTGGCTAAATGAAGGCATTTATAATGATCATTAGGAAATAGATTGAAAGTGTAAATGGAGTTGATTTTATACTAAATCATGGATGAATAAATGAATATATTCATGGCTTGTTTTTGTGTTTATGATGAGTAATAATTCATAAGTTGTTATAGAGATGTTTTTAAGGTAGAATGATCACTATAATGGTGTTTGGATGAGTGCAGAAAATTGATGGATGAATACATGTGTTTGTGATCTATTTTGAGAATATGAAAACCGTGAGTGATGAGTTGTTATGTAGATGTTATGAGTGGTGAATTAAGGGTATAATGAAAGTGAAGGTTATGTTAACCAAGATGTTGTGTTGTGTTCTTGAAATGAGGAGAACTAGGATGATAGTTTAGAGGTAAAGTGAAGCTGATAATGGAGTTGAATGTGTGTTGAGGCATTGATGAATGAATGGACATGTTTGATGTCCTATTTTGTGGTTATGATTAATAGTCTTGTATGACTTGTTTTGTGAATGTTTTGAATTGTAAATTAAGGTGAGAATGAAGAGAAATGAAGTAGAAAAGATGATCCATGTATAAGATGTGTTAGATGTAAAATGTAGGAGGTTAAAAAAATCTGGAAAATTAGAAGAGAATGCCTGGAATATGTTAGTTGTACTGTTTCCATTGATTATGCATCTGTATTTTAGCCATAACTTGATCTATACATATCCAAATAGGATGAATTTAAGTTCAAATTAAACTATAGACGTATGGCTACAAAGTTTACGAAGGAATATAATTTTAATTATGTCTTTAAGAGTTTCAAAATTTGACTTGAATTTGAGTATTGGGTGCAGTTGTAGTTTGAGAACAGTAGGTAGTATTTTGTGTATAACTTGCAGAATATTGAACCATATTGTATGAAATTAGTGTCGTTAGAATGGTAACATTCTTTTAGAAGAATGTATTGCCTAAATACCTCATTTTCTATGTCAACATTGCCATGCAAAATTGACCAGAAAGTCTGTCTTGAGAAAAAACTGGAAAGGCCATCAACGTGAGTTATTCTTCTTTTATCTAATGTTTGAAACAACACATGGTAAGGTACTTTCCTATGATGCATTTAGACTTGAATGGGACTTCAAATGAACGTAGTTTGAGGTTGAATAAGTTGATAAAGTGTTGGATATATATAGATTGTAATTGAGGATATAACATGGTGAAAGGATTGTTGATATCAAGTGTATAAAATCTAGAAATTTATGAGTCTTATAAGAATAAAAGTATTCCTAGAAATGCTAATATGATTGTAAGGAGATGAGTAATCTGTATCAAATAAGAATGAATGAGAGTTTAGATATTGTGTGATCATATAATGTTAGAATAACATTAGTGAATGATTGATTGATGATATTATAATAATCAAGTGTATTGAGTTATGAGCCTTAATGTATGATTGAGTGATGAACTTGGAATAACCAAGTGTTCTTGAGGTGTAAACCTAAGAATAAGCTAGGCACATACAAATGATAAGGTTCGTTGATCAAGAGACGTGATTAAGGAAACATACCTGGAATAGTCAAATTGAGCATGCATTATATATTACACCTATACATATGTGTACAATTGAATGTTTATGTGTTTGTGCAATTAATAATGTGTGTGTAATATGTGTATTGCATAATGTTGATGTATAGGATAGAACGTCAACATCTAGATGTTTCCAGATCATGAAAGCAATTGTTAATCTGGAGCACACTGTGAGTAACCTAGATGGTCTCACTTGATTAATTGTTTGTTTTAAATTCTATATTTAATTATTATGTGAATGTAATTGTGTTAATTCCAGACATTGACTACCCGAGGCGTTTGATTAATGAATAACATATTGGAAGTGCTCATTGAATGTGAATTTGGCGAAATAAGTGATTCTCAACTTATAAGTTGAATGCTGGACTAAGGTCTAATGACAAATGTGAATGAGATTGTGATCATGAATATGAATATGTAACATTGAGCACATTTGATTGGCTGAATACATGTGATGCATTTCATTATATGAATGCATGAACATATAAAGGTTGTTGTGACCACAACAACCACCGAAAAAGAGCTTAAAGCTTAGAAAGTAAAAAAGAGCTTAAAGCTCGAAAAGTGATTAAAAGCCAAAGGCTCATTATGTATAATGAGTCATGTATCCCCAACGAATATGGATACTTGGACAGTTACAAGCACTCGATCACAACAATAACAATTGAAAGTGAGTCTCATGAGCATTGCATATACATATGATATGTATGATTTAAATGGTTGAAATAAATAGTTTGAATGATTTTTGAATGTGAAATATGATTTAAGTGAATATGAAATGTATGTGACTCAACATGTTGAATTGATGAATTGGTATGTTATGTGATTGAGTGAGCCATGAAGAATGGTCCACTCATTGAGTTCGCAAAACTCAACCCAAAATTTGCAACATTTTTAAGGCTTCGTGAAGATCTCCAATTAGATAAATTGGAGTCTACCCACTACATTCGAGTAAGAAATAGAGATTGGGATCAGTTCACATCTGCATAGATATTTCATTATTTTTATTAAAGAATGTATTCTGCAATTATTGTGTCATGTGTATCTGAATAATTCTGTTTTTTAATGACTTTCCAAACTGGAAATGTTTGTAAATGAGATTGATCAATGAGTGTAATAATAATTGTGACGTTTTATGAAAAAAAAAGTGGGCCCAATTTGATTAGTGGTTTTCTGAAATATGAGTATAATGCGTGAAAAATTTTTAATGGTTATGATTGACTGACTATTCTAGCATGCCACCCTCGTAGGGCATGTTCTCGAATATCGTCGGTATGTTCAGGGATACACACTATAAGAGTGGGGTGCTACAAACCATTCCTATAAGCACAAGGTAAAAGCTGGCTAACAATAGGGAAAGTATTTGCGAGGAGAGACTATTGTGAGTTGCTAGGGCTAGATATAGTCTCCACTGAAGGAACCACAGAGCTGATCAGAACTGCACCTATGAAAGGGACTTCGAAGGATTAAGGGAACTTAGATATAGTAGTCTTCTAATGATTGTGTGGGATAGATTATGGGTTCATGTTGTGCTGGAAGTAGGAAACTTGGCAATGAACTAGAGGATTGAAGAAGATTTGATGAATATTCCTCATCATAAAGGAAAACAGATTGAAGTTTTAAAGCAAAATACAACCCAACAGTCAGTAAAAATGCCACATCAGTTGGTAGACAACAAAAAGAGGAAGTTCAAAAGGAAAATTTTGAAAAAGTGATATCGAGAAAGAGTAACCAAAGTAGTAGGAAAGGCTCCAAAGTTAAAAGCATTACTACATGACTGTTTTAGTATGGAATGTACAAGGAATAACAACCCTTTGAAGCCCCAAGCTTTAAGGGATTTTGTTCAATATGAGAAGCCTAAATTAGTTTGCTTATTGGAAACAAAAATCAGAGTAGGAAATTTGAATAAATTAAGTTGTTTTGATAGTAATTGGAAGATATTAACTAATCATTAATATCATGGTTATGGTAGAATCATTATTGTGTATAATGAGGAACAAATGGAAGTGGAAGCATTGGAAGCTAGTGAATAGTTAATTCACACAAAATTGATATTCAAATTGGAGAATTCAATAGTTTTAGCTACTTTTGTTTATAGTTTTAATAGTGCTGTCCAGAGATCTGATTTATGGAACTCACTAAGAAGACTAAAACGGTCAGCTAAAGGACCATGGATTATTAATGGTGATTTAAATTCTACTGTTTTATCGATCTGAAGCTGAAGGAAATTGTAATTTGTTCAACTACAATTCAGATCTATTTAATTGTACCAAGGATGTGGAACTTTTGGATTTAAAATCTAAAGGTCCTCGATTCACATAGAGCAACAAAAAAAGTTCTAAGTGGTTCATTCGGAAAAGTTGAATAGGGTCTTGGTGAATGTTGATTGGTTAACAAATTTTCTAGAAAGCAAAGCTATATTTTTTGATCCAGGGTTCTCATATCACACCCCTATCAAGGTGGATAACTTTTTAAAAAATGTTAGTATTAAATATCCCTTCAAGTTTAATAATTTTTTTACTAATTTGGAGGGCTTTAAAGAAGCCATTTCTAAGAGTTTAGAGTTTGAGGTCTATGGTACAAAACAATTTATTTGTATACAAAAACAAAAGGTGATTAGTAGGAATTGAAGAGTTTAAATGCACGTAAGGGACAAAACATAAAAATGAGATAGAAGATGCTAGAATATGACTCTCATTCACCCAGAAATTGCTAGCAAATAACCGACTGATGAGAATATTGCTAATGAGGAGAAGGGTTTGCTAGAATACTACATGCAAACAGTGGACAACCATTGTTCATTGTTAAGACAAAGATCCAGAATTGCTTGGATTAAGGAGGAGACTGTTGCACCGTATTTTTCTTCAATACAGTATCATCAAGAAGGAATATCAACATGATCACATCCATTAAAGCTGATTTAGGGGAGTTCATCTATGAGTAAGCTGGGGTTGCTAAGGATGATATGGTTTAGGTTTTCTATAATTCATAGAGAACTCATGACCTTTGTTTCTACTAAGATTCCTAAAGATGCAAGTCATAACCTCACCAGGCTTGTTTCTGATTAAGAAATAGAGGAAGCAGTTTTTAAAATGAATGGCTCAAAGGCTCTAGGACCAAACAGTTTGAATTTTTCTATAAAAAAACTTGGGATAAAATAGGAAAATATATTAAAGAAGTTGTGTAGGAGTTCTTCAAAAATGGCATTTTACTTAAAGAGATTAATAAGAACTTTTTGTGTTTGATTCCCAAAATCCATAACCCTACAATGTGGACTAATTTCATATATATTCCTGTACCAACTTCCTTTACAAGATCATTGCTAAAATCCTAGCGAATAGCTTAAATCTGTATTGCATTTCATCATTAGCGAGAATCAAGGAGCTTTCTTGAGTAAAAGGAATATTGGTGATAATATTCTAATTTTCCAGGAGCTTTTGAAAGGGTATACAAGAGGAAATGCTTCACAAAATTGCACCATTAAAGTAGATCTTTAGAAAGCTTTTGACAGTGTTAACTGGAGATTTATATTGCAGATTATGGAAGTTATGAATTTTCCTTAGGTGTTTATCAAATGGATTCAAAAGTGCATCACTATAGCCTCCTTCAGAATTCTAATGAATGGGAGTCCTACAGAGATCTCCACGGGCAAAAGAGGACTTAGGCAAGGGGATCTTCTTTCCCCTTACCTATTTCTCATCTGCATGGGAGTTCTTACCCTAATGCTGAAGCACAAAATCTCTTCATCCCCTCAGATCAAGTACCACTCCAAGTGTAAGATGCTTTCACTAACAAATTTATGTTTTGCAGATGATCTCATCTTGCTAAACAAGGCTGATATTCACTTAGTTTCTTTACTGATAGATACCTTACAAATCTTTAAGGAGATTTTGGGTTTGAGCATTAATTTTCAGAAAAGCTTCTTTATCTTGTCAAAAAGTGCAGCACATGTTACTCATAATTTGTTCCTTATTACTGGAATGGCAAATCAAGATCCTCCTATCTTATACTTGCGAAATCCTATAGCCTCGAGAAGACTATAATTTAGAGAATGTCTTCCCCTTATTGAAAAGATACAAAAAGACTAGGATATAGGAATTCGCAACCTAGACCTAAATTCCAACCCTCCTAAACCTACATTCTAGCCATCTCAAACCTATATTCCAACCATATTAAACCCTAAAATCCTAAGCCTAAAATTCCAACAGTTAAACCTTAAATTCCAAACTTTACAAAATCTAAAATTTCTACATTCCTGGTCAAAATTCAACCTTGAATCCTAATATTTCAAGAGCCTAATATCATCCACTCTTCCTAATTTTATGCTTTTAACTACTAATTTATAATTCTTCTATTTGTTCTACATTAGAGCCTATCAGCAGAAGAAATAGATGCCTAATGTTGAAAAGATTATCGAGAATTTAGGTGAAAAAGAATCTATGTGCATCAAGTGGATATATAGCTACATCCTTAGGGTGGAAGTTTGCGGGCAATTACACCTAAAGACGGTCATTCTTGGTTCTTTAAACAAATCCTTAGATTGGGGGAAGAAATTCAACAACAGATCATATGTAGACTGGGGCTGGAGATAAAATCTCACTATAGTATGACAACTGGATAGGTCATGGGGCATTAATCCAATAGCTAGGGTTATCCTAGATAGATTCTAAAAAAAAGCCAAGGTTGAAGAGATAATTGCAAATGGCAATTGGTCTTTGTCCTTAGAGGAGATTAGAATTTTATCAATCCCACAGTATAAGTACTATGGTGTTAAGGATACCTATCTATGGAATGGTATATCAATTTTGTAAATAACCAATCGAAAGGCAAAAGAAGTAATGTATGGGATAAACACAAAATTGGGATAGAGTAAGCTCGTTTGGAATAAAATCCTCAAACCAAACTCTAGTTTTCTGCTCTGGCTAGCCCTATTGAATAAACTCAGCACTATGACAAGATTAAGTTTCTATCTATTTCTAAGCAATGTGTCTTATTGAATTTGGAGGAAGAGGATAGAGATCATCTGTTCTTCAGGTGTGAATTTTCTAAAAAGGTTTGGCAGAGCATATCTTCTTTATGCACACTACACTACAGTCAAAATAACCTGAATGACATCTTACAAGAGATAATTGCAAATTAATCATTCCAAACATGATAAGGAAGTCTACATGGTTGCAATTGCACTTTTGGAATGAGAGAAATAACAAGAGATTTGCAGGCAGAAACAGAAGCTTAACTTCTCTTACTAAACTCGCAATTGCACGTATAAGAGCGCAGCTGATAATAACTAAGATGGAGAAGAAATCTAGTATGAGGCTAGTGGTTTCTTGGAGACTTCAATAAGACGCCAAAAATCCCAGATAAGGCGCATAGGTGCATAGTCCTGATTAGGGTTCCCTATTCTAGGGTACCCAAAAACAGAAAGAGGAACATCAACAAGAGAGTACTCCTAAACTTGTAGCAATCACTACTGATGAAGAATACAAAATGCTTGAAATTCACTAGAGGGCAGTCAATCAAAATTCTTATAAGAGGTAGAAACTGTGGAATCTGGTGAACATTCAACCGAAATATGGGAATGTGGAGAAATTATTAAACACTGATGATGGCGTTCAACAAGCTGGAAATAGAGAGAAGGCAGAGAAAATCGATTCTTTTCTTTAACTCCATTGACAAATTTCCTTGCCCTCGTCCCTTTATTGTGTAGAAATTTTACGTCTTTTGCCATAATGAATTTATTCAATAAATTCGGTATAATTAGTGCAGTAAAGAAGACAAACTGCTTTCCTCTTTAATGAATGATATTTAAATCAAAATAATTTTCCAGCAAAGCAAAAACCATCAATGGCTTTTGTAATGAAAATCGACGGAATTAGCTTAAAACCGTTTACATTGAAATATATGAAAATTGCAAAGCATTACAAAGTCTACTTTGAGCAAAACGTACCACTTTACTCTTAGGCCCCTAAGCAATCCTCCAAATACATTTCGTTCCTGTGGTTATAAATTATACTCGACCCAGTATCCATATACCATTCCCCTTCACAATACCAAGTTTTTACATGATTAGCAAGTAATACAGTCACATCAAATTAACCAAGAAGAAACACTAGGTTTGTCTACATACCCGTCCTACAGAATATACATTGCAAAACATACACATTTACAGATTCAACTCTTCCTTTCCATAAATACGTTGAAGCTCGCGAGTTGCCGCTTGATATGACTCTGATAAGAGAAGGGCATAATTAATAAGATTATGATATATGGAATATTATAGTTAATATACGAAGAACTGTGAAGTTTGAAACTTGTCTCAACTGCCACAAACAAACCGGTCCACCGTTTGCCAGCAAGCATCGAAGAATTTGGATAAATAAAATACACAAGGCTTAAAAACCATTGGAAGGTTTATGATTTCACACAAGTTTTAAAGCTATGAGTGAGTCTAGACTTACTCCCACATTCTTAGAATGATAGTTAATTCTTGTTAGAGTTCGTATATGTATTTGTAAACCCCACAAATGACAGCGTTTAACCAAAACAAACTCATATAAATCAAAATACGGTCTCCAAATAGATCAATTCTCCTTACCTTTCCAAATACGGAAGGATTTCTGATTAATTGGTGCACCAAACACAGTTTGGATAACATCAAACAACATGCTTTCAGGAGTGCTCCTTAATTCTTGAACTATCTGGTAGATAGTCTTTCCATTCTCGAAGTATATATGATTGTTTGGGTGTTTAGTTTTGCAACCAGCATGACGCTCAAACTCATATGCATTGAGCACCTTACATGCAAATAACAAAAGGGAGATTAAGTTGATATGAGGAAACTACCCTAAACCAAATAGGAAGTAGTAAACAACTTACCTTTGAATAGTTACACGAGTGACAGCCGCAAAGATAGCCCGAACCTTTAATAGTCCCACGTAATTCCTTATTGCATGCAGAGAATGTCACTAACCAGCAAATCCAACAAATAAATCAACGCCTAACAATGTAAGAGATTTACCTCCCGTGACAAGGAGACATACTTCACAGGGACACCATCAAGCATACCAGTTGATATCAAGCTTCTAACATTAGAGGGGAAGCTGTTTGGAGCTTCTTTCTTGGTAGTTTTGATCTCCAGTTTGTTCTTGTAAACAGATTCGGGTTTCAGTTTAGCTGTCCCGCCATTGTTAAAAACTGCATTGGCATTTGAATGTTTTCCAGAAGCAAGTTCTGGTGTTAGAACTGAAGGCTGACCGTATGACTGGTCGTAAGTGCTGACGGGCCTGCCAACAGGTATAATATCATGTGCATCAGGAAATCCTGCAAAAGATATCATGTTCCCATCTTCTTTAGCATAGGCATCATTCATTGTAATAGCATTATCATTGCCTTTTATATATGCAGGACTTGCAGATCGAACATGTGTATCTCCTCCATCATACATGTGACACATTAATGGCACATTGTCATTCTCCTTAATATAAGCATTTCCCATTGAATCAAAACTACTTTCACTTTCCCTATTAAAAGCATGTGCTGGGGAAAGGTTAGTGGCACTTTCAGCACCAAAACTGTGCCCTTTTGGAATATGCATACCATCTTCAGAGTCCTTGACCTGATTGACTTTGACTTTTCTAAAACCACCGTAGTTGATACAGGCTTCAAGATCTTCCACAGTATCAGATATAGACCGACTAACAGAAGAATTTGAGTTGGCAGTTCCAGTGTCACATACATTCCTCTCCATGAAATTGACAGGTTTTGATGTTTCAGATCCAAATAATCTGTGAATAAACTGGTTTGCAACTGGCTGAAAACTTGAGGTGTTATCCCAAGAAGCTACATCTGTATTTGATATTCCTAAAGATGAACTATTTGGAGTTTGTGCAGCTTGCTTCTTGTTGGGGAACAACTCAGGCTCAGTAGAATCCAAAAACCACTGATTTGATCTTTTCAATTCAATTCTAGAAGAATTATCAAATACTGGATCACCATCAGCACCCTTAGCCACCCAAAAACTCTTGCTCTGGAAAGATTGAAAGAGATAAACTCAGAAATGAAGGTTTCCGAAATACATATGTTGTTGTCTGTGCAAAGAAAAAAACAACTCCGGTAATCAAAAACAAAAGAAAGAAAAGGAAAAGTAAGAAGACAGCAGATGGTGCAAAAGTTATTCTGTGAGGTACACAATTCCTTACTCCGCACAACATTCTTTTACCCCATAATAACCATCTCTAGATAGCACCTGAAATATTAACTTCTAATATCTGCTCAAACTTGGAAACTGATTAACTGTATTCAAATACGAGCACACAGCTCAATGAGAACTAAAAAATATATCACCAAACAAAGATATTTAATGATCTTCAACAACTAGCATAAGACAAAAATTTCCAGCCATGAAGAATTGCATCAACTATTTTACTTCAAGCGTAATTGCAAGCTCTGGTATAAGGCATAAGCTGGGGATATGACTCCAAATGTCAATTCAACCAAATCGTTTGTGATGCAAATAATGACTGACAGACTACTCCAAAGAACTCGTAATGAGATCAAATGGCACTTCCCGTATGCAACTTAGAGCACTAGCTTAATTAAACTTTAATGCCCCCAAACACTAGTCTTTGTCGGTGGTGAAAACAACAAAATAACTACGATATGAAATTCAACAAAACAATTTCCCCTCCTTAAAACCACAAGTCTACTAAGAGAGTTCTGATTCAGTCAGTAAACAACTTTTTCCAAGAATCCTATTAATCTTTAAAGATGGGAGAAAAAGTACTCACATTTGAACTCAGAATCACACTAACCACATGAGAAAAGGAAAAATATAAGGAATTAATTCAATGTAGAACGTACCATTATGATTCTCCAAGGCTTTCACTTTGCTTTTTTGAAAGAAATTGCACTTCTGATCTCCTTCGACCTATATTAAGAAAAGTTACTATCTTGGAAGAACAGAAAGTTAATTAATTAACTACACACTTTCAAGTTTACACTAAACTTAACCCCAAACTCAAACAAACCACCAAAATTGTACCCATAAAACACACATTTCCATCGATCAAGAACTAATTTCGACATAAATAAGGAGCTAATTTCGAGATTATGCAACTTAAGCGATTATGATGTGGCGGCTGACAGAAAAATGGAAAGTTGGCGTTTCAAACCTAGAATGGAGGCTCAAAACGCAAAGCTGAGTTGACCATACACTTGACGTTTCCCCGAACCCTAACCTGATAGACAAACGCCGGCCAAATAATAGTGGGAAGTGCCGGCGGCGGCGAAAATTTAGAAAAAATCGTGGAAAAGATCGGAGTTGATATTGTGTGTGTGAGATGTACTCGAATTTTGCTCAATGGGCAGGCTATAATCTTAATGAGAGTACGAGGCTGAAGAGTTTTCAGCCGTTGATGAGCAGATCTGAGACGGGTGGTCGTAAGATAGAGAGTACATCAGAACACGTGGTGGACAGTAGCGGTGGATGAAAGTGTTCCTTTTTAATATATCTGAACAATAATAATTTATTTTTATATAAATGTATTGAAGTACTTTTTTGTTGCGCTGACGTCATGTGTTTAACAAAGTTTTTCCTTGTGTGATGAGTTGACAAAGAACTTTCCTAGTTCAAGTGAAGTTGCGGTTTAAACCATATGCAACTGTTTAAAATTTGGAACTGAAATTTTCCCTCCAGTAAAAGATCGATCCGATTCAAATGGGGATTAATTTGAGAGTGAATGGGTTAAAAGCATCTTCCAATAATTGAAACCTTCCTAAAACACCTCTTAAAAAACCAAAAATAAAATCTATTTGTTGAGTAGTAACGTTCCTAGTCTTTGGATTTAATTTTAATAACATTTATATTTTAATAATGTTCGTATAAAGAATTAAGTATAAAAGATATAAACCTCTTCTTTAGTTTAAAATTGTTAAATTTTTCAAAAAAATCTTTTTAATTTTCAATTTTAAAAAAATTAGTTAAAAAATAATAATGAAACACGTATATTATAAATGTAAAATATGATTAAACAAATATTATTTATATGATAGTTTAATTCAGCTTTTAATTTCAAACTGAACTAATTAATTGAATTTAATTATTTTAAATTATTAATTTGAGTCATGTTTAATTAATTCAAGTCGAGTTTTAAAAATGAATTAGATTATTATATTAATAATATTTGATTAGTTTACATCTCAAATTTATACTATATGAAAAATTATCTTTTGAAAAAAAGAAAGATGAAGCATTTTATAGTTATTAAATTGAAGTTAGTATTAAAATTTTGAGTAAAGTTAGGAAAAATATTTTTGTAAGTATCTTATTTTCTTTTCTTAGGAAACTGAGTCGGGATCTGATCGCAATCGCAACGGAATAATCACGAAATTTTTTCGTGATTTTTGATTTCCCGAAAATTAAGATCTATTTAATTTTATAAAATAATTAACACAAACATAATAAAGTGAAAATTTAATTCGTACCTTATTCCGAAATTTTATCTTTATATTATTGTTCTATGTATTTTTATATTAGCAGAAAAATTGTCTTTTGAAAAAAAATTAAAGATGAAGCATTTTATAGTTATTAAATTGAAGTTAGTATTGAAAAATTGAATAAAATTAGGAAAATGTTTTTGTAAGTATCCTATTTTCTTTATGTCCCAGCCATTTGTCTCAATCATCTTTCCAATGAAGCTAAGCTTTTGGGCAAACGCAAATTCACCATTCAATTTTCTGTATACTTTTTCAGTCTTTTTTACATTATAATTGAGTGTGCCCTTTCTTAAAAGATAAATTGATTATAACAGAGTGTTGCGAGACGGCGAGTAAGATGGGCATGGCAAACTTGTGAACAGTCTATAGAAACGTATGCATTTAAAGACGGACTTTATAATAGAAAATACCAACTAGTTAAGTTTCGTCAAGGGACTGTGAATGCTGAAAGTATTTCAAAATTCATGTTGTGTGTTCTTAAATAAGGATGAGATCAACACCAGAGTGTAGGTGAGTTGGTAAGGGGTTCTTTTAATTTAAGTGAGATCACGGGTTCAAACCGTCCTCATATATGCAGCCGTTTAAAACTTGAGGCTAGAGCTTTGCTTCTCACAAAAGACCTACTTGATTCGAGCGGGGATTAGTCTGAAAGAGAATGGCTTAAAGATGACTTTCTATAATTGGAATTCTCATAGAACACTTCGTGGAAACAAAAAAAGAAAAAGGATGAGATCAAAGTCATCCAACATCCAAATAATACTCATTTATTAGAAACATTACTCTACTTGTAGCACCCCGCTCCCGCTGCAACCCGCACCCGATATCGTGAGTGCTATCCGAGCTCGAGCCCGCGGAAGCGGCGTGCTAGCTCGGTTATTCAGTATGGTCGATACAAAGGTCACTTATTTTTGCGATCCGACCGACACAGGCATAAGCAGAAAGCAAAGTCACTCAATCACAGTCGGTCGGCAATTATGCTTTTGAAACAGTAC
>JANITX010000009.1:57952372-57963924 GCA_027564395.1 Erythroxylum ulei | reverse complement strand
AATTGAATTCATTAACGAATTGGATTCAATTACATTAATGAGATTGAATTGAATTCAATTTACACTGTTTGGAACAAATCCAATAATATTAGAATTGAATTTAATTACATTGTTTGAAACATAATCAAAATGAATTCAATTATTTCCTATGACATTTTTACCCTTGACTAAAAAAATACCATAAAAAATGCAAAATTCAATTGTCCCTATACGTAAGAACGAAGAAACTAATTCAACCTCTTGAGAATCTATGGATCTAAAATAGAACGACGAGGAAAAGGAAAAACTTGTGGGAGGTGCCGATTCCTAGAGAAGGTGTTGTTGTTCTTCTTAGTGGGTAGGCTCCTTAAGGCTGCATCAGTTGAAGAGTAGTGAGCTGGGAGGGACTGCTTCAATTGAAGAGTGGCTGCGTTTGTTGAAGAGATAGGGTTATTGCATGGGTATTATTGGAAGAGTAATTTTTAACGTTTAAAAAGAAGAGTTGAAGTTAGTTTGTAATTCAATTCTCGTAATTTTTTAGCTGAATTGAATTTATAAAGAATGGTAGGTTTCAATTACGTATGTGAATTAAACTCATCTTCTTCTCTTTTTTTTTTTCTGTTCTAAACAATTGAATTCAATTCAATTCTTATTGTTCCAAACAGGTTGTTAGTTTCCCAACTTTAGCAGAGCAAAACCGATGTACTACTTAATATAAAAAAGAACTATATCTATTTTATTTTTAAAAAATGGAATTACGAAATATAGTAGAAATACTTTATGTGGTTCAAAATAAAAATTATTTCTTAACGTAACATTATATTTAATTATATAGAAAATATAATAACAATAAACGTAATAAAACTAAAGTGTTTTAATTTATTTTCTTAGGTTTTGCTTCATAACTTATTTTTTAAAAACATTTTCTTTCTATTAGAAACTAAAAAAAAAGTTCAAGAAATTTGAAGAGAATAGAAATGAAAAGGACAATAGAGAATGTTTTCTTATAGCAAACAAGTTTAAATTACTTTAGACTTGTACAAACTAAAATAGGATATATTTTTGGTATGATAGTCCTTTCCGGTTCTTGTGATAACATATATATATATATATATATATATAGCTTAACTCCTAGTATGCATTGTGTAAATAAATTGAACCTATTCTTTTGCGATAATCATACTTTTTGGAAGAGTATTATTGATAAAGAAAAAGTGAAAAGGGAGTTAAAATTTTACCAATCAATGGAAAGAAGTTTTAATTGTAGTCTTCTGTCAAATTTTAAATTACAATGATGTTCTTATATTGTGATTTCAAATATAGATTTATATTATCAATAAATTAAAAAAAGATGAAAGGGAAACATAGAAAAATAAAAGAGGATTTAAATAAGTATCCACATTTAAGAACTATAAGCTTTAAATAAAAGACATAGCTTGACAACTGTACACAATTATATATTAACCTAAGAGTTAGCTTGATATATTAGATTTTAACGTGATTAGTCATTTTATATTTTTTATAAAGTTATTGATATAAGTAATTAAATTGCTAAATTTTCCTTTCTTATGTTAAAATTGAGAGCTTCTTTTTTTTTTTATGCAAAATGTTGATCTTAGTAAAATTGTTAAAATTAATTTAAAAGATAATTAATTTATTACACATAGTTAATTATATAAACATTTTTATTATTTTTAATCATGTAAAAGTAAAAATTAATGTTTTAAAAACTGGACTAAACATCAAATTGATAAGAGAAGAGATTTAAAATTTAATTGATTCTAGACTATTATAAAATCAGTACATATTAAATAACAAGTAAAAGTTAAGAAAATCGAATGATCCTTAGGTCAATAATAAGTAAAAGTTACAAGAATACACAAAAATATTTTATAAAAGAAAAATATTGTATTAAAATAAAAAATAAAATAAAATAATGTATAATTGACTAATGGAAAATCTAATAATTGTAACTAAAATTCAATTTAACATAAAAATTCTAAACAATCATAATAATTAAAATTCTTATTATAAAACAGGTTCATATCTCATCATTGTCAAAAAAATTCAAAATTTATAGCACTATTTAAAGAGTCATAAACTATGTTTTTATCCAAAGTATTTACATCAATATCTTCCACTGCATTTTAAATAAAATATAAGTTGATAATGTATGAAATTATTTTCAATTTTAACATATTATATATTAAAATTTTAAATATATCAAAAATAAGAAATCAATTGACTATCAATGAATATTATTGATTCATTAGTCATGACAAAAGAATTTTATTTATAAATTGCCTTTCTAAGTTCATTATAATCAAGATCAAGCGATGACCTTTCCTCTTTAATCTAAAAATTAGTATTCTCAATACAATCAATATCAACTAAATTATATATTCTCTTTTACTAAGAAATTTGAATATATAATAGAAAAAATAAAATTAACAATAAAAAGTATAATTACTGGAAAATAAAATACAATCAATAACTTACCTATTCTCTGTCCTCATATTACAACGTAAATAAGGTCATTGATTCTTTGTTGTTTCAAACAATTTCGTTTCTTCATTATATGTTCAAAGAAACTTCATATGTGCACAACTTTATGTAAAAACTGTTTTTATTGAGCAATCTATTGAGATTTTTTCAAAGTTAGCATTTTCACCAAACAATCTCCACTACTCATAAGTATTTAACTTAAGAGTTATAATAAAATCATAAAAATATAGCATTAATAAGTAAAGAATGAAACAAATTATAAAAATATATTAAGCTGTATCTTTTCATCATAAGTTCTTTCTTTATAGATGGTTTAACAAAACTCCCTGATTCTTCGTGATACAACCTAATGCCACTTGTTATCTTTGATTGCTCTTCATTAGAAAAACACCTTCATATTCCATCACATTAAAAGAATTCCCATAATATCGACATCTATAAATACATCTTTACTATTTAAGCAATAAGGATTGGGAAAGTAAGTATTAAGTGGATCTTTTAAGTAAGATGTTTACCCCATCATTGATAAAGAAAATTTATATAAGATTTGTGCAATTTCTGCTTTTCTTTAAAAATATTTGTAATTGTCTTGTGAATTATGTACATAACATCAAATATATAACAAAATATGGCTTCCATCTTTATAATAATCAAGCAAGCATCCCAAGATTTATTGTATAAAATAATAGTATAATTTTTTTCTTTCACTCCTTTTGATAAATTGAAAAGTGTTTATTTGTCATTAGATTTTGAAGTACTTGTTTATGATCATAAACACTTTTCAGAGTTATAAAGGTCGTTGAAAACATGGTAGCGACAGGACCATAACGTCAATCCAATTTTCTTACTCTCTTAACCAAGACAAAACTATAAGATAATTGCATATAAGAATTGTGATATTAGATGCATGTGAAGTAAGAACAAAAATATGGTCCATAAACACGTCTTGTAAGATGAGAATTATACATTGAGGAGCACATAAAGACCAATAAATAAGCTTATACTTTGATTATAAAGTATGCAATTAATATATAATTAAACACATTATTTATAACAAAATGAACAACATATTTTGTCTAACCCATTTGAAAATTTAAAAAATATTTCAAATGAAGTATGAGCACTTTTTACCATATTAGAAGTATGAACAATCTTGATAAAAGTTATTCCAACATTTTTTTTTTGGTAAATAAAGTTATTCCAACATTACAATAAACTAAAAAGTAATCAAAGTTTTTGGTCTTTGATCAGTCAACTCATATGTCATAACAATGCAAACTTTTTATCCACTAATTAGCTTGAAATGTATCGATAATTAATTTTTAAAATATTGAAGTAAAGAAACATGGATCTCATAATAAGTTGATTCTAATTTACTTCATTAATTTTGAAAATAAATACTTAATTTGCACTATGATAATTTTTTTTTATATAATTTAGACATTCAATAGAGTTAGAAATGGATTCTTTTTAAGCAATTCCAGTATCATAACAAAAAAGAGAATTTTTTTTGGATAAGTGAGCATTAAATAAATTCACTATGGTAGCTTCAAATTAAATAAAAATGTTGAAGTTTAAAAGCGGTGCTAGACATAATTAAATAACTGAAAATATTCATGACAAGATGTTTACTCTAGTATGAAAAGGTTATATGCATTTTCAAATAAGATTTTAATTGCTCTTGTGTATTATTTTAGAGTTAATGTTTTTTTAATTAATTAGGGTTATGAAAATATTTGAAAGTTGAAGCATCTTTCTCATGTATGTTTACTTTATGCATTGGGTTAAAATTTGTGGATTGAGTTAAAGTTTGAAGGATTGAGGAGTGAATTGAATTGATTTATGATATGAACCAAGTAGCTAAATATTTAACAATTTGATGAAATTTACAGTTGAATGAATAACGGAGAATCTTGATTGATGTAATTAATTTGTTAATTTTCTTCCTATAGTTACTACCTATTTATATTAAGAGTGATGAAATTGATTTACTTGAGAACAAGAAAATGATTAAGTATGGTGAAATTTTATAAGTGCTAATTAGATTATATTTTTCGTATGATTTTAGGAGTATTTGGCTTATATTTAGATTATTTCTATAAGATTGGGTACTTAATATGGCTTATATTTTATTTGTAGACCTTGTTTTAGCTCTTCAATAAAGAAAGAATGAATAAGGTAATTTAGATCCAAGTTAGAGAAGTTTTGACATAATTTTAATGGAACATAAGTTGAATATGGACTCATGTTCAAGACTAAGGACAAATACAATTTCGTGTTTTACATCACGTATGCAACTGGATCATTATGTTTCTTAGGAAAATTTGCAACATAAAGAATACATGTCAAATAGGGATCCATGTTCCAAAATACGACTCAAACATGAACTTGTTTTTCATGCATTTAAGAACCATGTTCATAAGATGAATCCTTAAATGCACGAGATAGTCCTAATTTAAGTAAAAGAAAATGCCAATATGGGTTAACAACACAAAGGAAAATTTTTTGGTTTTCTTAAGATAAAAGAAAAGGGACACAAAGTACAAAAAAGTCTTTGGAAAGACTTGAGAGTAGTCAATAGGGGTTGAATTGGAGATTCATAACATAAGGACAAAGTAATCTTGGATTCAAAAAAAGAAAATTCCATCAAGATTCAATCAAGAATATCAAGATTCAAGATCCATGATAATAAGCTCTTTCGTTTTGTGTTTTTTTCTTGTTCATTTTTTATTTTCTTTTTTTTAAGGATGATTTAAATTGAAGTATAGATCTTAAACAAATGAATCTTAGAGCTATTGTTTTGGATTGATAAGAATAAGCTCACGGCTCTTAAATATTGACCCTTCTTGATTGATCTTAACGTAGTCATGCTTTCCTTTAAGATTGTTTTGTCTTTAATGTGCTCTCGAGTCTCTTTGGCCTCGAGTTTGCTTTTTGGTCCTCCCATATGTCTCTCCCTTCTTTCTTCTCTTTTTCCTCATTTTATTTCATGAACATAAGTCTAATATGATCTCATATTGGTCCTGCATTGCTTTCACCGAAAACAAAATGAAACAAAACGAAACAACATAGAACACTAGATGTACAAACCCCCCGTGGGGTCCCTTATTGGTGCCATATTTTGATTCCTTCCTCTAAAATATCTCAAAATCATTCCAAATCAACTAAAGCTTGCATGAATTCATTCATTTTTTATGGGAGAGCTAGAAAAGGGTCTGTGAACAAAATATAAACAAAATTAGGTACCAAATCTCATATAAATCAGGAAAATACAAGTTAACTGCTCTCAAATCATGCTAAGGGCATGATAGTAATCAACACCTATCAATAGGAACATATAAATCTTTTGTGTTAGAGTCAAAATCTATCATGAAAATTCATAAACAAGTTAATGTGTTCATAGTGGTTTTGATTAAAAAGAGATTTCAGTTAATCAAATTAAGGATAGACGTTGTATGTCTTGAGAAAGAATATAGTTGTAACTTTAGAGTTTCTACTAGTTCACTAAAATATAGCAACAACAATCCAATAGAAGTCCCGCTAAAATGTGAGGTTTGGAGAGGTCTAAAAGTACGCAATCTTACTTTTAACTAGTAAAGAGACTATTTTTGATAGATCTATATAAAAAACTCTATAAATAATAAAATAAACAACATAAAAATTTAATAAACTATACACATTAAAATAATAAATTAATAAAAATAAAAAATAAAATAGGCATAAAAGAAAATAATAATAAAATAAAACTATAATTAATTATTGAACTAAGATAAATTTAAGTATAAAAAGGTTTTAAAGGGTATAGATCTTGTTTATTTATTGGTTGTATCCATCTTTTTCATTTCTACAGTTTGATACTTCATATTAGTTTAGTTAATTCCTTTTCATCTAATTTAATCATTTGTTTTATTAAATTAGATAATAGAAATATGATTAGTACTAGTAATTATAATTCTCATAGAATCAACACTTGTATTAACCTAAGCTATACTATAAAAATGATGGCATACTTGTCTAGTGATCTGTAGTACAATTTTTGATAGGATACACACATCAACAATAGTTGCAAATTCAAATCGATTGGGTTGAAGGTTGTGAATCTTCTTGTTATCAAATTTGCAACTATTTATAACTTTGAAAAGTGTTCATTATCATAAATATGTATTTCAAAATTTAATGAAAAATAAATATTTTTTAAGTCATAAGTTATCAAAGGATGTGAAAGGAGAAGAAGTTTATACCATTATTTTAGTTAAAACAAATTGGGATGCTTGCTTAATTATTGTGAAGATTGTGGCTCCACTTATGATGTTATTAAGAATTATGGACTACGATTAAATCATGTTGTGAACATAATCGGAGTATCTTTAAACTCATTTATATGATAAAATGAAATCGTTTTGATAATTAAAGACTTAATGATCCTGTTTAATGCACTTATAATTTGAGGATGAAGAATATGTATTTATTAATTAAATTTTATTTTTCTAGTAATTATACTCTTTATTATTAATTTTATAAATTTTATTATATATTCATAATGTTTAGTAAGAAGAGAATATATAATCCAATTGATATTGATTGTACCAAAGATACTAATTTTTAGATCATAAAAGAACTATCTCTTGATCTCGATTATGGTAAACATGAAAATACAATTTATGAAAAAAAAACTTTTTTGTAATAAACGAATTAAGAATATTTATTGATAACCAGTTGATACGTTATTTTTGGAAATATTAAAGATTAAAACTGTAATGTGTTATAATTAAAAATAATTTTATACATTAATATTTTATAGTTTATTTAAATCCATCGGAAAGCCATGATGCAGATATTTGGATGAAAACTCTTTAGATAATGTTAAAAATTTTAAAAAGTGAAACACAACTTCCTTTAAAAATATAATTTTAGTAGTTATATTTTTATTTAAAAATTTTATGTCATATTCAATTTGACCTAGAATTATTAAAATTGATATTAATTGATTTTTATTTTAATAAAATATTTTATTTCTATATTACAATTTTGCGTACTTCTTCTTCAGTATATATCATTATATATCGATTTCATGTGTTGACTTTTAAATCTTAAACTTGTCCTTACCGGTTTGATTTTTAGTACGTTGGTTATATCTTTACTTGCTCCAGGGAGTACCCCATTGTTGGCTTCCAAGCTGCACCAAGGATCAAGTCGGCAACAAAGGATGAGGGGAACATACTATTGTACTGGAGTAAGGTAAATCAGTCGTGTTTAAACACTAACAAAGGCTTATTGAATAGGTCACCGCTTGTTCCGTTTAAGCAGATAATGAGGTAGATACACTCGATAAGGACCTAATCATTGTTTCTACAACCAACATCAATAAGGGCAGGATCTAGGGAGTCAAAAGGCTTCTCTTCATTATAGCCATCAATCATTAAGCCTCTAAATAGCGAAGTAAAGATGTAAATTTCCTGTTTTTGTGGGAAGAGGACACAATTCATGCACAAGATACCATAGATTCATCCCAAGAGAGAAAATTAAGAAAACCAGGGAAGCACAGAGTAATCACTTCTGGAGTCAACAAAGTACTTCCATAATCTAAGCATCTGTTTTGGCTCAAGCCAAAGTTTAGTAAGTCTGGAATTCCACTGACAATTTTATGCGGGTCGTATTCAAATTAAACTCTCAATTAATTACTTCCAACTTTGCAAATGTTAAAACACATCTCACCAGGTTTTGTAAGCTTTTTCTTCATGTCTTCTAGAGTAATCCCGAGCAATATGCCTGTTGAGCAAATTGTTTACAACTTAAAGAGTCAAGACAAACAGAAAGTAACTGGTACCTTTATGACCCTTCTGCGATGTAAATACAATTTACCAGTTATGCTAAGCAGTTTGGTGAAGATTGAGCGTTTAGAAACCCAAGTGTTCATGGTGGCAATCTGCCAGACAAGTAGCAAGACAGCTTATCTCTTAGAGACACACCTTTCATGTCACTAGATCCACAAATCTGTTGCCTGTAGCCTGGGTCATGATCATGACTTGACGACATCTGATCCTGTTCCTCATCTTCCAAGTCAATAACAATGTTATGAAGCAAGCAGCAGACAAGAATAATCCTCGGCAACCTATGTCTGTCAGGTCTCCACATAACCCCTTTAATGATTTTCCACGTTTCCTTCAACCTTGCAAATGCTCTCTGGGCTACCATTTGAGTTGTAGAAAGCCGCTTATTGAACTCGGTCCTAGACTCTGGGAGTTCTGTCCCATCATAGGGAACAATGAGGTAGGGAAGAAGAGGAAATGCTGCATCTCCAATTATGTATTCCCTTATTTCAGATCCTTCGGAAAGTTGAAATGTTCTTCCATTTAACCTCTCCCCTTTCTCACACAGTTTGTAGAAGTTTGAACTTTGAAATACCACCGAGTCCTCCAATTTTCCAGGCCATCCAGTGACAATGTCCCGGAATCTCATTTGAGCATCTACAATAGCCTGCAAGACCATGCTATGGTTTTCCTCTTTATCTAGCCATGCATTACTTGCAGGGTCTGATGATGACAATAGCATTGTGATGTGAGTGGTATCAAGCACGCCACAACAATTTGGAAGGCCTAGTATTTTCTCAAACTTAGATTTTATTTCTAATATTTCTGATTCACCAGATGGCCACCGTAAGTGGTGAAGCCCCCTTTCTTCCATGGACTCCACAAAACGCCAGGTCACTTGTGACACAGTTGAGTGATTCAGCCCAAAGGAATCTGCAATTGTGACTAATGAATCACCAGAAGCCAGCCTTCTCAAAGCTACTGCAACTTGGTCATGCAATGATAAAGGCTTGCCGTTTAGAAAAATAAATTCCCTTGACTTAGACGTCATATCTTCCTCCACAAGTGAGCATATGTAGTTGAAGGTTCTCCTTGAAATGTTGAAGACATACTTGAACTTGTCCAAACACTTAGGTGGAGAGTGAAGACCTGCAGGTACAACAATCAGCAGAAAATATTGCGATTAAGCTGTAAGGGTACTTGAACATTTTCTTAGAATTTGTATGATGTCCATATTCTCATTCTTCCACGTACATATATAGACATCAATCAGATAAACAATCTTTTGAACCCACCATCTCATATGAAGAATATCAGAAAGGAAGATGTCCTGGAACTTTACAGAAGCAAAAGCTAAATAGTGGTATCAGGAACCTATAATAGACCTTCATATATGCATAGGCTTATGCATCTGTATATGTCTATTCATATAGAGGACAGACATCAGGTGCAGGAGGTCATGAAGAAACCTACAGCAGCACATTATAACTAGATAAGACAACATTTCAGATATATCTTCCGGAACAGCCTCAAATGCTTGTGTTCATGCCCAGTTGAATCAAGTGTTGGTTACAAGGGGCATCTCTTTAAACAAAATATATGAATCTAGCACCAACCTAGTCAGTATGTTGGAGAATGTTAGGGTAGCTTAGCTCATATGTGCTTCTCTAACCTGGAAGGACCGAGATTTTCTTAAATTATATTGTTAAATAGGACGAGCTGGGGCCTAACTTTGAGTCACTGCATGTGCTACTTCCTGCGTCATCGCCAATGCGATATGATCCGTGGCAAAATGCACTGTCAGTTGCACATCTCTTTTTCTTATGATACTTGAAAATAAAAAATGATTAAATCATCAAGAAGTAGTCTTTCAATTCCACTCTAAGGCTAGATATTTCTCTACATGATACTTATTATATGGTTGCAAATTTCCAGTATGTACTTTGGGAATCGTTTTTGCTTATTTGCAGGATTTCACTACTGGGTGAGTAAAATCTTTGGATGGACACACCCTGAAACTTCACTTGGGAACTTCTTACTCCAGCTGTTCCAAGAGCCTCTGCTAGTTAAATTCCATCCAGTAGACTCCCTGTTTTGCTCATCTCCTTTGTCAGCAGTTTGATCAAGATACTATTACCAATGTTCTAACTGAAGAGTTTGGAAATTTCTTTATGTGCAATATCTCAAGAGATGTGTCAACTATTCAATCAAATGATATTGAGCACGAACCTAAAGCTTCAAGCTCGATAGTAGTCATGGAACATGTGGTCCACCATGGCTTTTCAAGAGGATTATTTATGTAAGAATAAAGTTCTGGCTCATAAAGCTAACATCGGAACTTAGTTGAGATGCATTGAATGGAAACTTAGAAGCCTACCCCTTTCTTTCTTTTTTTTTTCCTTTTTATCTTCCAACCCCTCAGAATATAGTAGCTAATTGATTGACAAAATCCATATTAAGAGCAAAGTCACTCCACCTGTATTAATATTGATCCATTGATGGTTGACTGAAGTGAACCATTGGAACTAGAAATCCATTTTAAAAAGCTTTTGTTTACAACCTCATAAGTAAATGAACCAGAGTTTAAAGTTATTTTGACCTCAACCAAGAAACTGGAACTGCATTTGTAGCAGAGGAGGCTCTCTTAACCATTTGCTCATTAAATGAAAGGAAAAGATTACAAACATAACAGGTTTCATGTACAAAAGCTGAAATGGTACTATCTGTTCAATTTTTGGCGACAATAAAAATATGAGGCCTAAACTAGCTATTGGCCATATAGTTCGAACTATTTCTACTTGACTTTGGTAAAAGCAGCTCACCTCTTTCTCTAATCAACAGATTTCTCATTCCAGGATGGGAAAAAATGGATATGAAACACCAAACATGAGTTTCTAGAGAACTCAGCTTATAAGACAAACTTACTGCTATCCAATCCTGGACAAGGGTTTTGGCCTTTCAAAGAATAAAAATGAACCATATTAGCAGTTCTCATATAATGGAGTAGCTAAACATCTAGATCGCTACATATAAGAGGAGTACGGATGGAAATTGTATTAATTTATTACCCCCACATCAAAGTTTTGGTTTCGACTAATCTCTTCTTTTTCCTGTCAACAACTTGCTGAAGCACTCAACAAGGAGTTATCTTTCTCCAACCAGTTTTACTGATATATTATATAGCTATAGCAATAGGGTTCTCATATTTCAACGAAGCTAATCATTTCAAATACGTGAGCAGGAAAAAGTAACACTGGT
>JANITX010000009.1:57751145-57763500 GCA_027564395.1 Erythroxylum ulei | reverse complement strand
CGATAAATGAAAACTTATCATAGCTCTAAGCCAAAAGAGAACAAAAACATGCATCATACATGACTCGATTATGCATATGTAAATTCCAAAATATTATTTCATGAATTAAAAGTCATCTTTATATCACTATCATATGTACCAAAAGGACTCAAATACATCTTTAAACTCATACACAACCATATATATATATATATATATCAATATGCAGTAGCATCTCCAAGTATAGAGCAATACAAAGTGCTCAGAAAGTCCGGCGTTACAGCCCATGTTAGATTATTGAATCTTTCTAAAGTGGCTGAATTATAAAAAAATACTTAAATTTCCTACCATTTATTTATAAAAATAAGTGAAGATATATATCAAAATTAACTCAATAACTTTGTTTCAAAATAAATTTGTGTAAAAAAACATGAAGAAATAAATTAATAATAGTTTTTCAATTGCTCATGTTTCTTTCTAAACCCAAACATCAAATATATACATTGATTATTGCACTTTCACAATTATAACTCATTTTATATTATTACATAATTCAAATATAAGGTCACAACTATAAACTATTTTGTGTGATTACATAATTCAAAAATAAACTAACAATTATAATCTATTTTGTATGATTATATAATTCAATCATAAACTCACAAGTCACAATTATAACTCATCTTATGTTATTACACAATTCAACCATAATCTCGCATCTATAATTCAATTTGTGTAATCACATAATTCAATCATAAAGTTACAAATATAACATATTTTAAGTGATTACATAATTTAAAATAAACTGATAATTATAACCTATTTTGTGTAATTATGTGACCCAACCATAAACTTATAACTATAACTTATTTTGTATGATTATTGGTTAGTTGTTTAAATAATTCAATCATTCATATAAAATCACAACATAACTCAATTTGTATAATCATTAATTATTTAATTCAACCATAAATTAACTAATCCATTTTTATGATTACAAATTCAATTTATAATAAATACTAACTTTTCATTGAAATTTCAATGCATCTCAATCTTAAATTTCAAACAAAAAAATCTCAAATTCATAATTTAATTTTGAGTTTTAGATAACAAATTAATAACCTTAAATTCATAATCTAATTCAAAATTCCAGTTTCCAATCGTTATAGAAACACAACCAAATCCAATTTTCAAACAACACTCTGTTAATTTTTATGAATGCCACAAGTTCAAATTTCCACAATCACAATTCGCAAGCCACACACCACAGATCCACAAAACCATAACATAAGTAATCACATTATCAATTATCACACAAGATTCTAGCAAATTTTTGCTTACAAAATGCAACATTGGCTTTATCTTTATCATAGGCACAAGCTCATAATACTAGAATTTTACAACACAACACAACACAAGGTGGCAGTGGAGGGTGATGTGGTGCAATGGTCGAGGATCAAAGGTGGAGCCTAGAGCCTAGAGGATGATTTGTGATGGGCCATAAGGTATGTATGGTGTAATGTGACGGTTGGGACTGCTACAGATTGTAATGGGCGTGAGGAGACTCAAGACTGTTACAGGTTGCGAGATATTAGCAATGATGATGGCAACTGACAAACTATAGCAAGGTGATGGGATGATAAGGTGATGGGTTGTGACTTACAAGAGTCAGCATCGACAATGGCAACCAGTTACAAGAGACCTTAGCAACTGACAACAACAACAACAAGGTGAAGGGACGGTGAGGTGATTGAGACTACGTTGAGACAACTGGAGGAAAGTGAGAGTGACATGGAGACGACTAGAGGAGTGTGGAATTGGAGAGATGAGGTATTAAGACTAAGGGAGGCAATCGAAATCGAATAGGGGTAAGTGGAACAGGGAACAAGGGTTTTGGTCTTTTTAGGTCTTTTTTACATTTTAATCCTTAGGTTTTTTATTTTTACGAAACTACTATTCTTAGTATTTCATTAGTTTACATATAATACCCTTTCTTCTAAATGTTTCTTTGAAATGAATAGAATGAGGTGGACATTAATGACAAAAGGGTCAAGATCAAGCTAATCTTAATATGTAGATTTTGCTTTAATAATGTTTGAATTTAATGCTTTCTAAATTAGACTTTGAATTAGACTTGAGGTTTAGGGCTTAATCTAGCTCAAATTTGATAAGTTTGGTCAAAATTTCAAAAGAGTATGAAACCTCTTATTAGAATCAAATATATTAATTCGAGCTAAACTAATTTTTAGATTGACTTTGAATTTTAAGTTAAGTTTAACTGAACATAATTAATCTTATTTTTAAGATTGTTAATTTTTGTTTTGAAATCTTTAAAGTTTCTCATTTAAATAAGTTTCGTTGTTCCTAGATGAAATGTGAATTATTTGTTTTTGTTAGCATATATAAATTAAAATATATGTTATTGACTTTAGTTATCTTTTTGGTTATAGATTAAGGAAAAAAGATATGAAACATATCTTTTGAATATTAATGTAAGTCTTTTATTATTTTCAATGCATCCAAAAGAAAAGTAGTCTTTTATTGAAAAAGCGACCGCCAAACCTTATTTAGGTTTGCTTAACAAAAGGCTTACATATTAAGAAATTTGTAGGTTCAAATGCTAATGCTTAGCAAAAGTCTTACATATTAAGAAATTTGAACGTTTAAATGCTAACATATAACATTATCTTACATATTCTCATAAAATTATAGAAACATTCATAATTTTTAAAGATACAATTTTACTCCTTTTCTTATCTAATATACTATTTTATATTAAATTAATTGATTAAGGCATCAAAAGCCAAAAGCTGAAGTTCTTTCTAGCAATTAGTTTTTATAAGCCTATACAAACATGTCTAACCAGTATTCAAGTTTTTAGACCTAGTCCATTCATTATAAACCACTCTCAACAGGCATAATGAATTCTTTTGAAACCATTTAACATCCATTATAGAGGCAATAGTAATTTAATTTTTTGAATCTCTATTTATGATCACATGTACACAATTATAGACATATAACATGTAATAACTCCCTTGATCCATTGAACCACCACAAAACTTTATTTATATTAGTTTGCCTACAACCCTTAAAAGCATATAAACTTCATTTTCTCTAGTTTATCCACAACCTTTAAGAGCATATAGTAACAATTGCAAATTTTGACTATTGCTTTTTGACCTAGGCCCACTCAGAAAGAGACACACAAGATCAAGCCAAAACTACCTCTAGATATAAATCAAAATAAACCTAAGATGTAATAATAAAATTATCATAACTGGCCTATCAACTAGGCAGGGTGCATAAATGAAAATAATAATGTTTGTGTTGTTTGTTATAATTTACTAAAGTTCTAATTTGACATTGACACTCTCCTTTGTCGCATCCAAATAATAATAATATCATTAGCAAACAACATACACTGAGGCATATTCCCTTAGATATTATTGGTGAGCTCATCCATCATTATCGAAAATAGGAAGAAAGAGCTTAGTGTTATATATATATATATATTGATGTGAAGGAGGCTAAGTTCTGTCTTAAGCAACCAAATAGCTTACCTAAACACATACCACCTTGTAGATGGGTAGAATAATATACTTTGCAAACCTATATGGTGCAAAATGATAGAGCTAAATAATGCCTAAATAAGGATAACAAACACAAGAGGAGGATAGAGACTAGCTTGCCAACATTGAACATGTCTCTTAAACATATCTTGAATTTCATATGAGAGATACTTGACTAATCTCCCTCATCTAATGCCATTAAGACAATAATTGATAAAAACCTACTACAATTTCCATAGAAATTATAGACATGACATCAAGTACTATAAAAACCTGAAATATACTATTGAGGAACTTATATGAAGAGGTCACTTAGGAAAATCTACAAAAAAAAATGAAAAGCTTTTTAGCCAATTGAGTATGTTCCCAAGATATTGATTATTGCAAAATATTGAATAACTGATGAACTTTGATATAAGTGTCATTGATATCAAATTTTTATGTCAAGGCTTTACCAAGTATAACTGTATTCTTTTAAAGAAAGGAATAAGGTTAAAACCTTGAAGGGATTACAAAACTTATAAACTAATGTGCTTTTATTTACTTGGAGAGTTTATTCAAGTTATTGTGAAGTTACTTGAAGGATTCTAAGAGGTATTCACATGCTTTACAATAAGTTAGAAAAGTTTTAAGACATAAAAGAATTAAAGGAAGCATTGCAAGATGAGAAATTACTTTTTGATAAGCATTTTTTTGGTTAGTAAATGCAGTTTAATTGATTGGATAATGAGGCCACAAGAAACCATAATCAATATCCGATGAACCAAACTAAATCAATCAAATGAATTGAACTTCATTTTTAAAGCACAAACCTTTATATTTTGTCCCGTATGAAAAGGAATTATCTTAAAAACATCTAAAAGGTTGAAAAAAAATATAAGAAACCTTCCATAGAATAATAATACACAAGAGAAATAAGAGTAACAAGGGAATTAAAAGTGCTACAAAAGATACAAAGCTTATTTAATAATTGTGTTGTGATTTCTATATGAGAAAATTTTGTGGTAGTAAGAATATTGTAACCAGAAAGAAAAATTAAGTGATTGAATGGCTTATGAGTTTATTGGAGAGATTTTAAACACCTAATACTTTATGAGGTTTATCTTAAGCCTTAAAAAAACATAAGTTATAGTAGTTTTCTCTTTATCTTTCAAACAAGAGATAGAGGATTCAAAATATTTAAGTGGAGCATGGGGAGTCGAAATGGTCAAGGAGGATTGAATCACTATAAATCATAGTGTTCATCTTTATCTATAACTCTTTAACTATTTTGGGACACTATAACCCTTATGCTTTGGACCTTTTTTCACTTTAGTCCTAATTTTTTAAAAATATTATTTTCGCTTTAAGATTATGTTTTTATATCACATGTGCACTTTAACTTTATTGTTTGTTATAAAACCTAATGGAGAATGAAAAAACAACACAATATTGTTTATAACATATAACACCTACACAAGTAATACAACATCATTTCAACATTCTCCAGTAGGTTTTCTAATGGAGAATGAAGTCAATGGATACAGATGACACAAAAACATAACCTGGGGGTATAATAATTTTTAAAAATTAGGGACTAAAGTGAAAAGATCTAAACCATAAGGGGGTCTGGTGTAATTTACCCATTATTCTATGTTGATCTTTTATGATTATTGTTGTCTTTGTAATAGCTAGAGCTTGTGTGAATTGTTGGTAAGGTATACTTTGATATATCGGTTAGAAACTAAAGACTATAGGGCAGTTAGCTCAAAGACTATGAATACCTTAATATTGCCTTTAATATTTTCTTTAATTTAATAATGCCACCTATTAAGTACCAACCAATTTTGCAATTATTTTATGATTGTTTTGACATTGTTTTTAAGCATATAGAGTAAAAAAAAAAAATTGCATCCTAAGTATTTGATCAATTATTTAAAAATAATTTCCATAGTTGTAGTCACCAATTAACCCTCTATAAGTATCTAACTGTATTAGAGGAAAAGACAATGGCATATATTAAGAGACACAATATTAATTATCACTCTAATTTAACAATAATCATTGAGTTGTTTTTACTCTAAAGTTTTCTCTATCACAATATAAATACCCACAACCTTTGGTAATTGCTTACCATTAATAAGTACACAATAATGAATAAGTATCGATCCCATGAGGAAGCTAAAATAGTTTAGATTACTCTCTTACTACTAACTAGTTAAAGAATTAAAATAGATTGATTACTAGTGGAGTTAAAAAATAAAACAGAAAATAAACCAATAAGAACAAATCCAAGAAATTAAATAGAGAATTAAGATATAAGTAATGTCTACATAAGGATTCTCCTAGCATCATCTTTGAAGTCATGATTTAATAAATTAGAAGGATTTTATTATTTAGACTGACCAAAATTTCTAGGTTGTGAAATTGCTCTCTTTCAAGTTACAACCACCTTTCCTACGTTGACTAATCTATATCTGTATGTAATTAAAACTCCTAAGAATCCATTAGATTATGTGAATTTCTATAAAAGTTTTGATCGTAACACCATAAGATTCATGTTGTTATATCTCTAATACCATATGTAACTCCTAATATCTAACTCGTGATTCACTCAAATGCATATTATCTTGAATCATCCACATGAAATTTAATTTTATATTTAATCACCAACTTAAGTAAATATGCTTTAAGAACATTCAAATATATTTCACAAGATAAATTCTCACTTCATAAATAATATTGAATCAATCCTTAACAAAGACAATGTTAGGGTTCACCTCATCTATACATATAAAAAAACCAGTCGTAAATTATGTTTATACCAATAAGTTATAAAATAAAACACATCAAAGTAAAAAAAGGTTCTATATTAAATATTTGTATTCCAATAATTTATGATCTATTAGGAAGATCTCTAATCTTTTTCTCTATAAAGAATGACTTTTTAATTGATCTTCTGAGGGTTGTTCGGGTTGTTCTATCTCCAAGTGACTAACCCTAAGTTTAGAATAAAAAATATGGAAAAGATTGATAAAAGATCTTAAAATTAGGATTTCCAATTGCTTTTATATGTTTTTTCGCCTAGAACATAATCTGGGACATGATCTTATCTCAAGGAATATATCTTTGTTTCTTTTTGAAGGGGGATATAGGCTTTGGCATACTTGTGTATCTTTTTGTAACTTTTCTCTAAGGCAACACAAACTAAGACATGATTGTATCTCATGCCACGTTGTTGTTCAAATAGTCTCTCCACCATATAGTCTATCCTTAGGTTGTGTCTTCATACTCAGATGAACTAAGAGGGAGATGAGTTAGCACATGAGCACATATTAGGCCATGTTTAACCGAAAATTGTGATTTTTTTTAAAACATTTTTGCTTGCAATCCTCTCCAATTCTACACAAATCTCATCCTAAGGCATCATCTTTTTAATTATCCAAAAATATAAAATAAAGTATAAATATATGTGCATTTTTATATACATAAAATATCCCGACACTTAAGATTTTACTTGTCCTTAAACAATTTGATTTTAATCACACTCCAATTAAATGAGATTCAATTCTCTGAGAGTTCAACAAAACAATTAAAACAATAAAAATTTCTCATCATTTATCTAACTACATTGTTCATTAACTATTTATATCTCCAAATGCCTACATCGATTTGCAACATAGTTTAACCTAAATTAATAATCCTAAAAAAAAGCTTAATTCGAAGAATTTAACCTTGTATATAAAATGAATATAAATTAGTAAATAGCTTTTAATCATAATCACTTAATAACTAATATATAAAAATTAAAGCACTTATTTTTATTACTTTTATAAAGCACTGTATTCTTGTTTGAAATGTTATCATAACTTTTTAACACGAAGAAAAACATCTTGTCATGAATACCTCGGTTACATATTTAGGTCACTATTTTAAATGGTTACTAGCGCCACTCTCAACTTTAACCTTTTACTTTAGGTTGAAGTCAATGAAGTGAGTTTATTTATGTTGACTTTATTTAAACAATATTTTTATTTCACATAATAGAATACTAAACTACTTGATAATCTTAACTTTACCCTAATATACAGTTTCATTATTCAAATCAAGTACTAATATTAAGACCATTAAATTAAATGAAACTAAAATACTGACCAATGCTTTTATATTTATATAATGTTAATTTAACCTACTTGACTCATATTGTAATCTAACTTTTAATGATTCATCTTGATCCCCTTTCTTTAATTATTTAATTTCCTAAAATTATAACTTATTACACTAATGGTAATTAGATCAATTTTTGTTAATTCATATATGGATAAAAAAAAACACAACCTTTCCTAAACTTAAATTGCACATTATCTTCAATAGATTAAGGATAAGTAAAATGCAAGAAATGCAGCATATGAAAGTGGGTACAAAGGGAGGTAAATGAAAAGATGAAAGAAACATTCTAACCCTTTTGTTGTGTATTGTTTTAAATTAATACGATAAACATCTAAAATTTCTCGGTACCTTGTACAAATACTAACAAAAAATAAACTATAAAATATAAAGGGTATTGAAAACAAAATGAAACGAAATAAGTATTGAATATAAGGTAAAATATAATAAATAACATATAGAATATAGTTAACAAAGTACAAGAGAGAATAAAAGACAAAAAATACTAGGGATAAAAATGATAGATTCAACAACTTAATCTATGACCACTTCATCATTGCCGTCAGGGACGGAGCCACAGTGGGGGCACTTGCCTCCACTGACTCTAAAAAATTTTACATGAAAAAATTATTATTTTGAATTTTTAATTTATAAAAAATTAAAATTTTGCCCTTCACTAAATTTTTTTTTTGCCTTCACTCAAAAAAATTTCTGGATCTATCCCTGATCGTTGTTATCTATAATAGGCATTATGGATGGTTGATGTGTCAGAGAATATACAATTCAATGGTAGATAATGATGATAATTTAGACTTTAGTGATAAATATATCGATTAACCATACTTAATGAATTTCATTAAGTTAAATTTTACATCAAAAGATGATAATTATCTAGCTAGATATACATACGTGCCTCCATGATATTACTAGACTTGGGTCTGTACTTAGAGTTCTACCTTTTACTAGATTTTGTTATGTACATTACTTAGAGAACCACCATAGCTAAATTATGACATTGTCTATTAGTAAAAGAAAGCTAGAAAGTGTTTGATAATGCACCATGTATCGCAGGCCTAAATCTGCAGCAAAAGTTCGATGGGCAAGTGGCCCCCAAACTCCACTTGGACTAGTTAGTGCATGAAAAGCCTAACATCGGATCTTCCTCCGTCAAGTGGTTTTTGCAGGCCTGTGGATAACACACGTCTGCGGAGGTTTCAAGGCCTTGAATGCAACCCACTTACCACAGAACAGACCCGTCGATGTCAATTACCCAAATTAATGATCTCCAATAATTGGAAGAACGAATTCTGTCGGATGTTAAATTGTGTATGTACCCACAAGACAAAAAACAGGCAACACAAAAACCTCTGCTGAACCAAAAATGGAGAGTGAACAAACCATAATCTAGTTGTGTTTTTTCAACCTAGAAGTATGCTCGGCGGACACAGGAAACTCATCCAGATAGGCGGAAAACATGACAAGAAACACACCTGTTTTTGGTTTGGCCTGAAATTTGGATATGGCTTCATAAATAATTAATAGATCATGTAGAAAAAGACCTAAAAGTTAGCAAGAAACACTAAGTTCTTGTGAAAACCCGAAAGCCTATTGTTCTATTTTAGGATTATGGACTAATCCCAATGGGCCAAGTTTTATGCAGTTATTGGGCTGTGAAACAATAAAACCAGATGAGTTAAAATGCTTTTCTAAAATTGGGTTTGTAAAGAGAAATGGATATATGTGTAACGTGGATGATACATTATAATAAGTGCCCAAATTTATTTTAAAAATAAGTTTTTAAATTTACATATATTTAATTTATATACATTATCCATATGAATGAATTCAATGATACGTTTCTAACTGAATTATAAAATTAAAATTGTTTAGTTCGATCTTAGTTAGAAATTTAAATTAGTATCTTAATAAGCTGAATATTAGAAATGAGTTACTAATTAAATAAATATAAAATTAAAAATAAGTTTCTAACTAAATTGAAACTACTACTATAATATTAAATTAGAAATAAGTTTCTAATTGAATTGAATTAATTAAATCAAACATTAAGTTTAATGATCTAAAAGGATTTTTTTAATGCTCTTTTTAGCATTTTAGCTTTAATGGTATGCTCATATTATGAGACACATTTCAACTTATTATTCAAATAGTTGGGTGATGCAAACTTTCTAAAAGAGAATAAGAGAAGAGAAGTGTCTAGAGGTCTTAGTCTTAGTGGCACTTCAAGGGACATTATAGAGCTAATAGACTGTATGAATTTTAATGATTCATTTAAAGAACTAATGGACTCAATTTTCATAGAGTTCGTTGAATTTGATATCCTTAAGATTCATCATATTTTATAATTTTAATAAAAAGTGACGATTCATCAAATTTTATAATTTTAGTCAAAAAGTGTTAGTCACTTTTTTATTCAATGTTTGATAATAATTACATAGCATTTGTTGTTTGTAGCAATTGTTAAATTTTTTTTAAATATTATGTGTCTATTGAAATGTATTGTTCTTTTAGTTTTGATTATTTTATATGTATGTGTTATACAAATCTCGAAAATAACCTCTCTACTAGGTAAGAATAAGGCTACATACTACTGGATCTCTCATACCCTATGTTTCAATGACACTCTTATTGGGTGTTATTGTTATTGTTGTGTTATACAAATTATACTGTAGATATTCATAAATAAATACACCTAAATAGAATGATTAATTGTTGATTAATTATTATGCAGATGATGATTGGAAACTTCCTGACCTTTTGATTCCATAGATAATTGTGAAAATAATTAAAGTTTCTATTCGTATTATATTCATTGAAACTGATAATAATCACATATTGAATGTGTCATTATGGACATATATGTTTGAGGAAAATGACTATTATATCTAAAAGTGTCGTAGAATTCACTAGAAGTGAAAACTTTAACGGAGACAATTTAAAAATTTGGAAGTATGGAAATCCAATATGTATTAGAAGAGCAAAAGACTCTTGTCTCATTACATGAAATCATGATAGTCTTTAAGAAGTACATTATGACTCAACATAGGAAAAATGTGAGTAATGTGGCTTATGTAAAAGTACAGATACAACATATATATTGATGTTATGCTAAAGATCAAAAAGTATGACCATGCCAAGGACTTATAATCCACAATAGTAACATGCTATAATGGCATCCTAGTGACTATATTATGAATTCTTATTATAATGTTTGACATATGTACATATATTGTACTAAATAAATAAATAAATCATAAATGAGAATATGAGATAGAATTCAATGAAGAGGCATATGAAGCTAAGGTCAAACATAGTGAACCGAGGGACGTGAATCATATTTTATCTCATATTGAGCTAGTGTAAGTTGTTACATATTCTTGCCTCTATATTAGGAGCACGTGAAAATGCACTTAACCCATAATATAAATATTAAGATGATATAAGATGCTATGAAGCACCTATCGATAAATATCTTAATGATTATAAGCCATATATTGAGATATATATGGTTAAGTTATGTTTATAAGGATTTAAAAACTAAGAAAAGGAAGCACTATGATGAGTCTAAGTGAAAAATGGAAAGAAAGCTCTCCACAATTCTTAATATTCCAAGAAGAACTAAGACCAACTAAAATGTGAAAGGTAAAGGTCCTTTTACAGAGAAAAAGTGTAACATACCACTCCAATAGAACATAGTCCCGAGCATATAAGAGGATATTCAAGGCTATACTTTACTAAAATGATATGTTAGAAAATAATTCAAAAAGATTTTTCCACTTTACACATAATATCATATAGCACTGAGGCATTTTAATCAACAAATTGCCAAAGTTCGACCTTACTTTCAAAAATACCTTCCATATTTAACCTGTGTAAACCACATAAAGGAATGCTCAACTTTCTTTTAATTGTCTCAACAAAATATACATACATACATATACATATCTATATATCAAAACATTTCATAAATCTTGGCATTATATTTAATACCCAAAACATACACCAAGTAGCAACCAGTGGTATATCACAATTTGCATAATATTCAAAAGACATAAAGAAAGTCTGATATCAATAAGATAATGTGACAATGTTATTCTTGAAGCACAAATAACTAAAGACATTTGCAAGTACAACTGATCCCGACCACTAACTGTTGGAACCCGATCTCAGGAACCGGATCCCAACCAGAAAACGAAAACGAAAATGAAGCAAACATAATCGAAAGCAGAAATCGGAAGAACGGATTCTTTTCGAATTCGAAGCGGAACGAAACGGAAGCAAATCGAAGCAAACGTTTAGAAACGAACGGAAACAAATGTCGACATCCGAAAGCGCAAATCTTAGGAAACGAAAAGTTGCGTTGGAAACCTTAGACATTCCAAAACCGGTATAAATTTTTTTCTTTTCCATACATTTCTGTTCTCTTTCTCTTTATTCAAACTCAATCAAATCATAACCAATCCATACAATTTCCTTTTTGGAAACTCATCCTCGTGCAAATTTCAATTCACTTAATTCTTCTTAATCATGCAATAACTCAAAATTTCATCTTTTAACTAAACACTTATCTTTAACAAACTAACTTCTTATTCTTATTCTTATCTTAACCCGATTTTTACCGAAAATCGGGCAGCATAACG
>JANITX010000009.1:57739930-57751045 GCA_027564395.1 Erythroxylum ulei | reverse complement strand
TCATTTCCGATATCGAAAAATATCAAACTTTATGGCTACAGAAAGCTCTTGACAGGAGCTACAAGTTTCCAGAAGACAATTTTCTCAAATTTTTCCTCAAACAAAAAGTCAACTCTCAAGTCAAACATTTTATCACTATTCATCCCCAAAGTCAAACTTTCTAAATTCTTCAAATTTTCACATTTTTTTCTTTTTAATTCTTGCTATTTCATTTCTTTTCAATCAACTCATCCACTTTAATTTCATAAGCCATACCACTCTACTCAAAACCCGAAGGTATCAAAATCAAACTCATTCTTTTCTTATGAATTTTCTCAAAGCATAATTACTTTTATTTCACAATATATATATATAACCACTCATTTAATTTCACTGATTATTTCCAAATTCCACTTAAAAATCGGGGTCCAACACTAACTCATGTCCAAATGAAAAATTTATACTCCAACTAGACTAGCTAGATCTCTTTTGGACCTGAAAACAACATTGCAATTTTGATGAGTTTGCGAACTCATTGAGTGAATCATCATCGATGCACTCACGTAAGTCATATCATAGAGGATAGTTCCAGCAACATATTATTGCACATCAACAATCATATCACATAAAACAGTTCTAATCACCACATCACATTATCAATGATATCCAGATGTATTGCAATCTTTTGATTCAATTAGAACATATCAAATATGCAAAAATGCAAATGTAAATGCACATGCTTTATTTCTTCTTTCTTTTTGTTGTGATAAAATATGTGAATTTATGCCCCGGGTTTTAAACAATTTTTTACTGGCTAGCTTATCGAGCATTTAGCTCGGATCACATTACGAGCATTAAGCCCTGATCTCAAATTACGAGCATTAAACCTTGATTTCACATTATGATCCTTAGGCCCTGATTACGAGCATTTCGCCCTGATGTTTGCGTGATGTTCATTTTGATCACAACTCTTATTAACTTATCATGAATGTCAAATGCAATGATATGAATCATCTCACACATCATTTTCTTTAATTAGTGTAACTGGTTATCCAAAATTCACATTCAATTTGCGTTAAATAAATATTTCATGGATAATCACATAATTAGCAAATCACATTCAATTTGAAAAAACTTCCATAAACAGTCCCAAAATATCAAACTCTTCGAATCAACAATGTCCAGAATTATAACAATTATATAAATAAAAATTCAATAACTCAAACTTAACCAAAAATAAATCAATCATAGTGAGAATCTAGGTTAACTCAAAGAACACTCGAATGAGCTATTGTCTTGACATCCTAACAATATCCGGGTATTGATAATCACTCTAAGAGCCTATTAGACATGCATATGAACATTGGTCACTGATAACAAATAGTGAGAATATGTATGCAATCCTTAAGTGCAATGTTTATATCCTTTTCTTCTTAATGTTCTTTTATGAACAAGCTGTCTTCTTTTAATCATAACTCTATCTACAAAAATCCAAATACCATGATTATTCTGCTCCCTGAAAGTAAAATTCTATTAGTCTTAATATATCTAAAATTACATGAGTAGCATCTCCCTTTAGAATGCAATCCCCATCCAAATTCTATCTTCTTTTCTAGTAAGAAACAGGCTGGCAACCAATACTCAAACAATAATAAATCATTATCAAGACATAGTATAGCCAAGCCGTTTCACAGAAGCATTAATAAGACATAAATAATCATTTTTCATGTTTGTATAGTTGACTAATTCAGTTCTAAAGCCCTCAAAAATAAGGAAATAATACAAGGGTCCTGCACAGGGGTCTGTCACGAGCAGTATTAGGGAAATAAGCATAACTCAAACTCTAGTCACTATTTCATCAAGCCACTTTCACAGAGGTCAAGCTAAGACCTATGTATACAACTTTTTCTCTTTTAGATTCTTCAAATTCATACTCTAAAGATATGTAAAACAGATCAAAAGAGGAAGATGAAATTGAAACCAGAATTTTGACTTACCTTGGTAACTTCTTTCCTTCTCCTCTTCTTTTCCTTTTTTTTCTTTCCTTCTCTCTCTCATTTTTGTTTTTCTCCCTCTTCTAACCTCATGGAAGACCTTCAATCTCCCTCATGTTGTCTTTTATATCTATTTTCTCTAGAAAGTTCAAAGAAGATCAAACTAATCTATGAGTCGCCATTTCATTGATCTATAAGTCACCATTTTATTGGTCCATATGTTATCCTTCTGTTGGTCCATATGTTACTATTCTATTGGTCTGTGTGTTAAAAAATTTAGGCTCTACATTTCACTTATTTAAACCTCCATATGTCACTCCTTGTAAGGCTACACATGTCACCAATTGTAAGGCTACACATGTCACCATTCTAAAGCTCCATATGTCACAAGTCTAAAGTGTCATTTATCATAAATTTAAAGGGCCACTAGTTGCAAATTTAAAGGGCTACTTGTCGCAAATAGAAAGTGTCCTTTTTCACAAATATAAAGTGCCACTTGTCTCCAATTTTACCATTTAGGAATTTTACTAAGCCAATTTACACATTGATTCTTCAAACTTCTGATTTTTAACAATTAACTCCAAATTACTAACTTAAATCCATCAATTTCTAATTTAATTATAATTTATTAAAATCATATGCAAGCATTCCAGAATATGTCAATTGATTAACACAATATGCATGCACTTAATCTTCTAAACCTCTAACCCTCTACAATTTAAGAGACAGGATATTACAAAAAGTCTTAGTTATATCATGTTTTAGTTAGCCTTTGATTTGATATTAATTTCCATAATGGTGGAAAAGACAATTTTCTTAGAGTTATACCCGTCATGGTTTCATATGGATGGTTTTGTGGTATTATATGTTGTTTATTAAACAAATAAAATTAGTTTGTTTGTTAATAACATCATTTAGTTCTTATAATATTTATGTCAATTTATGGCATTCTAGACTTGATCTTATTCAATAAAATCGAATAAATGGATTGGTCTAGCATAGTTTGTTTGAAAGACATAAATGAAGTAGAATAGTCCACTTGTGAACATTGTCTAGCTAACAAAATAGCACAAAAACCATTAAATATGAGACAAAGAGGAGTTAAGTTCAAGTAACTCATTAAGATATCTATGGCTAGACGGATATGAGAGCATGGCATGAAAGTACTTATTTTATCAAATTTATTAAAAATTATACTTAGCATAGTTATATTTATTTAATTTTTCAAAATTTGAAATATTATATTATTTTAAGAAATGTCTGACTTTAGCCGAGAATCAATAAGATAAAGTTGATGAGGTCTTTAAGAACTAATTAAGTATAAGAAGATTTCTTTGATCAATTTAAGAGGACATGTGATGAAAATTGAATGGATAGCTAATGACTATAATATGAATCCACCAACAAGATGGTAGTACAAAGATGAGAAATGACACTTTGCTCATGGTTAAGTCTATAATGGCACAGGCAAACTTGCCTATCACCTATTTGGATGATGTGTCATTGATGATCAAATATGTAATTGATAAGGTGCCAAAGAAAATATATCCAAAAATAATATGAAATATAGATAGGTAAGAGACCTGATTAACCATATTTGATTTCTTGAAAATGTGTTTTTTAACTATATTCATGTTCCCTTTTATAAGTATAGGAATTTAGGTTTCAAAGTGAAGAAGAGTATCTTTAAAAGATATTTTGAACATTCAAAAGGGTATATATTCAAAGATGAACAAGGTAATAAATAAGTAATTAAATTTGTGTCATAAGATATCTTATTCTTAGAGAGTGATTTTCCAAAACAAGAAGAGATAGTTCAAAACTTATCTTTATATGAGAGACTTAAATTAGAATGATATTGTAAGACAAGACCAATTGAATCGTATTCATCTAATTGGAAGCAATTTAGGAGATGATGAATCGGTTTCCAATCAATGACAATTGTAACCCGTTAAGAGCTTTTTATCACTTTTTGATTCAAGTGGGAGTAATATGAATGTAGAGAAATTCATTCCTCTAATTTTATTATACTAGTATTTTGAGTAAATTATATCTCATACAATTTGAAGTTAAGTGGTAATTCCAAAAGAAAAAAGCAAGCCGAGGAATATGAAAAGGCTTTATGTAGGCTCTAACTGCAAGACTTGGATAGTCTTTTGAAAAGACATGTAGCCATCAAGAACAAATGTGTTCTTCAAATATTAAGCAAAAGACTGAGGACAGCTTTGAAAAACACAAAGCATGCCTAGTGGTAAAAGGATACACACAATCGAAGAGATTATGAGAAGAAATTCTAATTTGTTGTGAAGTCTATATTAGTTTGACTAACTCCAACCTTAATAATAGGAATGGATTTTATATATGTAAAGACTATGTTCTTAAATGAAGAAATAGATGAAGGAATGTATATGGTACAACTAATAGGTTTCATTTAAAAAGTCTAAGAGCATTATATGGTTAGATTGTTAAAGTCAATATATGGTCTAACAAAATCTCGAAGCAATTGTTGTATTACATTAGTACTATAATCATGTTGTATAATTTTAGTATGATTGGGAAAGAACACTTAGATATTTTAAAATATCCAACAATAAATGTGTAATCATTTCATATGGATGATATATTTTGGTAACTAGTGATAATATATAGTTTGTCCTGAGAATAAAAAAATTGGCTATCAACCATGATCAAAATAAAGAATATGTCTTAAGGTTGCATAAACCTTTGTGGTTAATATCACTGAGCATCATTCAAGTAGAGCTTTTTAATCTTATAAGCTACAAATATATCATCAAAATACTTGAATTTTTTTGTATTTTTGATAGTAAATCATTTTTTTTGATGCCAATTGCTAAAGGTGAGCAGCTAAGTAATATATAGTTTCCACAGATGCCATAGGAAGAATAATAGATAAAGATGGTTCTTGATTTCAAAGAAATGAGTAGTCTTATGCATACTATGTTATGTATGAACAAATATATTGAATGACGAGTACTAGAGAGCTCAAATATCGATATCAAATCAAACATAGTTAGCAAAAATAGCTATGTCTAGGACATAATAACACAAAGAAAAATGAATACACTTAGTGATTATTCATAATTCTTATTATCAATGGTGATAATTTGTTCATCATCAAATATTTGATGCAATATATGTTTAATTAAGAATTAAACAACATCTTCTAAAATGAATTTAAATGAAAATTAGGTTATAGAAATATAGGAATGCTTAACTTTGAATTAAGCTTTCTGGTTTAGAATGAGTGTTAAAATAATGTTGAACATTCAGTTCTAGATATAAGAAGTATGATAGACAGATACAAGATGACTTCCTATATAGGTGATCACCTTAATTATTTTGTAAGAATAGAGAAGAGACAAGTTTTAAGTGATTTTTCCAAGTGATAAACGAGAGCTCAAAGCTTAAAACACTAGTGTCAATATGAAGTATATTAAAGGGTGTAAGAAGTTATTAGTAATGATATAACTTAAAGAAATGAATGTTCACCCCATCTGTCTTAATATGTCAAATGTGAGTTTTAAAGGGTGGATTAAATAAATAAACAAGTTAACTTAAGTTAGGCATTGTATACAGGAACTGTCACCTGCACAATATTGGACGAAAGACATATGCTCTAATAAAATAGAGTCAATACGATAAGACATAAACCATCCCATGTCTTCATTTTCAACCAGTAAGGATAATATAAGTCATATTCTCAACTTATATTGTGTGGGGATCCTTTGAGGTTTATATAAACGTCAAATTTTAGTAACCCTTTTTACCCAGTTTCTAACTTTAAAGAATTTACTTAATATTTTCTCTCTTAGAATGTTGTTATAAAATTATGAATGATTTGATATATTGGGACATTATAGAAAACGAGTTAATTTGATTCAAATGATTGAAAAAAAGAAGATCATTTTAATTTCAAGTTTACATTAAGATGTATTCAAAAGGGGCCACCTTCTATATAGAAGGCAATATGAATACAAAATAGTTATATAATTATAATGAGACAATGATTAATGCAATAAATGATCTAAGGAATATCATACTAAAACCACTTCAGGATCGATTCAATAGTTGAGAAGTCACAGATTCCTAACAGATGTATGATAATATGATATCGTTGTATGCTAGATGTATAGGTTATTAGACAAGTATGATGTAGAAATCTTATTAACTAAACTTATCATATGTGAGCGAGAGATGATAATGAAAGACACACCTGATGAGTTAAAAAGGTTTAACCTTTTATTATCATCAACTGTTAAATTATATTTAACTATAAATAATAGATAACGATAAATTGAAATGATTAATGATAATCTTTTGAAACACACAAATATACAAAGATATAATTTATGTGAGGAAGAAAAGGGTTTCTTACCAAGAGTCCATTAACAGTGGAATAACAATCAAATCCAAATAAGTGATTTGATTAATTAATGATGCATATGAGAAGAAAGAACTTGTATTTATCTATGTGTTAGATATTTTCTTACAATATTTTTCTTGTTTGATCTCTAGCATCCTATTGTCTTTTATTACACCCTGGTTCTTTTTGAAATATATGGGAAGGCTAATGATAATGGTAAATGAACCCTCACAACTAAAAGTTTGAAAAGTTTTCAACTATTGAAAAATGTTCCTTATAATATATTTTCCTCTTAATATTACCTCCAATTAATTAAAAAATACACTGTTATTTATATAAGTTAAGTGATAGAATATGGAGCAAATGAAAAATGGGAATTTTTTTATATATATCAAAAAGTATGGAAACTCGCCACTTGATTAAAAAAATTTAGATATTAATGAATTCTACTTATTATAATTCAATTATATTTTAGGTCCTAATATCAATTTGATAGAGTTTCAAATCATATGTAAAAGTTGACATCTCTTTTACTTCTCTCTTAATTTTAATATCTTCATATTATTTCTTAGAATTTTTGGTAATGGTTTGCCCTAGGAGCTCCTCACTCTTCAAAAGCCCTATCTTATTCTATTTCACCGCCATATTAGGTTCTTTTAAGGAAAACTTGGAGCCAATGTATGAGCGATGAGGCCTCCTCTAAGGTCCTCAAATACTTCCCTTCTAGTTTAAGCATTAAAGGGATTATTGTCTCCCTTCCTCTAGAAATTCTTAAAGTAAGAGCCAAGAGATGAAATTCAACATTGATAAGTTATTTTATTGATAGAAGAGTAGCTTTTTATCTAGTTCAATAATCTGTCGAAGTCAATTAAGGTAAGTGGGAATTGGAGAAAATTTTAACCATTGGAGAGGATTTCTTTATCTTTAAATTTGGGACTAAAGCTAGCATGCAAAAAATAAACAACATAGGACTATGGTATATCATAAGAAAGCCTTTCGTGCTTTGAAAATGACAATCTAGACAAAACCAGTATGAAGTTTATAATTATATGGAATTTTCAAAACATTCTTCTAGAGTCTTGGACCGTTACAAGTTTAAATTATCTTAAAAGTTTCATTGGGAGGCCTACTTGGATAAGCACACATCAAGAAGCTTAATGAGGAAGGAAGTAGAATAAAGGCTAAAATTAAGCTCACTTACTAACAGAAGCAGGTTAAGCAAGTAAAAAAATACTTGGAGAATAACAGGGATAAAGTTCACTAAAGGTGAAAATCATGAGTTGATGAACCTCAACATTTTAAATCCTCAATGCTTAAAGGATAGTGAAAAGCATATGGTGCAATAAGAGGTGAATCAAGAGCAAACAAATGGACTTAGCATTTTATATATTTACTAGAACAAAGTAGCTAATCACTTGGTTCCTTTAGTCTTTAAAGAAATGTTAACACATAACCAAGTCGTAGACACCATCACAAAAGAACAAAGTTTAGTTGAAGAAATTCCAAAGGAAAACTAATAGATTTATTGTCATAGTAGTTTCATAGAGTTCTAGAGGGTGAGAGTTATAGAAAAGAATTGGTAAAGGAGGCACTATAAGTTAGTTCTCTAAGCATCCCAAGGAATAATTTTAGAAAAGTACAAGGAAGAAGTTAGGTAGGAAAGAAAAGAAGAAGGATTCCTTGGGTCTAATTTATGAACAATCATTATAGCTTATATGTAAGGGATATAAATTACCCAAAAAAGGAACCAGGTAATTGACAACTAATTGAATAGAGAAAAGCCTTGTATTGTAGGGTTTTTGGAGACAAAAATTAAGAAGAATAACTTTAACTCTAGTGAGTGGATCTTTGTAACACTTTTTCTAATCATTAACACCATTATAATGGGATGTTAGTAGTTGGGTTCCACTCAAAATTGATCAAAATTCATAAATCCCTCACGTTTGATCAATTCATTTACCTACTTTTTGGTATATATCAAATCCATAGTCCCATTGAGATCACATTTGTATATGCATTTAATTATGAATTTCAAATAATTTCTATACAGAATAATTTGGAATCTGTCAACTCTTCTGTCCAAGCTATTTGGCTGGTGGTTGGAGATTTCAATAGTATTTTCCTCTTATAAGAAAATAAGAGTGCAAGACTGAATTACAAAATAATGAATAAGGAGTTCCTAAAATGCTTGAATATTTGTAGCTTATTTGACTTAAGGTATGATGGTTTTTTCTACATGTGGAGCAACAAGCAATAGGAAAATTGGATCATAAAGAAGAAGTTAAATAAGGCTTTGGTGAATCCCTTATGGCTCTCTAATTTCACCAGCAGTAAAGCTCCTTTATAGCTCCCTTTCCTTAGAACATATTCTTACTACATTTACATTTTTACCAAGTCTCTCAAGCTTAAAATTCATTTTAGGTGTAATGAATTCCTAACCAAAATTTAGGGTTTTGAGAAGGTTGTGTAACATACTACTCCAATCGGGCATATTCCTGAAAGCATCAGAGAATATTCGGGATATACTCTACGAACATGATATGTTAGCAAACAATTCAAAAAAATTTTCCACCTTATACATAATATCATATAGCATAGAGGCATGTTAATCAACAAATTTCCAGAGTTCAACCTAAATTTCATAACTTTCTCATATTTAACCTGTGTGAAAGCATTTCATGGAAGCTCAGCTTTCCTCTTTAATGATCTCAATAAAAATTGATAGCAAAACATTTTTATTATCCCATTTATCAATTCTCATATTCATAGTCATTTCCAGTATCTAATAACAAATAAATTCATAGAACTTTTCATTATATTACTACCAAACACGTACATCAGGCAATAACTTAGTCTCAACACAAATATACATATATCTCAATCATTAGTATATAGAAATAAAGCATACCAAGCTACATATATTAGTTTCAAAGTTAATAACACAATATGTACAACGTAGCAACGTGTTGTGATATGCAGATGCAAAACTACTACCACACTCTGCAGATTCAGCTGATCAGACCTTTAAGCCATGACTTCCAAAATGTAGGAGTTATACTCCAACTAACTCTAGACCTCTCCTGAACTTGAAAAAAAAAGTGGAAATTTTAATGAGTTTTACGAAGTCAATGAGTAAACCATCATCGATACCCTCAACAAACCATACCACACAGAACCGTTCAAATCCATATACCACATAATCAATAATTTCAAGTTACAATTCAATAACACATATCAACTTAGGCGGAACTCAAGGAAATCATATTACATTTTAAAAAATATCAAATTGTATTTCAAAATCACAATTCAATTTAATCAAACATGTATATGAAAATGCAAATATGCTTTCATTCTTATTTATTTGTGTTGTGATTAAATATGCCAATTCACGCCCTGGGTTTCAAACAAATTTCTGTTGGCTAGCTTAACGAGCATTATAGCCCTGACCAAATTACGAGCATTAAGCCATAAATTCTTATTATAAGCCTTATGCCCTGATTATGAGCTTTTCACCCTGAATGTCTGCGTGTTGGTCATTTTGATCACAAATCTCATTATCTCATCACGAATGCCAAATGCAATTATATGAATCATCTCATATATCATTTTCTTCTATCAGTAACTGATTGTCCAAAATTCACAATCAATTCAATTCAAATAAGCAATTCACAATTATTCACATAGTCAGCAATTGGTAATAAAATTAAAAACATTTTTATATACCATGCCAAATATCAAATTCCTCAGACCAACAATGTCCAAAATTATAACAATCATATAAGCAACAATTCAATAACTAACATTTAACAAAAAATAAATCAACCATTACGAGAAACATCTAGGCTAACTCACAGGATACTCCAACGAGCTATTGCCTCAACGTCTCGACAATATCTAGATATTGACAATCACTCTAAGAGCCTTGGTGACTTCTTTCCTTCTCCTTTTCTCTTCCCCTTTTTTCTTCCCTTCTCTCTTGTTTTTTCCCTCCATCTTCTAACCTCACAACAGACCCTACTCTCCCTTATGTTGCCTTTTACATCTATTTTCTCTAGAAATTTCAAAGAAAGTCAAACTAATCCATGTGTCACCATTTCATTGGTCTATATATCACCATTTTATTGTTTCATGTGTATTATTCTTTTATTGTTCCATATGTTACTAACCTTAGGCTCCGCATGTTCCTCATTTAAGCGTCTATATGTCACTACTTGTAGGTTACACATGTCACCAATTGTAGGGCTATAGATGTCACCATTTGTAAAGGTACATATGTCACCATTCTAAAGCTACACATGTCACTATTCTAAAGCTACACATGTCACAAGTTTAAATTGCCATTTGCCACAAATTTAAAGGGTCACTTGTCACAAATTTAAAGGGCCATTTGTCATAAATATAAAGTCCTCTTGTCTCCAATCTTACCATTTAGGAATTCTACTAAGCTAATTTATACATTGACTCCTCAAACTTCCGATTTTTAACAATTGACTCCAAATCACTAACTTAAATCCATCATTTTCTAATCTAATTCTAATTCATCAAAATCATATCCAAGCTTCCCAGAATATATCAATTAAGTGCACATAAAACATTTGTCACTTATTTCTCATATTTATAAATAATAATCTCTATATGTGTATGCTAATCTCATGTATGTACATAGAATAACAAATTTCGTATCTGTCAATAAACTACAAAGAATGTTTTGTGGAGAGACTGCTTTCATTAACATTATACAATAGGGGTTATTCCCCT
>JANITX010000009.1:57645796-57659652 GCA_027564395.1 Erythroxylum ulei | reverse complement strand
TCACAATCACAAAACCCCCCCTTTTTATTGCGTAACTACTAACGTCTAAATTCCTCGTGGGAACGATCCCGACTTTCTACTACTACATTAATTTGTGTTGCAGGAAGTTGTTTTTTTAATATTTGGTTGCAGGAGACAGCATTCACCACTTACCGATGTTAACTTTGACTTGATTTATAAATTGAGTCAAATTCAATTAATTCTGGAAAAATTACAGACTCTGATACACATTCTAAATGTGTCTAATAAAAAATTACATAATCTAATTCCTAAGAATTATTTATGCGCTTAGTGGAATTAGCCAACACTTCACATGTCTATGACATTAGTCATACTTTACATCATGCATGCATAAGATAATCACTATAACAACAAGTGTCATGCATCTTATACATGTGACAACATCTTATCTTGCATTTCCATGCAGAAAATTCATAAAAACAGTTTTTTATAAAATTTAATATAGAATTTACAAGCATGCATGTTCATTAAATTTTCAGAATTTCCCAAATTTTCATACATGCACCAGATTGAAACTAAATTCGTAATAAAATAGTAAAAGACATTCAATTGCAATTTCCTTTCACATAAACATAAAATAACACTTATAAACATTTTTGTGAAAGCAAATCATTAAAAAAATTCTAAAATTATTACAAAATTTTCAAAATCAGCACATGTATTTAGTTTTTAGAAATTCCTAGAAACCATCATATGAACAGACTATATATAAATTCAAAATAAAATTGCAAATGACATTAAATTGCAATTTCCTTTGAAAGAAACATTATACAACATCTTATAAACATTTATGTGAAAGAAAACCCAAATTTGTTTCTAAAATTTATATGAATTTTTCCAAATCAACATGCGTGTCAATCACAACCCAGCAAGCATTTTGCACATGTTCAATACGTCTTCTAATACATGCATGACCTGGCTCTGATACCACTGTTGGGGGAGACATGGATTCATGCATCACTTGCATGACAATGCAACGGAAGATTAAGAATCTAAATTCCTACCCATGAGTTCCCTGAAATTCTAGAAACACAGATGCATGCATAGACAGATCATAAGAACATGAAATTTAAACACTTGTACCTCTTTGATACTCCTCCTTTTTTGATTCTTCTCCTTATTTGGGTTGTAGCAAACACCAAACCCTTTCTTGATCATCCAAGAACACACAAAGATGAAGAATAAGCAATGTGTAAGGGTGGTTAGAACACCAAACTTGATGAGTTCAAGTAGATGCTCAAATGGAGAGATAGATCAAGAATATCTTGCATGCAATTAGATTCATGTAACAATTGCATAAATTACATGAAGAAGACTCAAAACCACTTCTCTCTCACTGTAGAACTCTTCAAGACCCCTTATCCTCTCACTTAAGTGTGTTTTTAACTGGTTAGTTCGTTGTACATAAGTGAAGAACTCATTTATGTATAAACTATTGAGCCTTCAGTCACGATCGTGGCCTACTTAAAATAGCCATACACACTTTATTTTTCATCTAATCTTTTATACATGTGACTCTTAGGTTCCTAGTTATTTTGGGCACTTGAATTAACTCTTCCTTCAAGCAAATCATGAAAGGTTTCATGATGCCAATTTACCATAATAGAAGTGGATTAACACATGAACTCTTCGATATTTAATTATCTGACCTATGAACCTTTCCATAGTCAATTACCGTGCAATTCATCCCTTCACCATTCTATACCCCACTTGGTTCGGAGTATGGGCTATGTGTCAACTCCCACTAAACTGACTATGTCACATCTAGTCCAAGTGATATTAGTTCTTCTCTTGGAGTACTCTATGTGTCATCAAAGACTCTCTTTATGACACATATTTGCTCTGGATAGAAACTCCCGAGTAATGACCCTGTCAAGAGGTCGTGGGTATCATCTCTTTCTATCAGGAGTGGTGAATCCTTTATTGGCTACCCAATTACCTTTGAATACCAATAATTGTACCTAATCACCACCCTATGAGCGACCTCATCTTGAGGCAACAAGGAATGATGTCAACGAACATGACCAGTGTTCAACATATCCTTGACTAACTCAAGTCTAAGGATATTTTCACCATTACTATGGTGAGATTAATCATTGACATTTGATTGATCATCCATATGATAATCTCATAGTGAGTCATCCGATATACTTACTACTCTTAATAAGCATCCACATGTCAACTCTAAACATCTCATGCTTATAGTTTGTGAGATCTACTGCTTGATCAAATCAAGGAGTATAACATGTGCTAGTCTATCCGGATTAATAATGTCCTATCTTATTAATCCTATGACTAGGGATAATTTAAATACTAACATATTTGCACATGATAGGAATCTCATTATCATGGTCTCATCATGATTTCCTTCTTGCTATGTTGTGTATCATGGATTTCATTAATTCGATTTAAGATCGACATCAATTTATAAATAAACGAATAATAAATTAATGAAAAATTGCCTTTTGCTTTATTATCAAAATAAATTTTGTACAAAAGTGCTAAAGATAATTGCCTTTAGATCATTACTATAACTGGTTGAAGAGAGTAAAGATATTTTAATCAAGTTAGACTTTAGAGAACTTTATGATTAAATATGTGATATTTAATAAATGAGGATCAATATGAGATATTGGATCTTATTTAGGCATAATTGTTATTTAATTAGAATTATTTGTAATTCTAATAAAGTTTAATTAAAATTAGAAATTAATTTCAATTAAATTACTAAAATGTCTGAAACTTATTATAAATAGGCTTAAGCTCTAACCCTCTATATTTTCTACTTGTTCTATGGATACCGTTAGAGACTGAACACTTGTGCGGCTATGGTGGTTGAGATGAATCAGTTTCGGAAACGGTTCGAGAGATACGACAAGATCATGATCAAGCTTCGGAATAAGGTACGAATTAATATTCATGTTTTATTATGATTTAATTGTTAATCATTTTATACAATTAAAGTGATCTTGATTTTCAAGAAATCAAAATACAAAAGAAATTTGTAATTATTCCACTGCAGTTGAAATCTTATCCCAACCTAACAATGCCCAACTATATCTCTTCACAAAATGCTAATTCTTCATTTAGGAAAACTTGATATGGAAGAAGAAGAAGGAGAAGATAATCATTTAGTACTTCAACATTCTGGGTTAACTTGCAGATGTCATCAAGTAGGAAGAACGAAAGAAATAATAATTTAGGACATTCTGTGCCACCCCATAAACGTGTTATCTCAGTGCTTAATCTTCTGCAAGTTGCCCTGGACAAGATTGGCTAGGTGAGCAAGACATTAGAAGAATATCTCCAAGTGATGTTGGCCATTCAATATGCCAACTTTCCAACAGCAGCTGATGTAAGGCTTATCTTGTGGACATTCAGCAATTGTGTGATTAGACGTGGGTGCATTCCTCAGCCAAGTAATCGAACTACAGTTGTTGGGGTGGATAAAATTATTTGTTCTTTTTTTTTACTACAATCAATCACCCAAATACATTTGGCAAAGAAAGCATGTGGCATTTCACATCAGAATACAAAATAATGACATGTCAAATTATTGTATGGCTACCTTCTAGCATAGAGATGAGTATAAGAATTTTTATCATATAGACAACTTATCCTATCGTGAAATGAAGCAACAACGATATTCATATGATAGATTCCTTGATAGGTGGTCGAGCATTGTGACAAATTTCCTGGTGCACGAAGACACGATCTACTGAATCTACAAAATGGGACTCCCACTTTCACCGTCGTTTTCTTGAGATCTTTTAATGACTAATAGGGAAATTGATCAATCACACCTATTACTCCATTGAAACAATAAATTTTAGTTTAATTACTAGTTCTCCATTTGAACGAAATACCAGCTTAAGCCAACAATGACCCTCATGCTCCTAGCATTATCTTAATCATTCTACAAGCTCATCACTACTCTGCTTTTGACCAACAGCCCGAAGTGTCTCCAAGATGACAAGTGATAAAAACTACTCCCACTTTAGGTGCTGTACATATAAAATCAAAATCAGCGTATAAAAAAGTTTTGTCGATCGAGTACCAAGACTTGAATAGCATTCCAATATTAATTTGGAATCCTATAATCTATAAAACCTCAAGAAGATACGATCAGTACTTCCTTCCTATAATTAGCACTGATACATTTATTAAAAGCATTATTGTTGTGAGCTTTATTATTTCATGCCAATAAAAAAAATCACTTAATCAGGTCCCAAACAGGAATCTTTTACTCCATTTCGGGTAACGCGAGCCCTTCAACTAATTAATATTGGCAGTGTGTCATTTCCCAATTGATATTTGCCATTGAGCAGCATTACGTGAATAATAAAGCGTGTAATCTTATCTCATCGTATTATATACATTATCTTCCCATTCATTATATCATGTTTTACGTGTTACAATGCTGAGGATTGCCGATAATTGCCTTTCTTTCTCGAGTTCGAAGCATTTATAACATTGGAGACACAAAGTAAATACGTAGCATCTTCAATGAGGACCGTTGAAGATGCTATATATACATAAATATATAGATATAGCATCTTCAACGAGCTAGGGACCATCAGGAGTCGACATGGAAAAGAATAGCGTCATTTTACATGTTATTGGACTGCCTTTAACAAGTTCAGGAAGTTGAAATTACCAAGAGGAGAAGTAGCACAACATAATTTCAACCTCAAGCAAATCCAAAAGGCATAATGAATCAAAGAAATCGAGTTCCTGTGACGAGATTGCAGGTTGGCTAGTACTTTTATAAATGTCCGTTGGATGGCAACAGTTCCTTATACATGCATGCATAAATAAATTTCGAGATTCATTAACAGGAGCGTTAAGTAGTATGGCATATATTTGAACGGAAATAGAAGCAGAATTGAGGAATATAACTTGAACACCATCTTGTTTATGAACAAAAGCAACAGAAAATAGAAATTTAAAGTGGGGTGACCACAAGTTGGTGGTGTACATGTCACTCTTGGTTTAACTTTTTCTTGCCAACCCTTTATATCGCTACTCCACTAAAAGGGAAGGGACCCATAAAGCAAGAAGCCACAATCCCATTCCCTTTCAATCTTTGTAACCATGTACGATGCTTGGAAGCACAATGGTAGCGTAGCAACCACTTAATATTTTAATTTAGTATTACTACATACACGACATGATGCCATAATCCACTTTAGGTGTCTCTCTCTTATCACGCTCTTATTAGTGCCTAGCTATACTAATCTATGGCTTATCCTTCACCAGCCAAACTGTTCTTCTGCTCTCCGTCGTATATGTATATATATATATAACCATCCTTAATTTTGTTAGGAGAGCATAGATAGATCCACGTGGACATCGTAGATATAAAAGATAAATTATTTCAAATACCTTGAACTATTGATAAAATATTAAATACATGTTAAATTTTATTTTATAACACTGAATATGAAGATCTATAAAATTGTATACGTATGCATCTCTAAAAAAAATTAACTTATCTCTCGAAATAATTTAATACTTACTATTATAACCTAAATTTTGTATAAGAGTTAAAAATAATATACTAAACTTTTAGTACAAAAGTTGAAAAATTATTTTTATTTTGAAAAGCTTAAAATTTAAAATGTCATAAAAAACAATTCTAAATGTTGTCAAATTTTATTAAAAAAATTTTGAACATGATGGTATGTTTTATTTAAGCAATGTTAAATTTTAACGTTGACAATATTATGCAAGTATATATTTCTCGTAAATCGCGCTATACAATATTATAAAATAAATTTTGTGATATATTTGATAAATTACTATAATGTCAAGATATTCAAAACAAAACTATTAGAAGATTTTTAATATAATTACCATTTTCTAATATGCTTATCTTGATCAAGATTATAGATTCCAGCTTAAGTACAAGTTTGTATTCAAATAGTGTTAGTTTATGCCTTTGTAGTCAATCAATTTGATGCAAATTAATATATGTCATTATTTTAAATTTATGAAAAGGCTTTATTTATCTTTATGTATTAATTTAATTAATATTTTATGTTTTAATATTAAAGATAAAATCCTTGAAATAATTACTATGTAATTGAACTTATAATGAGATTGTAATTATGAGATTTAATTTACACTTATGTATTATTCCTAAATGTTCCTAGTTGTAGTTCCATCAAGACTAGATATTGTTGAAAAGGTAAAAATAGTACACATTATGTTTCTTTCTTATGAAAAAAGTAATTGATATCATAAATTAAAGTATAGAGATGCTTAAACTAATGTGTGGGTGATTATTAGAGAATAAATTACTGAACTGACTCGATTATAAGAATTTCAGATAGAATATTACTTATGTATCCATGGGTTATCTTATAATGATGGTTGTATAATTGATCCTCATTCTTGAGATTACCAAGGTATCTAGTGTGGGAATTACTGTGTTTTGATGCTACTCCTAGAATAAAACATAAATCCTATATTGTTTTACTCAACTATATTTTATGAATATTCTACTGTTCTTGATTAGTAATGATTTATGAAATTTTCTGGATAGAGCAAATTGATATGTGAAAAGGAGTTTTCAAATTTCAATTATAAATCAATTACTAATTAGCAAAAACGAATATGATTGGATGATAAGAGTAGACACTGTATGCATACTCCATCTAATTAGAATATTAAATGATGAAAGGATTAAATTATACATTATAGCCATGCATGGACAGGTTAAGTCAATCACTTTGACATTCCTAATATTTAGGTAATCATGACATGTTGCTAGACGTCAATCATGATTTATGATTATGAATTATTTAATTAGAGAATTTAATTTATACAATTCTAATTGTGAATTAGAATTAGAATTTATAATCATTGTCAATTTATTAGGAACCTAATGTGTCACACATCAAAGAGCAATTTATGAAAGTAAAATCAATTTAATTAAGTTGGACTTAATTATAAAGTTTGAGAAACTTTAGGATCAAATTTGAGATATTTGATTTTATTAAAATGATTTTTTCTATTTAAAGGGAAGAGCTTTTTAGAAGCTAACACTTTTGTTTTCTTCCTCTCAAATCAGTTTGAGAATTGCTCTGTGGATATCATTAGAGGCTGCACACTTAAACAGCTTGTGATTGATCAATCGAAAAAACTTTCAAAGATTTTTCAACAGAAAAGAGAAAAGGTACGATTTTTAAATCTTTTTATATTTTATTCAAGTTTTTTCAATTATCGGGATCCGTTCAGAATCTGTAAATTTTTTATTTTTCGTTTTGCCCGTGATTTGATCATGGTAAGATTCCAACATTAACCATATCCATGTAGTTAGTCTGGATGTTCCATTGGATCTCTATTTCTAATGTCATTTCTCGAACAACTTTCCTTGATCCTGATCCTTATGTGTTGAAGCCAATAAAATATGTGAGTGTTAAAGTTTGTCAATTGTGTAATATGAGTTGTGTTACCTTATTGAAAGTCAACAACGTATGGTATTGACAGAAGATTGCTCATAGGTCATGTATAAAATTTCATATGCTTGTAGGTAAATTGCTTTGGAGGAACAAATCATCATATGGAGGTGTTAAATTCGTCCAATACATTTTCTAAATTTGAAGTTGACAAAACTACCAAGTTGCGGTCGATTTGCATGATAATTAGACCGTTGTCTGAATTCAAAGACTTGCTAGATTTTTGTCTTTATTGGTTGTACTGGTTGCATTGCCAAGTAGTGGTATACTTAGATTAGATTTAGGTTTGTGAAATGAAACTTCTTATTTTTCCAGGACATTGACCTACCTTAACTTTTAAGAACTAGCATTGATACAGCTACCCTGGCTAAGATTCTGCTTAGTCTAACTTGGTAGAATGGTTAAATTTTTTTTATATTTCATGGAGTTCTCCTAACTATGACCAACCTAGGCTTACTTTGATACATGAATGAAATGCTGCATTACAAGTTAAGGCTGGATCTGCTTTTGATAATATTTTGGTTTGTAATGACCCACAATATTCAAGGCAAGTTATAGAAGATATTTGCGCCAATAACAAGGAGGTGAGTACTTATTGGAAGGGATATATCTAACATCTGATTCTGTGAAGAGTTTAATTTGATTTTCGTTGTATGAAAATTCTAGGCTGAGAAAGAAGTTTTTGAGGAAGCAACGAAAGAAAGGAGATCCTGAGAAGAAGAGGTGATAACATCTAGTTGCATTTAAGATCCTTTCCTGCAAATTGGTATCTAAGTCTACTCTCCTACACATTTCACACAACGGAATGAATTCAGGAATTATTTGTGTAGGAGGCTCAAAGAGCAAGCAAAGAAGGTGAAAGAAGGAAATAAAGAGAGAGTCAGCATGGAAGGTGAAGGCTTCCTAAAAGGTTATTATATCTCTAGCTTCCACCCTGTCAAAAATAAAATGACACTTTAATATTTGATTGTTTTAATTGTTGATTCTTGAATTTGTGATAATGTTCCTCTATGAAACTAAATTTATGCCAAGTGTATCTTCAGAACAACTTGTGATCGAGTGCCCTTGCTCAGCAGTGTAACGCCATATGATTGGGATTCTTAACTAAATGTACTACGAAAACTCTGTTCTTTTAGTTTTCAAGGGGAATTCATTGTTGGGATTCGAATTGAAAGTGTGCTTGTCTTAAGCTCTGTTGATTTCTAAGACACTTTAAATCTACTAGGAAAATGCAATGAGTATGAGATACAAAAAATTCAAGTCCTTTTTTCTTCTTTTATTATCATGCTTCATACGTGGATAAGATCAAAAGTTAATATAGATAGTGATCTGTGTCTCATATTCTCCTTAGTTTAGAGCATCATAGTTGGAGAATGCATTTTTTTGCAGCCTAACCCTCGTAACAACTTGGAGAAAAGTTGATACTCTTCAATTCTATTTTTCCTTGCATTCTAAGAAAGAATGTCCATGTAGCTAATACCTATGATTTCGAAATGAAGTTGAAAATATGTGGAATGAACATGTGTCTTGCGTAATGATTTTGCTACCATTAGAATAGTAATGAATTTGTAGATGTCATAATGCAAGCATTCTAATACTTGGAAATGATAATTTCTTGCGGTCAATAGGCATCCCATGTTAGAGTAGTGCCCTAAAGGCAATTGCCTTTAGCGCATTTTGTACAAAGTTGTGTACAAACTTTATTTTCTTTAATAAAGAAAGACATATTTTATTAATTTGGTGTTCATTATTTATGAATTGATATTGATCTGTAAGCAAATTAATGAAGTTCATGATTTATGACATAGCATGAAGGAAATTATGGTGTGATCATACTATTGTGATTCCTATCATGTGTAATTATGTCAGTATCTAAATTATCCCTAATCATAGGATTAATGAGATTGGACATCGTTAATCCAAATAGACTAGCACATGTCGAACTCCTTGATTTAATCAAGCAGTAGATCTCAGAACCTGTAAACATGAGATGTTTAGAGTTGAGATGTGGATGCTTACTAGAGGTAGTTACATTGGATGACCTACCGTGAGATCATTACATGAATGTCCTATTCTAATGTCAGTGATAATCTTATCGTAGCAATGGTGCAAGTATCCTTAGACTTGAGGTACTCAAGGATATCTTGGATACTGATTCTGTGCTTTGACTCCATTCCTTGTTGCCTTGCAGAGGTCGCTCATAAGGTCGTTATTGGGTACAACTTGAGGTATTCGAAGGTAATTGAGTAGCCAATAGAGGATTCACCACTTCTGTGATAGCATAAGATGATACCCATGGCCTCTTTTTGGGGTCATTACATGGAAATCTCTGGCCAGAGTGCATGTGCCATGAAGAATTTCTTTATTGACATATAGAGTAATGAGTCCCAAGACGAGAACTGATATCACTTGGACTAGATTTGATGTAGTCAGTCTAGTGAAAGTTATCACTTTGCCCATATTCATAATTAAGTGGGGTATAGCATGGTGAAAGGATGAATTGCCCAACAATTGTCTACAGAAGGGTTTGTGATGATCATAGGTTCGTTCGTTAAACCACTTACTTTCTGGTCAATTGGGGGTCATGATGTGCTATTAAACGCCGCTCATGACTTACTTAGATTAAGTGTTAATCTAAGTGGCCAACATAACCAAGAACCTAATGGGTCACATGTATAAGTAACTCAAAGGATTAATAAAATGGTTTTGGATAGAAATCCATTATATGGAGAGCAATAGAACCAAATGGATTCCGATGAGATCGGGATATGTCCCGATGAGATCGCGATATTGATATCGTTGAAACAGGTCCCTGGTGTTTTTCCACACCCGAAACCCGGTAGGACCTACCCCAGTGTGATTAAACTATATTAGCATATATATATATATATATATAATAGATAAGTTTAACGTGGGAAAGGAAGAGAGGCTTCTTTAAAGTTGCATTTATTGTCTTTAATAAAAGACAAAAACAATAAAAGACAAAAGCAAAAAGGGCAAGTAAGATGAGTGAATCGTGAAAAACAAGTTTTAAGAAAAACCTTCTTCACGATTCTCACATGATTCTCTCTCAATCTTTCTTACCTTCTTCATCTTCTTCCTCTTATTCGCGTTGCTCTTCGTAGAACAAAGGTGAGAGCTAACACTCTTTGTCTTTGTTCTAGCCATTTTCGGATCAAAGAGTTTGATTCGGTTAGTTTCTCCAATCTCTGTGTAGATACCATTGGAGACGGTCTGTTTTGGTCATTGTGGTTTGTGACAACCCGACGAGTAGAAGATTGAACAATGAAGTAGAATACACATAATGGTTATTATATGAATGATTGATGTGTGTAAATGCCATGAATTCCTAAATATATATGTTATGAACATGTTTCTGAATTGAGAATATTCAGCTAGGTTTTATGGTATTTCCTTGTATAAGCACATAGATCCTGGACTTCAGAAAAGTCTTGGAATAATTTTTTTGTTTTCCGCACCACGTATATATGATGCACGCACTAGGATTTTCCTACAGGAGAAACTATAACATGCGTGATGTTACCGATTGGTTGTGACAGTTGTGCATTCTGATTGTGTTGAATTCGAAATCAGTATAGAGATATTGTTTTTGAAATTCTTGCCTAGATTTTCTCATGAGATGTTGCTGAATATGTCTGTGGAAGAAAAAAGTTGATCAATGTGATTTGATTTGTTTTTGCTAATTAATTCCCTACTATTCTAGTTGCTATGTTTATTTGCATTACATAAACATGCATGCTTGCAAATTCGAGAATAAATTCTAGAAATTTTTTTTAGGATTTTCTTTCACCAACCTCTTTCTAAGATGTTTATAAATGTCTATCAAGATGAATTTTTTTCTAGGTGACTGAATATTTATTCGAGAATTTCTTGTGTGCTATTGGGAATGTTTGTGTTGAGGAACACAGATTCTGGATTGGTTTGGTTGCTGAGGTTGGTTGAGTTTTTCTTAGAAATAAATTCTGAAAAATTCATGGAACATGTTATAGCCTCTGCAATTTTCTTAGAATTTATTGAAGTTGTTTCAATGTTTTTTTCAAGCAAAAGATAAAGCTGGACAATTTTTAGAAAACTGACGGACCTGGTTTGTTTGAAGTGTTGATTGTGTGTTTTTTGGTTTCAATGCCTAAGATCATTTTTTATTTGCTCAGAACTATGTTACTTTGATGTTGTATGCATGCCAAATTGATTTGCTTGAAATTGGGTTTCCAAAAATTTTCGGATGTCAAATATGTCATATTAGCGTCTCGTTGGTATATTCAGTTGTCTTGATTGTTTTGGCCATCACGAGTTATGTGACAAGTGCCAAAGTAGTCTTGATGAAGTGGAGACCACTTGGAGATACTTAAGGTGATAGTTTGGTGTTATCAAGTTATTTGAAAATTTAAGTTATTAATATTGTATTAATCTATTTAGAGTATTTCATGTCTAGTATGACTAAAAACGGCAAGCATAATACAATTAAAGTGTTTAATTGGCACATCAGAGTAGAGGGTATTACACTTGGTATATTGGTATTTTGAATTAGAATTGAAAACATACAGATTGAGAAATTAGCCGATGCCAACATTAGAAAGCAATTCAGTTAAAGAGTTAAATCAAACGTGAAATCTTTAGATGCATAACACGTCACAGCCTATATAGGAAAACCTTGTGAGATGGTTGCATTAAAGAATGCATGCTAGGGTTGGTTAAGTGGGATGATGGATGATTATGGATATAGATTCAATGTGATTGATGAAACGTCCTAAATCATTCCATATAGTCATTATGACTATAATCCTACGGCTTATATGAGACCAAAATGTGAAATCTCTCACATATAATATGAAAACCTTTGGAGTTATGTAAATATAGTGACCTAGAAAGCAAGTTTTTTTACTTATAACTTAATTTTCTTCCAGTTACTTTTGTAATGAAAATATTTATTATTAATAAAACAAAAGAGTTTGGTTTTATTTGTATAACCATTATATATCTATTCATAAGGTACCGAGATTCTTTTGTAAGTAATATACATATACATAGAGATGTATGGGAAACATGTCTATTATTAGAATCTAAATCTAATTAATTCACAGTTGAATAATCAAGTTCGTCGCTTGATTATGGTTTATACTATAGTGTTGCGATTTATCTCCATACAAGTAAAGGAGTTTACTTCAAGGGAATGATGAGTTTCATATCATGGAACTATTAAATGAATCTAGAATCAAGTATGTTTTAAAGAATAAAGTGGGTCATTACTTTAATCTTAAAACATACAACTTAAGCATTCGTTTATTATGGACCACAATCTTGAATAGTGGTGAACTCATATGTGTTTTATTATAATTTTTGATATGATCATAATGGATTTTTACAAAGTCTCAATCCAGTGTCTATATGTTGGAATTATTAATTGAAACATATATTAGGGAACAATCACTCAAATAAAGAATTTATAGTGATATCATCACTTCTTGATGTTTTATGGAGATTGATGATTAAACTAGCACCAGTAGTTTGATGGACAAGCTACCCATCAAGTCTTACCACCAAGATGAGATCTTATGTGTTAATCGCCATACAGAGTAAAACTGGATATCTAGAAGGAAAAACCAACATAAGGATAAAACGGTAATTTTATCCTTTATCGTGCGGATGGCTATAATATGGTTCATATTATATTTTGCAATTGGACATCCTATTTGAAACATGTATTCTCATAATATTTAGTAATTCAAGTGTTCAATTAATTGTCTTTAGTGGAATAACATTTAGTTAATAAGCTGGAATTAATTCTAATGAGATTAAATTAATTATGGGCTTATTAGAGCTTGAATTATATAAGTCCAATTAGATTCCTCATTTGGCTTCTAGGAAGGATATCAAACAAAGTAAGAAATACAAACAAAGGTTTTAAAGTCTATGATTGAAAGTTGGGTTTACTTTTATTAATTGTTAATTAAAAGCCCAAATGAACATTTAGAAATGGGCTAGACTTTGGTTTAATTTGATTAATTAATTAAATTAAAACAAATTTATTAAAGATAAATGGAGGAGGAATTTCGGTTTTAAAAGGGTAAATGTGTAGCTCCACATTTAACATTAGTTTGCTATATTAAAGATTTTTTTAACATGATTAATCATCATTAAATGGAGTTATGATTTTATCATTAAATGGTTTAATGGTGGTCTTTTAATGATTGCATGTAACCTATTAGCATTCATTGGATTAAAGAAGAAAGAGGTGCATTTGATGGACCATCTTCCTTCTTTTGAACACAAAACCGAAAATGATATGTCTCATTTAGGTTAATAGTCTTTTCATATAGCCATCTTAAAGACAAATGAGAAGAGTCTCATTTA
>JANITX010000009.1:57551040-57578883 GCA_027564395.1 Erythroxylum ulei | reverse complement strand
TTAAGTGCCGAGCCATAGTGGCCGAGGCCGACCAACTGTTTAAAAGCCCGAGCCATAATGGCCGAGCGATAAGTGCCGACCGACTGTGTGAAGTGTCGAGCGATAAGTGCCGACCGACCGTGTGAATAGCCGAGCGATAGAAATGCCGAGCCATAAATGCCGAGCGATAAACTGCCGACCGACTGAACGACTGGTCTAGCGTGCCGCTTCCGCGGTCTCGAGCTCGGATATCACCACGATATCGGGAGCGGGTCGCAGCGGGAGCGGGGCGCTACATTATCATTCTCCATAATACACATATTTTCATTCCAAAATTCACACATCAAATTAAAATGAAATACATCAAAGTAAAAAAATTATAATAAAAATGTAAAGTGTAAATACTTGCAAGTCTCTTTGTATGCTCGTGATGGGTAATAGATCCTCCGGTATGTATGGGAAGACTCTCTCCCCCTGGTTCTCCATGTCTGCTAGTAGAATTACGCTTTGAAATGGACATTGCCTCAAGTGATGTCTAATACTACTGCCAACGACTCCATATTTGTTTAAAAATATAAGGTGATTGTACACTAGCCTTGTGTATCGCACCAATAAAGTCCTGATAACGTGCATGTGCTCATCTCTCCCATACTTTATAAATGACCATGTCAAATTCAGAATCCCAAAAAAAATTTATGAAACAAAAGGAAAAACATTCGATAAATACTTATAATGTAATAATATTTATCTAATTAATGTAAAAAAATAAATTAAAAAAGAAAATAATATTTTTTTTACCTCAAACTCTTGATAATAAAATTCCTTTGTGGCCTGAGAGATATTCTTCCATATATAACCCTAAAGATCAATCTTCTCCTTGAATTTGAATGTCATGTTTCTTGAGCACGGTCCAGACTGAATCAACCTAATATAAAAACAAATAATGTAATACCATTTTTAAAATTTAAACCTATAAGTTAATTATAAACATATAGTGTTTCATGTATTTTCACTTATAGATTATTGACAATTTTGATGTAAGTTCCTCCATCAGGTCCCTCAGTTCCAGGCTAGCGATCGCCTCCTTCATCTACATCGTTTACTCCTGATATCTTTGTTGCTATAAGGGTAGTGGATGATATAGGGGTGGTGGATGGTGTAGCAGCAGGTATGGAAGGTGATGCCTCATTTGCAAGTGTAGTAGCTAGAGGGGGAGGAGGTGATTCAGTTCCAACTACAGAATGTGATGCTTCACCTGGATAATAAGTAGCTTTGAATCGTTATCTGAACCTTGGTCGCATTACATTCTGTTTTCTCTTTAGTGGCATATTTCAACCTGAAATTCATATTTGATTAAATTTTCTAGAAATATAACAATTTGAATTCAATATTTTACACAATATATTGAAAAGGAAATAATTGATTTGTCAAATATAATATTCAATTACAAACACAAATTAATCGCTATCATCACCTAATTATAAATCAAAGTCATCTTCTTTTTTTTTAAGAATTAGAATCAAACTCAGGCCCCTTTTCAGATCCCTGGCCCTCGTCATCCTTTTTAGATGAAATTTCAACATATTCACTAGATGGATCGTTCAAAGGTTCATTATTGTCATATGTGGTAGATGTATTTATTTCATAAACATCTTCCTGAAACGCTTCACTTTCAATTCTCTGTTCTCCTTTTCCATGTGATTCAAAAACACCTCTAGGATTAACTTTGCAAACGGCCAACCAATCTAACTTATCTCATCGTAAGCTGGGAAAAGGGACATAATACACCTGGATTGCTTGCATTGCCAACACGAAAGGTTCAAATTGTCTAAATCTTCTTCGCTTGTTGATTTCAACTAGATTGTATCGGCTATGCACTTTTGCACCAACATTTGGAGTTGGATTAAACCAGTCACACTTAAATATCACACTGCGCTTTATTAGCAATGCAAGGTACTTAATTTCAAGTATCTCAATAATTTTACCATAGTAATCCATCAATTCTCCCTATATGCAAACTCCACTATTTATTGTTGTCATACTATAACCATGATATTTTGTATGATATTTGTATCCATTAACAAAATACACTGGATATGATTTAACAGTTCACAAAGGTCCCTTTGCAAGATAACATATGAACTTCTTCTCTATTGGATTTTCTGAGGCCTACACTAAAGAAATTATCATAGTAAACAGTATAATGTCATTTGAACACTTAAATCTTATAATTTAATCATTTCAATATTTGTAAGTGAGAACTTACATATTTCTCGAACCATCGAAGAAAGTGTCTTCCAACTTCTTTATTGATATCATCCTATGCTTTTTAGGGCATTAGCTCGTGTAACAATTCCTCGTATAATCTAAAAAAATATTATGTATTTTGGTTATGAATAACACTAAATTTCAAAACCTAAATAATCAATTTCAACTTGCTGCACAAAAGATTGAACCGTTTGACAGTTCAATAAAATGTAATCATGGTCAGCCTCAATTTCTTCCTTTAGTAACATTCTTCTTATTGAACATCCATATGTTCATCCAGGATATTTGAAAATGGATAAGTTACCATTAGCATCACTTGTTCCTCCCCCATCGCCATTATGAGGAACTTTTCTTTCTCTTGTGTGAACATGCGACTCAAAATAATGTGGACAAAATGTACTAGCTTCCTCCACTAAATAAGAATTACATATAGGACCTTCAAATCTAGCTTTGTTTTTGACATTTTTCTTTAACTGATGCAAATACCTATATTAGCGAATAGGGTTATTACAATTTAGTTGTTAAAACATATTATTACTTCAATTATAATCATTTTTGTAGAATTACCTCTCAAACAGATACATTCATCGATATTGAACTAGATTGACTAGTTTAGCCTCGTATGCTAAATGCACAGGTAGATGCTTCATACAGTTAAAGAAGCTTGGAGGAAAAATCCCTTCTAACTTGCACAAAATTACTAGAATTTCCCTTTCTAGTTTTTCCATTTCAGCCAACTTGATTTCAGATGATGTTAAACTTTTAAGAAACAAACTTAATTATGTTATCACTTCCTAAACCTTATTCGGTAGCAACTTCCAAAATGCAATTAGAATTAGCCTTTGCATAAACATATGACAATTATGACTTTTCATCCCAAATAATTAGCACTTCCTCATATCCAAATACCTTGCCAAGTTTGAAACATAACCATCAGGAAACTTTAGACTTTTCAACCATTCACACAATATTTCCTTTTGTTTTTTGTCCAAAGTGTAACATGCTTTCAGATATTTACCGATGCGAAGATCTTTATGTAACTCATTCCTTCTATAAAAAAGTTTCAAATCAGCTCGTGATTTTGCATTGTCTTTTGTCCTCCCTTCAATGTTTATTATGGTATTGAACAAATTGTCAAAAAAAAATTCAATATGCATCACATCTAGATTATGACGTATCAAATTAGTTTTCCATTATGACAAATCCAAAAAGATGCTTCATTTTCTCCAAATAAGTTTTTACTGATGCTTGTATTAACTTCATCAACTTCAAATTCTGTAACTTTCAGTAAGCCTAATTTCTCAATCTCTTGCAATATCTCTTCTCCAGTTTTGTGAGGAGGAGGAGGTGTTTTTTACCATCCTATTTTTAATGAACTTTTGTTTGTTGCGTCTAAATGGATGATCTGGAGGAAGAAATTTCCTGTGGTTATCAAGCAAACATGTTTTACCCCCGTTTGGAAGATAAAACACATCAGAATCATTTCCACAATAAGAATGTCCCTGCTGTGCTCTATCTAGACAATATGGAATATGCCGAAAAATCACCAATGGTCCACATTAAAGCTGCTCTCAATACAAAATTTTGTTTCAGAAACACATCATATGTCTCAACACCATATTCCTAAAGATGCTGCAATTCAGATATCAATGGCTGTAAGAATACATAAAATTTATGCTTTGGATTTGTAGGCCCTGGCACAATCACTGTCAAGAACATATATGCCTCTTTCGTACACATCCATAGAGGAAAATTATAAGGAGTAATTATGATTAGCCATGATGAATATTGCTGGCCGGATTGACCAAAAGGTTGGAATCCATCCATCGACTATCCCAACCTAACATTTCGACTTTTAGCTGTAAACTCATAATTGTTGTCACGAAAATGTTTCCATACCAATGCATCTGATGGATGACTCATTATTCCATCTTCCTATTCGTGTTTATTATGCCATCTCATATGAGAAGTAGTAACATTAGAAGCATATAGTCTTTAAAGTCTCAAGGTTAGCGGGAAATAATACATCTGCTTCCAGGGTATTAATTTTTGTTTCAAAGAACGCTTTCTAGGCTTGAACCTAGATTGACCACAAAATTTCCACTCTTGTAATTCCACATCATCTCCCAATATAACATACATCCCAATTAACAATCAATCTTTTTAACAATCAATCTTTTTAACAAGCAAACTAAGGCCCCTAGTAAGTTTCTTCATATTGTAAAAACTATTAACCATTGTATGATCGGGAGGCAATGATTCATTATACCATCCAATAATTTTATCTGAACTATGATTAGAAATATGCCCTTTAGAATTTATGTTCAATATTCAAGTAGTTGAAGACAATTGAGTCATTGTCTCACAATTTGGCCATAATTCTTAGTCAATTGAGTGTAGTAAGTCAAAAAATGTTTTGCATATAGGTTTGGTTCTTCTTCAAGATTTTCTATATTTTCCTGAAAAGTATAACCAGTTGCATCATAAACCATTTGCATGTAAGGATTTTTATTTGCATCCCCATTATTTGTTCCAAATCCAATTCCCCCTTCAAACTCATTTAAGTTTGCTGACGATTGTACTTCATTACCCCTTGAGGTGCTACAAATAAATGGTTCCCCATGTTGTGTTCACTCAAAATAATTTGGGACAAACCCTTTTCTCAGCAAATTTCCATTCACTTCATGACTAGGAAGGAAACGAATGTGTTTGCACTTTTTACATGGACATCTAATCTTTGGACCATCCATATATATAGGTTGAGAACATGCATAATGAATAAAAGCTTCAACTCCCTCAACAAACTCAGGATTAATGAAACCATTAGTTGTTAATCGTCTATACGTCCAAGATCTACGAACATTACTCATTTATGCAAAACTGTTAATTTCAGACGGTGATTCCATAGTTAGTATCCTTCATGTTCCCCAAAGTATACAGAACATCTAAACTTTACACAACATCCCCTAAGTATTAACCAATTGAATTAATCACCTACAATTGATTTCAAAACTATGATAAGTGGCATTGTTTACACCTGTGAATTAAGAAAACAAGTTCTACATCCCCTAAGTATTAACTAATTGAATTAATCACCTACAATTGATTTCAAAACTATGATATGTGACATTGTTTACACATGTGAATTAAGAAATCAAGTTCTCGTTGACTCCTAGACTCATGGAATTTTTTACCGATAAGCCTCATGGGCGCTGCATCATGAGTTTCCAACCTATATACCATCCTAGGGGTTTATTATGGAAAGAATTGTCTTGTCCATAAAATGTATTAATTTCTTGTGTTAATAATAAGTTTGCATTAATCACATCGAAGTTAAAGTATTATTTGATCGAATTAATCACCTACAATTGATTTCAAAACTATGGTACGTGGTATTGTTTCACTGTTAAGCCTAAATAAATTAATCAAATGATTGTTTTTTAAAAAAAGAAGAGATTGATTTACTAGTCTAATGCCTTCAAGAAATTGACAAAAAATCGTAATACTAAAAGAAAAAAAGTGAACATGATTTAAAAAATCAACGACGGTTGCATGTTCTTAATAGCTGAATTCACTAACACAAATAATGTAAAAAGAGAAGCAAAGGCCTCAATACAATGTTATTCCCTTAATCGAGTGGAGCATTGAAATGATGAGTTTTGCTAGCCATACATCAACTTTGTTTCTATATAGGGTAGAAATACAAATACTAAAACAATAAGTAATATTTTTACCCTACATTCGAATATCCAACGTATCATTCTTAATCTCTCTAACGTCATATCCAAATTTCTAGCAACTTATCACACAAATTGATGTTCAACTTAGATTAAGAAATCCTCGGAAATAAGTCTTTATATAATACATAATAGATTTATGAAATGTGTACATAATAAAAGTCATTATTTCAAAACTATGTAGAATGGCAATTTAGCAACTATAAAAATGTTAAAATGCTTCCTATATGAAGTTACTAATTGACCATATGAACCTCTAAAAATGCAATAATATCATAGTATGTTTGTTTAACATTCAAACCCCTCCTATATTGATACATAAGCAAAACCATAGTCCTCAATCCATAATGCCATTTGCAAGACAACTCAACCAATATCCTATATTAAAGTTCCTCAAAACCCCCTAAAATCATTCATTTATCAATCCCATCACAAGACAAATATATGTAAAGAAAAATAGAAAAAAATCCAACCAAAAATAGGGCGAGAACATGAAAGTAAAGAGAACCTAATCAATTCAAAGAGTATCAATGAAATAACCCAGTGACAAAATTCAAATATTTGGAACTATAATTCAAACCCATCCTATATTAATTAATTGATAAACCCAACTTTAAGAATGTAACAACCAAACAAAACTAATAAGAAAATGTATTAATGATAATGATAGAGATTAACAATGCTTAAAATTTAAAGCTAATAATTTAGATTAACAATACATAAAATTTAGATTAACAATACTTAAAATTTAAAGCCACAAACCGAATTGTAATTCCACAAACAAGTTTCAGTTGGTGCAGGCCATTTATATTAAAAATGCCACAAGTTCAAATGGGAGGTTCAAACCACAAAAAAATACCTAAATTAAACCAAGTATATAAAAACCTAGTAAATAATAAAACCCACTTACCTCAACCGACACGCAGAATAAGTCACTGAAGCACGTGAAGGAAGAAGATGACAGAGCTAAAGTGAGCTGACGACCAAAGAAGATAACCAAAACAAATAAAAGAAGACAATGACAATCAAAGTAGTACGCAAAACATAGTAACAAACAAAACTCAACGACGTCGTAAAAAACAATCAAAGAATAAAATGTTACCTCAACCGACAATTAAAGGAAGATGATGATGATGACACGTGATGGGTGAGCGACAACGAGGAGAAAAGGATGAGGGATGACGATGACCCATGACGATGAGCGACGAAGAGGAGAAAAGATGGCAAAAACATAGAGGAGAAAATGAGGGGGGAAGATTCGAGATGGGTTTAATCCCAAACGAAAATGACGTCGTTTTCGATTTATTTAAAACAATTAAGCTGAAGTTAACAACGGAGTGCCCAGACCTTCAAAACATCATCGACGAAACATATTACTGTTGGTAAACCCCGTCACTTGATTATTGAACCAAGCACTTTTACGTAAATTTATCGACGGAGCGGTTATATTGTCAGAAATTCACTGACAGAACATAGATTCGTCAGTAAATCCCCGACGCTAGTTTATTGCAGCAAGCGTTCCTGCCTAATTTACTGACGAGTATTACTTTTTCATCGCTATATTCCATTGAAAATTTTATCAGGATATTTTCCCTCCACTTTTACTGACGAAAATTTGTCCATCGTAAAATGAAAATTTTCACTACAGTGTTACCAATAGATATTGATTTTCCATCTCTAATTAGCTACAGTTTTTATTCTGTCAGTAATTTTCCGTCGATAATTTATGATTTTCTTATAGTGTTTTAGTATAGTTGTTGTATGTGCTATTAATGTTTCTTCACTCGTATCGTCGTGAAGGAAGCCACCACTTATTTTAAAGAGCATGAACCAGGCAGATGCAACGAACGTAAACATTATGATCAAACGAAGAAAATAACATATTATGTTAAACTTTTATAATGGAAGCTAATTGATATTTGAAGTCTTTAAATCTTTTTTTGCTTTATTCTTAAAAGTAAATTTGGATGGAAGGGAGGCATGCAAAAACATATGGGATTGCCTCCTACGTATTTTCCTTTCTATAAGTTTCTTTGTGATTCTTTTATATAAATCATAAACTAATATCATCTTTTATATCCATGCATTCTGAAACAAATGGAACACTTATAAGGAAGTTGAATTGACAATGAAGAGCATATGCAATCTTAATTTTATTATGCAAAACAAATATTGTTTTGCTTCTTTTTCCTTAATCATCTTGGTATTGGTTTTGATGATTGAGGGCCTTTTAGATTTTCGTATTTCACCTTACATTTCCATTATATCCTTAATGTTGTCTGAAATTGTACGTGGGATTTGTACCTTGTTTATGTACCAAGTTTCATATTTAAAATTGTTTTAAAAATAAAATACATCAACTTTTGATGTCAATTTCACTCAATACTTTTAGAAAGTTTATAAGCGGCTTATATATTTTTTGAAAAGTCAAAAATTAATCTTTCTTTTAAGTTATGTCATTGATTCTAATTAATGTGACAATTTTTTAATATATAAGTAACTACGTTATAAGGGATCATACTATTAGAGTTAGAAAATTACATAGTCATAGAGTTAAACAAATTAATTTATCATATTTTCATATCATTACTTATATTAAATATATGACTATATTTAATATGTAATATTAATTTTTTATTAAAATAAAAATTTTATTAAATGAGTATAATTTAAATATAATATTTATTAATTCATTGTGATAATAAATAAAGTCTTTTATTTATTATACTAATAAGCTAAATGACTAAAATTTATTCTAAAAGTTTTATAAATAAAAATAAGTAATTTAATTGATTTATGATATATAGATTTATCATATTTACATGTCATTACTTATATCAAAAAGTATAAAAAAATAACTCGCAATATAGTTATTTTTATTAATAACTAATAATTTATAGTTTAACATGGTAAGAATTAAGTCCCTCATTAAAATTTATTTTATTACATATTAATATCAATATTTAACTGCCTAGAGTTTTGAATAAAAGATATATACTTTTTGCAATAGCAAGTAAACAAAAATGACTAGAAGATTTCAATTTAACAAAGGTCTACTATGGTTAAATGCTTCTTGTTTTTTTATCTCTCTTTTGTGCAACATTTTTGTTCAAATTGATGACATATATTTGTTAAGAGCTTGAAAACACGAGAGATTTTATTCCATCATTTTCCTGCCATGGAGTCTCGAGTCTCGACTACTCGTCAGCTCAAGTATTGTGGATTTACTATTGTGTTCAGTTAACCACAGTATGACTAAAAATGGATGCAAATAACAATAACCCATCTAGATTTACCAGTTTTTTTTGTCTTGAACAATCAAAGGTATGTTAGCAAATAAGCATTTTCTTTTTTCATGGAGCAAGTAAGCTTCGTTTTCTCTCTCCATAATTCCTATTACATCTTTTGTTTTCTCTTTGTATCCTTCTTGTGCTTTCTGGGGTTAGTCTTGAGATTTTCATATCTAGGTTTTGTGTTTTTGGAAGATTGGGGAGGTCAAGATTCATTGGATATGATGGGCTTATTTATGTTGTTAGTAGTATCCATTGTTTCTGCTGATCATAGTAAGTTTCTTTCTATTATATATTAATTATTGTTGGAGGTTCTGAGTTTGTTTCTATTAGGCTTGCCTTTTTTTTTCTTCTAATTTTTGGTAATCAAACAATAACATTCTTTACAACTAGTCTCTAGCTTTTTAAGTTACTGACTAAAGCTCATTAATTTCTTTAGTTTCACGAGAAATGATGGTTTCTAGTAATAAGGTGTCACTGGTTTGCATTTTTTTATTATTTATTTTTTAATGATTTCTTTTTGTTGATATTCCTTCCTTGAAGTGTGAAGCTTGTCCTATGCATCCATGTTCTTCCACCATTGGCTTCTGTTGTGCTTTTCTAATAATTTATATGCAAAATGAGGTTAGGAGGTTTTGCTTTTTCTTTCTTGTATGTATTGCCTCTGTTAAATAAAAGACCCCCATTTCTAACATAGTTTCATCTCTATTTGTAATTTAGATTTATTCATTAGATGGAAGTTGTTAGTTGCAGTTAGACGGTTGGCAACAATAGAATTATTACATGTTGAATGCTAGACTTGCTTAGTACGTACGTAATGTAAGTTTGGTTTTGAGTTCTTTCCATAGAAAACAACAGGATGTAAATGTAGATGGAGAGAGAGAGAGAGCATGTTTGTTTTGAAAATACTTATTTTGTTGTTATTATCAAGGCATTTAATAACCCTCTGCAGAAAAAGTTTTTCTTGCATTGGAAACTTATTAAATGTATGATTTCCCTTAATTAGGAATATCACCAACAATGTGTCGCAGCTCATAGGGCAGTCCTTTTACATGCATGTATAAGACGGGTTGGAGCTCGTTGGTACGTTCTAATGCTCTCCCATCAATCTTTTCCTATTGCTTCCCGTTACTATCTTGCTTCTTTTGTCTTACGCGTCTTCCTATAAAAGACAAGGCTTTTATTTTTTTGGTTATAATGTGTTTTAATCAACATCCTCTAGAAATTTTTCTCTCTTTAGACTCTCTCCTTACCAGGCACAAAGACCATTTCTCCTACCACCTTAGAAATTGCTCAGTGAGCTCTTCAACTTTGACGAGAACGTTGTGTGTTTCTACTTGGACCACGTATTATATTGTGCGAGTTTCAACAATTTTTCATGCTCTAACCAATCATACATGTTGTTTTCATGCTGGTATTCTTTGTGCATTATTGAGGCTCACTTTGGTTGGAAAATTATCTATTATTTATCTTAGTTTTATTTTATTACTAGTTTATTATTATTTTATTATTTATTGATTTTTCTTCTTATTATTATTAGTTTTATCAGCATCATCATCATCATTATTATTATTATTGTTGTTGTTGTTGTTGTTGTTATTATTATCAGTTTTTTAAGGACTTCTTAGGATAGTACCTACGGGAAACATGAAAGACACGAGATAAGAGGGATGCCTTTAAATCGAGAGGATGGAATTAGTGCAAGTAGTTCGATGCGTGCAGTATGCAGAAATAAAAAAAGGAGATGACTTTATAAGAATAGGCTCTTGGAACATTGGGACCCTCACGAGGAAGTCCTTGGAATTAGTAGAGATTTTAGATAAGTATAGGATACAAATAGTCTACATTCAGGAGACTAAGTGGTCATGGTTAAAGCAAAGGAGATAGGGGGTTTCAAACTATAGTACTTGAAAAGTACGCGGAAGCAGAATGGGGTAGGTATCTTAATGTTCAAGGAACTTATAAACCGAGTGGTGGGATCACAAGGTCAATGATAGGATTATGGTGGAAAAAATTGTTTTTAGTAATGTGGGTCTCAATGTAGTATGTGCTTATGCACCTCAAGCTGGTTCAGACACACAACAAAAACGTTTGTTCTGGGCAACCCGAGATGGGGTGCTTCTACAAAATCTCTAATATTAAGCAATTCATCCTAGGAAGTGATTTTAATAGGCATATAGGGATTGTTTCATGCGAATATGTAGGAACTCATGGGGCCTTTGGATACGACACTAGAAATGATAGTGGGAATGCTATATTGGATGTGGCCATAGCGTATGAGTTAGTAATAACAAATTCCTTATTTAAGAAAAAAAGAAGTGCACTTGGTGACGTTTCAGAGTAGCACGACGAAGACACAAATTGAATATTTCCTTATCAGGAAAAGAGCCAGATCATAGTGCAAAGATTGCAGAGTGCTTCCAGCCACATGCTTATCAACCCAACCTAAATTGTTAGTTTTGGATCTAGGAATTAAGGGATGGAGGTCATAACAATTTACTAAGCAATGTCGTAAAATTAAATGGTGAAGGCTAAAAAGGGACATGGCGGAACAATTTAGGACTTAAGTTCCATATAATACAACATGGTCTGTGAGTGGGGATGTTAATCGGATGTGGGAGGGAATAGCCCCTGTAGTAAGAGAACTGCCACAAAACTCCTAAGGATGTCCAAAAGACAGGGGGCAGGCAGATGGAATTTTGGTGGTGGTTGGACGAGGTCTAGGGGACGGTGAAGGCGAGAAAAAGAGCTTTTAAAGATCTTTTAGCAAGTACAACAGAGGCTGAGCGGGAAACTAATAGATTAAGGTATAGACTGGCAAAACAGAAGGCAAAGAAGACAAGTTCAGTGGCTAAAGGAGAAGCTTACGAGACTATGTACAGGGATTTGGATATGTTCAAGGGAGCACAAAAAATTTTCAAGCTAGCACGAGATAGGGCACATAGGACAAAGGATTTCAACCAAGTCTGTTGTATACATGATGAAGTAAGACAAATACTCATAGAGGCCCAAGCCATCTAGAGGAGATGGTAGAGATACTTTTATAGCCTATATAACGAAGACATATTGGTCAACATAAAGTTAGGCGAACCATCTTTGTTGGGGCATTTTCTTAACGGGTACTTATGGGAAAGGGTCACAAGGGGAGAAATTATAAAGGTTTTAAGGGGGATAGGGAGCGGAAGGGTCATAGGGCCGGATGAGATCCCTATAGAGGTATGGAAGCGAATAGGAATTATGGGTATTGAGTGGTTAGTTCAGTTCTTTAATGTGATCCTTGAGTTAGCCAAAATGTTGGATGAATGAAGATTGAGTAGGTTGATCCCCTTATGCAAGGCCAAAGGGGACATCCAACAATGTCACAACTATAGATGCATTAAATTACTAAGTCACACCATAGAGCTGTAGTAGAAGGTAATTGAAAAGAGAATCCAAAGAGATGCTTCTATATCAGCCAACCAATTTAGATTTATGTATGGTAGGCCCACGACAGAATCAATACATCTACTCCGTAGACTAATGGAATACTACAGGGAACGAAAACGGGATTTGCATATAGTTTTTATTGATTTGGAGAAGGCGTATGACAGGGTTCCCAAAGAACTCTTATGGAAGTGTTTAGAGGAAAAGGGCATTCCTATGACTTATATCAGCGTAATTAGGGATATGTATAAAGGAGCATTGACTAGCGTAAGGACAATAGGAGGCGACATGGAAGCGTTTTCTATTGGTGTTGGACTACACTAAGGCTCTACCTTAAGCCCTATTTTGTTCACATTAGTGTTAGATGAACTTACCAAACATATTCAAGTAGAGGTGCCTTGGTGTATGTTATTTGCTAACAATAATGTCCTAGTGGATGAGACAAAAGAGGGGGTTAATTTCAAGTTAGAATGTTGGAGGGAAACGTTAAAATTGAAAGGTTTTAGAATGAGCAGGACTAAGATGGAGTATTTAGAATGCAACTTTTCAGGAAGCCAGATGGTACATGAGGCGGTGGTAGCAATTGGTAGTGACGTCATACCACAAAAATCGAGTTTTAAATATCTCGAGTCCATCATTCAGAGAGATGATAATATCGATGACAATATAGTATATCATATTAGATCTGGGCAGGTCAAATAGCGAAGAACATCAGGTGTTTTATGTGATAAAAAGATTCCTTTAAAACTTAAAGGGCAATCTTATAAAATGGTGATTTAGCCAACCATGTTATATGGGGCATAGTGTTGTCCTGCCAAACGTAGACATACAAGATAGTTGTTGGTAGTAGAAATGCATATGTTTTGGTGGATGTGTGACATTACCAAAAGAGATAAAGTTCAGAATTGTGTGGTGAGAGACATACTACAGGTGGCTAGTATTGCCAACAAGTTGAGAGAAACCAGGCTTAGGTGGTTTACGCGTGTACGCCGGAATCCCTCTGATGCTTCAGTATGATGCTATGAGAAAATAACCCTTGGTGACTACAAGAGGAGAAAAGGGAGGCCTTATAAGAATTGGAGGGAAATGATTAAGAAAGATATGTCAGAGTTGGCCCTTACTGAGGCAGTGGCTACAAATAGAAAAGTCTGGTGTGATCGGATAAGGGTAAAGGATACCCTTTAAAGTTCACCAAAACAGTTGAGTAAGTTAGTAGGAGATGTTTACTCTAATGCTCGCGCTACATAGTTATCGCGTAGGAGTCCAACCTAATGTCTTTTCTGCCTTTTCTAGTTGTAAGTCTTGGATAAGGCTTTCAGGCCTACTACTTGGGTTTTCAGGACAGACGTATAGGGAAAGATCCCACAAGGCCGTCTAAAACCATAAGATTGTCATGCCTTCAAGGTCTCTGAACAAGGACTCCTAGCTTAACTAGAGATAAGAAGAGCCGGACTTTGTAGCTTATCAGGTACTAGCAGATCTGGACACCATTAGGTATATCCTTTGGTTATATTTTATATTTTATTTATTTATGCATTTATTGTAATTTTATTTACATAGTTTAGCGTGCTAGTTTTACTTATTTACTCTTTAACCTACATTACTCTTTTATTGTCACATCTGCATGTGGGTCCACCGGAAACAATCTCTCTATTATGTAGGGGTAAGGTTGCGTACTATCAGACCTCCCCAGAGTACGCTTTATTTTGGGACTTCGGACTGGGTGTGATGATGATGATAATGAACTAATAAAATTTGATTGATATTGTTAATAACAAATTACAATTTTTTATTATTATTTTCATATCATTAACTATATAATCTTATAATAATATTCAATATATAATTTTAAGTTATTTACTAATGATTAAGTAATATTATTCATCATATTTTATTAGTTTTACATAATAGTAAATTACATATTTCAAAAAATATTTATTATTTAATAATACTAATAAATAAGATGATAAAATTTTAATATTTCATCATAATTCATATTTTAAATATATAAAAGTTGATTATTTGAAATTTATTTATTTTTACTAGTAATCAATAATTATTGATCAATTTTTCTTATTATACCAACTGTTATACTCAACCTCATTACTAATTAATTTTTCCTATTATATTAATTTATTAAAATTTGTGTCGCTGCTGACTAGTTTTTATATCTTATTAATGTAAGTTTATTAACAAATTTTTGAATTATAAATTACTAATAGAATACTAAAAAAGGCTCTAAAATTCTGCATCACATATCTTATAATAACATTCCCACTTATGACTCTACTAATATAAACATCTGGACATTGGACTAGTTGTTATAATAGTTGATTATGATATAAAAACTTGTAATCTCACTTTAGACAAAGTTGGAAACTTTAGGTAGGATAATAAAAAATAAATAAATAAAAATGGTTGGCTAGTATGATATTTGTGTGCTTGATTGGTTAATAACATAATAATAATAATAATTAAGATGACAATGGCAAACGAGAGAAAAAAACTTGCAAAGTTATGTTATAGATTAGATGCTGGAGTGATAACAAAAAATTGAAGGAAATGATGAATAAACTAACATGATCTCGGCCACGACTACTAGATGATTAATATTATATGGATGTGAGGCAAATCTAGCTCATATTATAGATACGAGGGAGGTGAGTCCTGGATTAAACGATATTCTTGTGGTGAGGGAATTTTTGGAGGTATTCTTAGATGAATTAGAAGGTTTACCACCTTAAAAGGAGATAGATTTCACCATTGAAACTTTGCTTAGGGTTACACCGATTTCTATTGCACCTTACAAGATAGCTACTATTAAGTTACATACGTTAAAAAGGCAATTAAAGGAGTTATTGGAAAATGGTTTTATTAGACCGAGCACATTACCATAGGGAGCTCCAGTGATGTTTATGAAGAAAAAGGATGATAGTATGAAACTATACATGGATTACCAACAGCTAAATAAGGTGATAGTGAAGAATAAGTGCTCGTTGCTGAGAATAGATGATCTTTTGGATCAACTAAGGGGAGTCGTCTTATTTTCCGAGATTGACTTGAGATTGAGATACTAGTAGTTGAGGATAGCTAAGTTAAGTATTCGCAAGACAACTTTTCGTACTTGTTATGACCATTATAAGTTCCTAGTGATACCTTTCAGGTTGACTAATGCACCAGGTACATTCATGGCATTGACATATAGGACTTTTCAAAAGTATTTGGATCAATTTGTGATTGTGTTCATTGATGATATTTTGGTGTATTTGAGAAGTAAAGAGGAGCATGAGCAACATTTGAGTATTGTGTTATAGATTCTAAAGGAGAGACAATTGCATGCAAAGTTGAGTAAGTGTGAGTTTTGGATGGAGCGGATATTTTTTCTTTGACATGTGGTGTCTCGAAAGGGAGTGATGCCTGATCTTGCTAAGGTTAAGACAATTATAGAGTGAGAATTACTTAAATATATATAAGAGATATAGAGTTTTCTAGGATTTGCTGGGTATTATGGAAGATTTTTAGCAAGATTGTTGACAATAATTAACTCGTTAACCAAACTGTTGAAGAAAGGAGTTCAGTTTGAGTGGACCGATTAGTGTCAAGAGAGTTTTGAGGAGCTTAAGCGAAGATTAACTTCAAGTAAAATTTTGGAGTTACTATTAGGTGGTGGAGGTTTTGAGGTATATATTAGTGCTTCGAGGATAAGTTTAGGGTGTCTATTGATGCAGCATAGAAAGGTGATAGCTTATACCTCTCGTCAGTTGAGAGTGCATGAGTTAAATTATCCCTCTAATGATCTGGAGTTAGCAATAATTGTGTATGCTCTTAAGATTTGGAGACAAATTTTGTATAGGGGGACACTTCGAATCCTTATAGATCATAAAAGCCTTAAGTATATCTTAACTCAGAGGGAGTTAAACTTAAGGCAGAGAAGATGGATCGAGTTGTTGAAGGATTACGATTGTACTATAACCTTAGTAGAATTAGGCATCACTCCCTTTTAGGATACCACATGTCAAAAAAAATTACCTGCTCCATCTAAAACTCACACTTACTCAACTTTGCATGCAACTGTCTCTCCTTTAGAATCTATAGCACAATCCTTAAATGTTGTTAATGCTTCGCTTTCCTTCTCGAATACACCCAATATATCATCAATGAACACTATCACAAATTGATCCAAATACTCATGAAAAGTCATGTTCCTCATTGCCATGAATGTGCCTAGTGCATTAGTCAACCTGAAAGGCTTCACTAGGAACTTATAATGGTCATACCGAGTACGAAAAGCTGTCTTGGGAATACTTGACTCAGTTATCCTCAATTGCCAATATCTTAATCTCAAGTCAATTTTGGAAAATATGACAGCTCCCCTCAGCTGATCCAAAAGATTATCTATCCTCGGCAATGGGTACTTATTCTTCATTGTCACCCTATTTAGTTGTCGGTAATCCATTTATAGTCTCATACTATCATCCTTTTTCTTTATAAACAACACTAAAGCTCCCCATGGTGTTGTGCTCAGTCTAATAAAACCCTTTTCCAACAACTCCTCTAACTACCTTTTTAACCCCAAGCATAGTCTCCGAAAATTCCTTCACTACAGGAATATCCTTTAATCCAAGACTCACCTCCCTCATATCTATAACATGAGCCAAATATGCCTTACACTTATCCAATATCAACCATCTAGTAGTCGTGATCGAGATCATACATGCTCAGAACACTCTGTAATACCCCACAAATATCACTTTCGAGTTACCTAAAGACTCTATCATCACCTCCTTCGCATAATAATCTTTCACAGCTCGATGTTGTGCCAACCGATCCATCCCGAGAATCACATCAAACTCCCTTAATTCCATCACTGTCAAGTTAATTAATAGCTCCACTTTACCAATCTTTAAAGCATTTCCCTCCTTACACTATTTACTACCACACAGTCTCCTACTAATAACAACACTCTTAGGTCATATCTTAAGGGACTACCTCTTCCTAAACTTTAGGGAAAACTTTAAAGAAATGTAAGAGTGTGTAAATCCTGGGTTTAATAACACATAAACTTTAATATCAAATAATAAAATTGTACTAGAAATGACATGTTGGCTGCAGGCGCTTCCTCTCTTGTCATATGATATATCTTAGCTTGAGTCTGACTCTGAGCTTAGGATGTCCCACCAGTACCTGTACCCACTGTTGGTTCACATCCAACTCCTCTACCAACACCTTTACTACAAGTTTTGCTCGAACCAAAGGCACTACTGCTATACAATCTTCTCTGCCCTCACTTCTAAACTCCTCCCTTCTGTCGAACAACTCCTCTATAAGTGCCTCCATTCTCCATAAATATAACATGCCTGATTGATCCTAGTGGGTTCCCAATATAGTCCTTTGTGAAATCTCTCCCAGGTAGCAAAACTCTAAAATCCTCCAAGTTCTCTATTAAAAGATCATTTGAACCTCTAACTATCCTCCCTATCTGATTCAACTGATGGTGCACTAGTAATGCTATGCTGTCTTGAATCCCTACCAGCTCCTTGATCTCCATTAGATCGGTAGAAATTATCACTTCTACTCTATGTGTCATCATCTCTCGTAGATCCCCCCCGCACCAGTATGAGTAGCTCCCCTTTTAACTGATTGACTCCCCTCTCCTTGATCACTCTTCGATCACCTCTTTAGCTCTCTTCTCCTTTTACCTTATTCTATTACATCCTCCATTCTGAGTGCAGTCTCTACTAACTTCTTGAAATTAGAAGTAATAGCCTCTAAACCTAAACGAATATCCACCCTTAAACTCTACTCAAATTGGTAACATCTATCTTTGGGATTTTTTATAATCTCCAATGCATACTTAGATAAGGTTGTCAAGCGAGCCTTATAATTAGCCACTAGCATCTCCTCTGTTTGAACCACATTTTTTAATTCCATCTTCTTTCAATCTTGATATATCTGTGGGGTGTATTTATCTCTGAGCTCTCTCTGGAACTCCTACCAAGTCATCTCTCGGGTCTCTTCATTGACTTCCACTAAGTTAGTGCATTGCCCTGGAATAAGGAAATAATGTACTACATGCAACCTTCTTTCCAAGGTACACTCCAAGCGGTCTAAAATTATCTCTGTCTGCTCCTACCATGCCTCATTCTCCTTAAGATCAGTAGTACCTCGAAACTCTACTGCACCCATCTTACAGATCCTTTCATATTTGTGATCCACCCCATAATCACCACAGACTGGAGACGTAGTAATAATTTCCTGCATTATTTGAAAGAACTGCATCATCTGTGGTAGGATTGTCACCTCTCATCTTACCTTATTCGCTTGGGTATCCCCTTGATCTGGCACATCTGGAGCATAGATCTAACTTTTTGATTCCCTAGGTGACTCAAGGCCAATATTATCATCTTCTGAAGCTATCCTAGATAAGACAAGAACACATTGTTAGCTTTTTTTCACTTAATACGTCCCTAGAAACGTAAACCTACTTTGATATCACCTAATGTGATGCTCCCAAAATTCTTAAATGACAATTAACCATATAGTTCCCAAAACATACCATTAATCATCCAATTCCTTATTAATTTCAAAAGAGAGGACTGTTTGTTAAACATAACAATATTCTATATAACACAACTACCTTAACTGTCACATTAAAAATATATACAATCGACTAACTTTACTTAATTAATCTACTAGCCCCACCTAAACTCCACTTTGTCCATCCTACGTATTATGGTTATTAGCAATCACTCGATTTCTTAAAAAAATAATGGCAAGGGGTAAGCTACCTACATAGTAAAGGTAACCAACTGTACCTTTAAAACCAAGTAACTCAATAAATAATTATAACACTTAGTCAACTGATTAAAACATACATATAATACGAATGTTCATAACATTACTCAGTCTAAACCAAACAATTAACAAATATCTCAAAAAATTTACCAAACAATGATTAACACACATATTACTACATACTACCATTGATGCTTTATCCCATCATTAACTTGATTGCCTGAGCCCTGCTTAACCTAGTAGGCTTACATCCAATGGTCTACCGGCTCATCGCAGCTCATCTCCTCAAAATCACTCACTAAGTGGATAGTAATTAAATGTATAAATATCGGCACAGGGTACCTTAATTTCTCAATCTCTTTTAGTACCCTAGTATTACTCTAGTCCCTATCCATCGGCACAGGATATCCCTAAGACTCAGGAGATCCCAGTACCTAACCATCAGGACAACACATCCTCAGAGACTCAGGATGCCCTGGTATATGCCCCATAGACAGATACCTAGCCACCACTCACTCATGTTGACACAATCTATCAATCTAAGGCCATCAAATGTAACATATCCTAGGTAAGCCACCGATTCTCAATTTTTGCTAATTATTCACAATATATTATCAACCAATCTCTATTTAACAACACATTTTTACCAAATTACCCGATTGATACATCTTAATATGCATAACAAAACAAAAACACGAAACACCTTGTAACTTATATATGAAACCATTAATCGTTAATTCAATTAATGACTAGTTCACAATATCATTCAGTACAAATAATAATTTATTAACAACATAACGGTATGTTATTCTAAGAGTATAGTCCAAAGTTATCCTTACCTCAATTTCAAACTCAACTAATTTATAGTACAATTTATTCCTTATTCAGACTGTTAGACCTAAACATTAAAAAAATTCTATTAGACTAATTTATGAAAAATTTCAACTCAAATACACTTAATAATCCAACATTATTCTCTTTCTAATTTATTCTTAATTATAAAAATAATATCCATACCAACCTAACCACTATAATTACTAAAATACCCTTAACTAATGAAAAGTCCTATTTTACCCTCACCTATTTCAATTAATACCAAAATTGCCCTTCTTGGAAGTAAATTCCAGATTTACCCCTTCACTTTTTGTATTTCTTATTTTGCCCGTACGTGCAAATTAAAATTTCGAAATATGTCATTTTCTTCACCCTCTCCTCTTCTCCTTTTCTTTTATCATTTTTCAGCCACATTTTTTTTCATTTTTATCCCTTCATGCAACTTCAATTATTGTACCAAACAATCACAACATGCAATCCAACTATCAACTAGTGTAGGATGATCAAAATCACAAAAAGACGTAATAGAGCTGCTGGAATTTTTACGTAAATGTGTTGTGCGGAAACGTTAATAAATTCGGAGTGAAAAATAAAAAATCAACAAGAACACCAAGATTTTTATACTGGTTCGACAAGGCCTACGTCCAATTTGGAGATGACTGAGTATTTCACTGTAATCAATGAGAGCATACAATAATATTTATCACACAATTTCCCAAAAGACCCAAGCTCACACACTCCTACTAGGAGGAGAAGTAAATATATATATATTTTTTCGCTCTCTCAAAATTTCTGCTCTCTCTCACTTTTGAAAAAATTTTCTACTCTCTCACACTAAACAACTTCTGCTCTCTTCTCACACCAGAAATCTTCTGCTCTCTTCTCTCCTTCGTTGTTGTTGCTTCTCTTTTATAGAGAATTCAATGGATGAAGGTCAAGGCCAGCTACAACAAGCCACCATTTCTAACTCAACAATCACCGAAAGCCTACAATTTATGACTTTGAGAAGCTAAGATTTCTGACTTTGAGAAGCTACTATTTCTGACTTTGAGACAATACTCAACAATCTCCACCTTGGCTCAAATCCTCGAAGTGGAATTCTCAATGGTCGTCTCCCAAACCCCTACGGGGCAATCAACAAATTTTACAAATGCCAATCAAGTGTAAGCAATGCTTAAACTTGAGTAATGAAACTGGTTTTGTCAACATATCAGCAGGATTGTCAGTGGTCCCAATCTTCTGAAGAAGAATATCTCCCTCATCAATAATCTCTCGAACAAAATGGAACCTCACATCAATGTGTTTTGTACTTGCGTGATGAACTTGATTCTTTGCTAAATAAATAGCGTTATGACTGTCGCAATGAACATCCACATGGTCCTAATGGAACCCTAAGTTATCAAGCAACCCTTGAAGTCATATGGCTTCTTTAATAGCTTCTATTACTACCATGTATTCTGCCTCAATAGTTGATAAAGCAACTGTAGATTGCAAAGTTGATCTCCAACTCACTAGCCCTCTAATAAGAGTGAATATAAAACTTGTAGTGGACCTACGCTTGTCCAAATCACCTGCATAATCAAATCTACATATCCAGCAACACATTTACCATTAACTTCATCTTGCTGAAATGATAAACCAACATCCACAATACCCAGAATATACCGTAGAATCCATTTCATAGCTTGTTAATGCCCTTTTTCTAGATTATGCATATATCTACTGATAATACTAACAACTTATGAAATATCAGGCCTAGAACACACCATAGCATACATCAAACTATCAACAGCACTTGCATATGGAATTTTAGCCATGTAATGTCTCTCCTCATCTATGTTAGGAGACATAGAAGCACTAAGTTTGAAATAAGGAGCAAGAGGTGTACTAACCGCTTTTGAATTTTCATTCATCCTGAAACATTGTAGTACCTTCTTTAAATACTGCTTTTGACACAGACCAATCTTGCCTTTTGCTCTATCTCTTTCAATTTCCATACCTAGTATCTTTGGAGCTTCTCCTAAGTCCTTCAATCTTTCAATCTCCACTTTGCTTTTACATGTTATAAGCATATCATCAACATAATGACTTCTTGTGTACTTCTTCTCGATCATAACTTATCAAATCACTTGTACCTTTGTCATAGAGACTGCTTCATACCGTATAATGATTTTTGCAATTTGCAAACCCAATTTTCTTTGCTAACAATTGTAAACCCTTTTGGCTGAGACATAAAAATATCTTCCTCCAAATCACCATGTAAGAACGCTGTCTTGACATCAAGTTGAGCCAACTCAAGGTCAAACTGCACAATCAAAACCAACAAAATACGAATGGAAGAATGTTTTACTACAAGAGAGAATATGTAACACCCCAAATCACCGCTTATAGATATTGTCCGCTTTGGGCCTTGGCCCAGCCAAGCCCTCACAGTTTTGCTTTTCTTAAGGCTTTCCCAGGAGGTCACCCATCCTAGAACTACTCTCACCCTAGCACGTTTAACCTCGAAGTTCCAATGGGATCTGGTGCATTAAGCCATGGAAAACGCGTATGTAAGGAAGAGGTATCCGTACCCTTATAAGGCATACTTCGTTATCCTCTCCAACCGATGTGGGATCTCACACTCTCCACCTCTTTAAGGCCCTGCCCTCTTTTGGGGTCTAGCGTAGCTGGCACAATGGTTCGGTTTCCGGCTCTAATACCACCTGTAACATCCCAAATCACCCGCTTATAGATATTGTTCGCTTTGGGCCTTAGCCCAGCCAAGCCCTCACGTTTTCCATGGCCTAATGCACCAGATCCTATCGGAACTCCGAGGTTAAACGTGCTCGAGTGATAGTAGTTTTAAGATGGGTGACCTCAGGAAAAGCAAAACTGTGAGGGCTTGGATGGGCCAAGGCCCAAAGTAGACAATATCTATAAGCGGGTGATCTAGGATGTTATATATGGTATTAGAGCCGGTACCCGAGCCGTTGTGCCAACTAGGCTGGACCCCAAAGAGGGCTGGGCCCTAAGGGGGGTGGAAAACGTAAGATCCCACAACAGTTGGAGAGGGGAACGAAGTACACCTTATAAGGGTATGGATACCTCTCTCTTATAGATGCGTTTTCCATGGCCTAATGCACCAGATCCCATTGGAACTCCGTGGTTAAATGTGCTTAGGTGAGAGTAGTTCTAGGATGGGAGACCTCCTGGGAAGGCCTCAGGAAAAGCAAAACCGTGAGGGCTTGGCTAGGCCAAGGCCTAAAGCGGACAATATTTGTAAGCGGGTGATTTGGGATGTTATAGAATACCTCATTGTAGTCAATGCTTTCCTTCTGAGTATAGCCTTTAGCTACCAATCTGGCTTTGAATCTTACATTGTCATTTCCCAAAGATTCCATCTTCTTAACATATACCCATTTACAATCAATTTCTTTCTTTCCTTTTAGTAACTGAACCAACTTCCAAGTCTTATTTTTCTGAAGAGATTTCATCTCCTCATCCATAGATTTCTTCCACTCCATGCTCTCTGAACTCCTGACAGCTTCTTTGTAGGTGGATGGAATATCATCTTCAATAACTGGAAGTGCATATGCCACAATATCAGTAAACCGAGCAGGATTTCGAATTTCCCTTCTTGATCTTCTGGTTGCAATAGAATCTTGTTGCTGTGGTGGTTCTTGGGTAGGTACCTCCTCTTCATTAACCTCGTCCTCATCATCAAAATCAACTGTAGGACTAGTGTTTGTAACATTAGACCTTATTGGATCAACTGGGGTCTTCAATAACTCCACCTGCTTTAAACTACTCATGGTCTTGGTTGCTTCAATTTCCCCTTCATGCTTGTTCTGATTAACCATAGCAGTCTTATCAAAAGTCACATATCTACTTACAACAAATTTCTTCTCATCTGGACACCAAAGTCGGTATCCCTTCACGCCAATGCTAAAGCCCATAAATAAAGCTCTCTTTGCTCTTTGATCCAACTTGCTTTCCCTAACATGATAGTAAGCAAGACAACCAAATATGTGTAAATACTTGTAATCAGTACAAGGTTTACCAGACTATACCTCCATAGGTGTTTTGCCCTTGTTTGCAGTAGTAGGAAACCGATTAATAATATGGCTTGCATAAGTAATTGCCTCAGCCCAAAATAACTTGTCTAAACCAGCATTAGACAACATACACCGAACTTTCTCAAGTAAAGTACGGTTCATATGCTCTGCCACCCTATTCTGTTGTGGTGTCTCCCTAACCGTGAAATGCCTCACAATACCTCATCTTGACAAGCTTCCAAAAAAGAATCTGACTTATATTCACCACCATTATCTGATTTGAAAGTCTTGATCTTTCGACTGGTTTGCATTTCAATCTTTTTTCACTTCAGGAATATCTTTAAGACTTCATCTTTACGCTTCATGGTGTACACCCATACTCTTCTAGAGAAGTCATCAATAAAGGAGACAAAATAATGGCTACCTCCCCAAGATGCATTCTCGGAAGGTCCCCAAACATCAGTATGAACATAATCTAGAATGCCTTTAGTGTGGTGAATAGCAGTGCCAAATTTCACTTCAATTTGCTTACCCAGTACACAGTGTTCACACAATTCCAATTTACATACCTTTGTACCTTTCAATAAGCTTTGCTTCACCAATCCTTGCAATACTTTTTCACCAACATGCCCAACACGCATATGCCATATCCTTGTAGTGTCTGAGCTATCTACGTCAGCAGCTTCAGTGATAGCAGCTCCACCAATAACTAAACTCCCCTGCAAGAAATGCATGTTATTTCGTCTTGTACCTTTCATCACCACTAATGCCCCATACACAGTTTTAAGAACTCCTCCCTCCATGGTGATCTTGATACCCTTGGAATCCAATGCTCCCAATGAGATACGATTCTTCTTCATATCCGGTACATACCAAACATTATACAATTCTCTGACTGTTCCATCGTGCATCTTCAAACAGATTTTGCCTATCCCTTGTGTTTTGCAAGCATTATTATTTCCCATAAAAACAACTCCACCATCCAGCTCATGGAAGCTAGAGAACCATTCCTAAATGGTACACATATGATAGGTGCAACCTGAATTGAAAATCCAATCGTTAGAGTGACCATCAGTAGATAAACTAGCCAAAGCAAACTCGAAATCATCATCTCTAGATTTTGCAACATTTGCTACAGAACCCACTTTCTCCTTCTCTTTGTCCTTCAATTTGGCACAATCTTTCTTCCAATGACCCTTTTGGCAACAAAAGGCACATTCATCTTTAGCAGGAAACTTTCCTCGTGACTTTGAATGAGATTTTCTCCACTTCCCATGTTTTCTTTCCTCTGTTTGTCCCCTTGCAGTGAGTACCTTAGTTTGTGAATTGTGAGTCTTCTATTCCTTCTTACGGCACTCATGATTCACCAACGCCGCAGAAACCTCATCAAGTTTCACCTCCGATACAACAAAGTAGTTGTCAAATGATCATAATCATCAAGTAATGAATTTAACAAACATAGTGTCTTATCCTCATCAGGAATTTTCGCATCAACGTTTGCTAAATCAGCAAGTATTTTATTATAATCATTTAGGTGTTCGTGCATAGAAATACCTGGATGATACTGAAATCGAAAAAGTCACTTCTTCAAAAAGAGCCGATTTTCTGTGCTCTTGGTCATATACTTTTCCTCCAATTTTGTCCATTACTCCTTAGTAGAAGTTTCCTTCATATAAGGGTATTCAGCTCCTTATGAAGGAATGATTGAATAGAAGCACAAGCGTAGAGATTAATTTGTGTCCATTGCTTGTCATCCATATCTTCAGGTTTACATTCCAAAACTATATCCAACTCTTGTTGATACAATACATCTATAACTTCACATTGTCAAATACCAAAGTTATTAGAGCCATTGAATTTATCATCCTCTAACCTTTTAGTAGCGATTAGATGTCTATTGGATGTAGGTATCGACGATGACGATGTCGACTCCCTCTTAACGAACTCGTCTTTATCTCCAGCCATTTACTCGCCATTATTCGCAAATACGTACTATTTGTAATCACTGTTCACACGAACTATAGCTCCGATACTATTCACAGCACTATAGCACAGGACTGTAGCACCTGCACTGTTCACGGATTGTAGCACCGGCACTGTTCATTGGAACTGTAGCACTGACACTATTCATCGACATTGTAGCTCCAACAGATTTTCACTCCTACAACACCCCTGTCGAAAAAACTGGAGCTCTAATACCAATTGTTGTGCGAAAACGTTAATAAATTTGGAGTGAAAAATAAAACAGCAATAAGAACACCAAGATTTTTATACTGGTTCGACAATACCTACGTCCAGTTTGGAGACGACTGAGTATTTCACTATAATCAATGAGAACATGCAATTGTGTTTATCACTCAATTTCTAAAAGACCCAAATTAACCCAAGCTCATAGACTCCTACTAGGAAGAGAAAGCCAAAAATTTTACAAATGCTCCTTGTTATTTTTTTCTCTCTCTCCCTCTTGTCTCTTTTTAAATTTTCTGGTCTCTTCTGTCTCTTTCGTTGTTGTTGCTTCTCTTTTATAGAGAAGTGGTGAAGGCCAAATACAAAATATAGCTTACCAATTTGTTGCATCAAAATCCACCAAAAATCATTGAAAGCCACCATTTTTGACTTTGAGACAATATTCAATAACGTTGGCAAAGAATCTGTCTACCTCAGCCAGCCGATCCAATATTTAAATTTCCATTACAAGGAGGTCTACCCTAGGTCGAAACTCTTTTTTTCTTGTAGCTATGCGGCTGCGCAATGTTGACTTTCCCGTGCCATATTGAGTAAATTGAAGTTTTCATCCTCATGTCAATCCTTCGAGTCAAAATCCGTTTGTGGATCAACGGGGTTACGCCTAGCTAGGCGAGATGCTTGGGCAAATCCCTCAGCTTCACATTGATCAGAACTCTGTTTAGGTTTGGCGTTATCCACTCGTGGTTCCAGTACAACCATTCGACGTTCAATCCACTGAAGGTAGCCCATCACAGAATGAAATTAATTTTAATGAGTCTGATCCCCGTATTCTCTCCAAACATAATTAGGAAATAACAAACTCTTAAAAGTTCTCCCTTTTTATCCGCATCAAACATGACCTCCATAATCTAGTCAAATTTCTTAAAGGAACAAGAAATACTTATTTTCTGTCCATTTAAGAAAAACATTAGTGGATTATATAAAAAGAGATACAAGCTAGTTCAGCCACTCATAGAAGTACATTCGTGATAAAACAATCATAAGGTTTAAGCAATCTAAGCACTCTGCGATATTGACTAGGAATTTAAGATACAGGGTAATCTAGCAAACTGACGTAACATTTTGGAGATACTGATAGCACATGATCAGCAACCAAGGAGTCAACAAGCTTTTTCCTTTATAATAAAGTTGAGAAGACGTTGTCCATTCCTGTCCTTGGCTTGCAAAGAGCCTCCAAGGGCTCAAGTTTAGGCATGCTGAGTCCTATTCCCTCTGTCATGTCGATCTTCTCTT
>JANITX010000009.1:57537036-57550940 GCA_027564395.1 Erythroxylum ulei | reverse complement strand
CTTCATTCCCCTCAGCCCCCTCTTTCTTCCTACGTGAATACACTTTCCATATCCTAGGCTTAGTGTTATTATTGTCATTGGCCCTAACATCAGGTGATATTTTTCCTTAGTCTGGAAAAGAGCTGAAGTTTTGATGGTTTTTGACTGAAATATGATGCATCCATCTTTTGCTCGTTTCTTTCCCTTTCATATTGCATCTTATCCCTGAGAATGTTGACCAGAAAATGAAATGTACGTGATCCTTGATGCAGGTTATTAGGTATCAGCATTATGCTTTGAATTGCATTGGAAGTTGTCCATCATGGGTCACTTACCTCAGGTTTGCATTCTTTTTCTTCTAACTCCTAACATAGAAGCACAAATTTGTCAGGAGAACAACACAAATTTATGCCAAGGACCTTGAATACATTTTTACTTACTACATGGCTTTTACATAACCAGGTATACTGCATTCATTGTGCTGTATCCTGTAGGACTCGCTGCTGGTGAAAGTAAGTGCTTGACCTTGATCTTCCATTTTTTTACATTTTACAGTTCTTAGAGAAAAGGAGGAAAGAAAACTAATAATTTGCATTCAACCACCAGAGGATATTTTTCATTTACATCCTTGTCTTTTAGTTTTCTTAAGCTTTGACTTGTTTGAATCCTTGGTAGTGTGGCTCATGTACCAAGTTCTTCCAATTATAAGAAGAAAGAACCTCTATGCAGACTTCTTTGCTGTTCTCCCATTCAGCTATGACAACTTTCTAAAGGTATGCTTAAAATATTGTAAGGTTTGCTCAATGCCCTTAATTTCACATGGTAGATTAGGTGACTAACTAATTTTAGGGATGAAATCTTTTCAACTAGCCTGATTTATATTATACATCTTCACAAGTGAAAACTTAGATTCCAGTTAAATGGATAAGTTTCTTGTAATAGTTAAGTAATAATATTATAAATGAGGCCCAAATTTACAAAATTTGATGGCTAAGGTCTATTAAAACCGATTAGGAGACTCCTAGTAATAAGTTAGATTCCAAAGTTACAAAAATCCAGGGGTGGAGGATGACCAATGTTGTTAACAATTGAAGAAATCAAAGCATAAGTTAAAAGGAATCATGTTTGCTCGGCTTTGAGACTTAGGTGGTACGTGGGACCTTTTGCAAGAAGCTTCAGGACTTAGGTGGTAGGTTAGACCTTTTGCAAGTGTTACTGTTCTGATTTTGTGTAACATTTTCTCCATAAGTTCTTTAGTGTTAGAGGAGTCATTGGCAAATAATCTTCTGTTTCTCTCAATCCATATATCATGGTCAAGAACAACGAATGCTAGCTTGAACAACTTGTAATCACCTTTGGAATGTTCTTGTGATTTAGAAGCCTATGAAATAATGTCGTACCACTTTGTGTGGGGACATTGCAGTCAAAATAATATGAGAGTTTTGTCTATATGATAGAAGAGAAGCAATAATTTAAGTAGAGATGGTCTAGGTCTTCTATAAGATACGAGCAGAAGGAGCAGCTCCTATCAGATATTAAGAATTAAGGGAGTCTTTGGTTCCCAACCTCCCTCAAGCAGCTAACTATAAGATAAAAGCATCGGAGGGGATCACATCAAAATCCTAAACAAACTTGCTCTATTGACTTCTAGGGAGAGGTCCCCTAAGGATTTCTTTGCAAGACCTTGTCGTAAAAGCTATTAATGCGGAATCTCAAGGCTAAAGAACCCGAAACCCCTTTAAAACACACATTGGATAGAGCATGGACAAGAAAAAATCTCTAACCTTAATGAACTCCCATTCAAATTTATGAAAGGAAATACATATAATTAGGTTGATTTGAAAACAAGAATTATATTCTTGACGCAATAGAAGAAGACCAGAAAATCCTCTCTTAAAGAATTCGTTATTCATCTAATTTAAACCTTAAACAATGTTTATTATGAGGTATTTAAACCCCTTGAAAAGAAAGAAACCTTAAATATATAAAAGACCTTTAAACATGGGCTTCCCACCAAAATGACTAAAGCCCAAAACACAAGTAGTGAGCTACCAAAACTATGCATCTAACTTTAAATAATTAATTAAACAAGAATGAAATTCTTTTTGCACATTCTGCCCAACTTGAATTATGATACCATTGGCACTCATTGTCTCTTGAGATTCCATGTCGTCTACAATTCGGCCCATGAAGTAGGTGCCAGGAGCCTTCACAATGGTGCCGGGGTCTCTAAGGTTGCATCTTAGTGTTCCTTTTCCATTGATAACCATTGCCTTACCTGGATTTGCCTAATTAATAACATTGTCCACATTTTTTTGGTTCATTGTTTCTACTGAGTTAATATCCAGGGGTGCTTGAGCTGGTCTATCCTTGTAAGAATCCGAATCCTCCAAGATCACAACATTGTCTACATTTTCTTTTTGCTGCCTCACCACTAGATTCTCCTTAATATTCCTTATGGTCATTGGCTTCTTAGGGAACCATCTTTGGATTTTACCTTTAGAGAGGGCTTCCATAAGTTAAAAGAGATATAGTACTTAATTAAGTTCCCAAGTTTATCAAGTTTCAAGATCCTAATAGTTTCAGGGAGCTCTTTTCCAATGTCAACCTCTACACATAGTCATGCATATCCTATTTGCATTAAGTTAGCGGTATGTCCATTCAAGCTTAAAGGCTCACCAAGTCTACTAGTCAAGTGGGAAGCAGAGGTTGAGGAAGGTGGTTTGTTGGAGATAGATGCTACTTTTAATAACGGCGGAAAAGCTAGGCAGGCAAAGTGGTAGGAGAACTGAATCTGTGGCAGTGGGCTTAAAGTAGGTAGAAATATTTTAGCGAAAACGGGCTAGGAAACAAGGCTAGAGGAAGTCGGTAAAGGGTTGGGAAAAGGTTGAGATGGCAAAGGTGGTGTATCTAGCGAACCAAAATTTATCACTCTAAAAAATGGGCTGGTGAGAGACTCTCTACTGTATCATATTTTAAATTCTTATGCTAATTATAGTTAAATGGGTATGTTACCTGCTTTGAATTGGGTTCTCCTTTCATTATTAATTTTCCAGGCGGAGAACAATCCCTTTTATCCTTCACCCCATCCACTGACTGGATTCAAGATACGAACAAAGTTTCAAAGCTTTGTTTGGTGGGGAGAATTAGAATTCAACGGGAAGAACTTGTTTTGATATTATCTCTCATCAGACGACCCAAATTGATCGGTACAGGAGCATACGTGCGTAGGTCAAAATTGGTGTTTCTCAAGTCAGTTTAAGAGTCGTGGCTAGAAAATCTGTGGAGTTGATTATTCAAAACACTATTTACAATTATTGTGGTTTTTGACATTATTCTAGAGCGTGTATGGTATTATAAACTCTTCTAGGCTTTTAGATGACTCGGTTACTTCCACTATATGGTGTCTTAACAACTAATTAGGAACATGGCATACCATTTGCTTGGTTTCTTACATAGGGGCTCATTTCTGTGTAAAGTTACTACAGTGTATAAATTTATGATCACTGGGATTCTTGATTCAGGGTCTACTTGTCTGCTATCCCTTCCTCTCGTTGAATCTTTATCTGCATTTATTCAAGCAACGGCGGTCAAAGCTGGGAAAGCACAACGAAGAGAAGAAGACAAAGAAGAAATGAAGTGTACGTCAAGAATTGAGAACTTACGAATTTAGAGTTTGAGAGACCCTATGATACGAGAGGCAGTTTGACTGGGAAAAGACGGTATATGGCATGTTCATGTACTTCTATGCTTCTTTCTTCACACGCAGTTGCCTTGCCTGTTGGACACTATTTATATGTTTAATGTATTAAAGTCTAAAACTTGTCATAGTTTTAAATGCGTAGTGGCCCATCTTAGGCAAACTTTAAGCTAATGCTGCTCCAAATTTATCTTTGGTCCTAGTCTTGACAATATTTGCATTTGCTAGCACATTTATGAACTACAACTTTGTTTTGGTGTCTTCTATGTTAAGAGGCTGATTCTCAGTTATGCAACTCTCTCTGGATTCTTATTGTCATTACACGTTGATTGGGTGAGAGCTGAAGCGAAGCTGTTTGAGTCATAGGCAGTTTTGCCCCTTGCAATTAGATGCTAAATGTTGGTGTTAAGGCCAGAGAAGATGGCCTTTTTCTTCATCTCCCTTGTTAAGAGATTAGCTCTAGTCTGTCTCTTATGCCGTCAGCCGTAGAAGCTTTTAGGTTATAGAATAAGTACAGTACGGAGCCTATCGAAGGCCAAAATAGAAGAAAAACGAAGCCAACAGGCAAAACAACGAGCCCCTGATCAAAGTTCATATAAACACACTCCACAAACACTCTCTGAGGGCTAACAAACAATGAGGGAGAACTATGGGAGATAAGTTCCACAGCTGCACTAAGATTAACAGCGGTCTCTTTAGCTACTGTTGTCTCTGTAATCCAATTAGAATAATCTATGACTTATTTTTTTGCTTATTTTGAAAAATTATAATTTATCAAAAGATAATTGATATCTTACAATAGATCGATGTTATAAAGGATGTTTTTAACATGAGAGTCACACATATGGAGATGCAAACATTAGCAATACTAGGAGATTCCTATGTACAAAACAACGTCACTTAAAACGATGCTATTTAATCGTTCGAAAGGTCATTTTCCAAAAGCTACTAGATGCGGTGTCGTATAATTGTTATCAAATCTTCTAGGAGCTTTATCTGGCTAAGCCCCATCTTCTTGCTAGATCGATAGAGTAGATTCTATTCAAGTTGTGAATAAGAATCTGCCCTCATGTTCTGTTGATGATTGCATAGAATAGGGTCTCCTCTTTCTTAGCTCCTTTCCCAAACACGCAGTGGTTTTTCTCCGTTAACAGGGCATTCACCATGTTGCATGATACCATTTTGGAGATGATCCAGTCCGCATTCCTTCTTCTCTTGTTTTTACAGTACCATATCTCCTCACAACTGTGAGTTTCCCGTGTTACAACTGTTGATAAAATCCTTTAGGCTTGCATATTCTTACTAAATAAATGGTTAAATTAACTAGCTTTAGGCAAATTTGATTATGATATTTAGAACTTGATTTTAAGAATAAGTTTAGAAATATTATTGTGATATTTAGCAAATATCCAATATTTTTTGTTACATTTCAGCTCTATATAGTGAGCGTTGTTTCTTTCAATAATATAATAGTGTTCTATGGAAAAACTTATTCTTTTTCTTCTCTTTTATTCACTTATTATGCTTCAGCTCTATAAAAACAAATGGTATCAGAGCATTTGTCTTAAGGGACTTGTGAGATGAGCGAAACCAACACACAAATTTAAGTTACAACCCAGAATTACAACAAGAATTACATCCATCTTCAAGCAATAGAGATTGAATCACAACTGTCTCAAGGTGTACTACCAATTTTTGATGGTTAAAACTATCAAGTTTGGGCTGTTCGAATGAAAGCGTCATCTTGATGCTTTGGATGTTTGGGCAGTTGTGGAGGAAAACTATGAAGTGCCTCCATTGCCAACAAATCCTACAATGACTCAAATAAAGATGCACAAAGAAAGGAAAAATAGGAAATCTAAAGCCAAAGCCTGTTTGTTTTCTGCTGCTCAAACATCGTATTCACAAGAATTATGAATCAAGAGTCGGTGGTAAAAGCTAGTGTGAAATGACCAAAAGAAGATCCAAAATCTGTTCCAGAAAAAGATGCTAAACCCACACAAAAGGTCCAGAAAGAAACTAGCAAGACAGATTCAAAGACCACTTTAGAGAGTATAGATACAAACAACTATGATTTCGGTGGTCCAGAGAAGCAATAAAAGAACCCTCCTGTGGAAGAGGAGGTTGATGAGGCAAAGTTGAAGGAGCGTAGAAGAGAGGAAATGGAGCAGACAAAGGAAAGAAAGAAGAACTTGGATGAAAAAAAAAAGCAGCTAAAGAAGCAAGAAGAGCTGAAAAGGAAGCTAAGAAAAAGCTCAAGAAATGTGAAAAGAAGTTAAGGAAGAGGCAAAAACAGCAACTGAGCAACATGACATTAAAGCTCTGCAACTCCTAAGGCAAGGAGGAGTTTGTTGGAAAAATCCCTCAGGCTTGCAGATTCTTACGAAATAAATGGTCAAATTAACCAGATCTAGGCAAATTTGATTATGATATTTAGTGCTTGTTTAGAAATAAGTTTAGAGATATTATTGTGATATTTAGCAAATATCAAAGATTTTCTGTTATATTTCAGCTCTATATAATGAGTGTCGTTTCTTTCAATAATATAATGGTATTCTACGGCAAAACCTATTCTTTTTCCTCTCTTTTATTCACTTATTATGCTTCAGTACTATAAAAACAACAATAACCCCCAATTACGTGATCAAAACTAAGATGAGTTTAGAGTAGCGACATTCAAATTAAAGATGCTTTATAGTCTTTGCATTTTGCTCATATAGGACATATTTTTTAGATGTTCATGTATTTACAGAGCCTATCCTTGGTGTTAAGCTTGCCCTTAATGAGGACATGCACATTCAAACCATACTAGATTGGACCACTCTACATGGGGTATATTGCTACTCAGTCTACTTTTATATGGTTTATTAGTAAAATAGCCTACTCGATGGTGTTTCCACCATATCTAATCCTCAATTTGGGGATTTAAGGATATCAGTAGCTGATTAGCGAGCTTTGTTCTTAAAATTGCTTGGTGGTGGAGAGTGATGGCCTCTAGTGTAATGGCCTCATCTCCTACCTCAAACATTAAAGACCTTAACGCCTGGGCTTCTAATAATGGTCCTAAATTGGTTCAATTATCATGCCATAATAAGGTTGAGGCTCTATTCCTTATTCTGTAAAAGAAATCTTCTCTATGTAGTTGCTTGAGAGTTAGTATATGCTTTAGTGTTGAAGAGGTATTAGTTTTAGGGTTCTAATTCCAAATATTTCCTTGTTTTCCATAGTGAGAATGCATCCATCTAATCTAAAGTGAGTACTTATCAGTTAAAAGCCTCCATTCTCTTTTTAGCACCTATCCTTGGCTATAAATCCTTATAGATGGAATGCCCAATCCCCTTTCCCTTTTGGCTTTGCATGCTTGCTCCCATTTAAATTTTAACAGGAGCTTTGCCTTCAACTTTTCCATTCTAGATGAATCTATTTAGTATCTTATTGATTGCCTTAATACATTTTTAAGGACCCAAATATGTGATGTCTAATAGACATGTAAGTTGCTCAGTACTAATTTCACCAGTGGTATCTTACCCGCCAAAGACAATGATTTGGTTTTTCAACTTGCTAACCTGCCTTGTATCTTTTCCAGAATAGGTCTAAAGTCCATAAGGGAGGTTCTTTTCGTGTTTATAAGGATACATGAATACGTGATGGGGGATTTGCATCATTTCCAGCTTATTAAGGATGTTAAGGAGTTTGTAAGGGGTTCTGCCCCTCCTGATATCATTAGTTGACTCTTGTTAGTATTTATAGACAAACTAGATAGTTTCCTAAAAGATTCCAGGGCTCCCATTAAAGAAGTAATATAGTTGGAGTTTGCTTTGGAGAATAACAATAAATCATTAGCAAAAGAGAGTGAGACAATTTTAAGAGGTCTGTATTTGGAGTGAAATTGGATTGCCCCCTATTAGCTAAATCTTTGATTATATACTTCATAAAACCTCCATGGCAAGGGTGAAAAGATATGGGGATAAAGGGTCCCCTTGTCTTAATCCCCTGGCTCCCTTTAACAATTTAGTGGCTTTTCCATTGATTAAGACTCCATAGGAGACCGTAGTGATGCACTAGTATATCCAATTTGTGAATAGATTAAGGAAACTAAAGGCATGCAAGATGTTTTTGTTGAAACCCTAATATAAGCAATCAAAGGCCTTCTGGAAGTCAACCTTTATAGTACAGTTCCTCATTGTTCTTCTTATATTATAGCCTTTAAGTAGCTCTTACAACAACAGAATATTATCTCTAGTATATCTTCCCCTGCTAAAGGCTCTTTGAGTACTATCAACTAGTTGTTCCATAACAAGTTTAAGCCTATTTGCAAGCATCTTAGCAATTATCTTATAGACAATATTATAATAAAAAATTGGCCTATAATCTTGTATAGAATTAGGAGTGGGTACCTTAAGAACCAAACAGATAAATGTCTTATTCAATTCCTTCAACATCTTGTCTTTCCTAAAAAATTCTATCACTGGTTGTGTAACCATATGTTTGGTTTGGTCCCATTAGATAGAATTATGCATTGTACCTATAAGGACCAAGGTCCTTGTGGGGATGTAAGGGGAATAATGTTCTTTCCACCTCCTCAGCCTCAAAAGGTTGGTCTAGGCTTTCAGCTAATTCAATTGGAATATGTTAATTCACAATTCTCTTTAGTACCTCCACACTGAATGAGGCTTAAAACTTATGCCTATAGTGTTATAGTAGAAGTTGTAAGTTTTGGTTCTTATCTCTTCACAGTTAGAGAGGAGATTGTCATTCCTATCTCTCAAGGAGAATATTTTGTTTGTATTCTTCCTCTCCAAAATGGCCATGTCCCTTTCCTTTGGCCAATTAGCCTTATCTCTTTACCTCTGGAGAGAAATAACATTTCTTTATGGGGTAATAGAGTAATAGCTTCTTTGTTTCTAAGGTAAACATTCTTGGGATCCAAATAAAGCTCCTCTTGTATCTTAACTGATGTTTATTTCGCCTCTGTGACTGCCTTATTAGTCCCTAAAGCTTGGTTCAGTGCCTTTGGCCCCCATTTTATCACCTCTAGCTTCCTCATAGGAAACATTTTAGTTCCAAGTATTCTTGTATTAATTCCTTTAGCAGTTGTAACATTGAAACCCTCTAATCCAAAAAGGAAGTTATTAAATCTAAAGTGGTTATATCTTTTCTGTTGTTCAGAACATATTCTGGATGAGGATGGGACTGTGATCAGATAGTAGATTGCAATTGAAAGAGGATTTGCTTTCTAAAATTTCCTTAGCCATTCCATATTGACCAAAGCCCTATCTAACTTCTTCCTAATAAACCAACGTCCCTATTATTTGTTACTCTAAGTAAAAAAGTTGCCCCTCCATCTTTGTGTATATGACTTAGATTTTATTAATATAGTTTATCAATTCATTTGCATGTTTCCTTAGGTAAATGGTTCCTCTTTAGCTTCATTAGCATTTAGTATACAATTAAAATCCCCAGTTATTAGCTAGGGTTCCTTGATCTCATTCCCTATACTTGCTAGGCTACTTAAGAGGTTTGCTTTATCAAATTTATGATTAAAAGCATTGATGATTAAGAGTTGGAAACTTACATTGGTGTTCTTTATATATAGTTTTAGGTAAATATATTGTTGCTTTACCTCGATAGGTTCTACATCTAACTCCCTTGTGTTAAAAGCTCCTACTATTCTTCCATTATAGTGATTTGTAAGGATACACCAATTTTCCTTTAAAAAGAAAGGTTTAACGCCATTATTCTCCTTTATTCTTGTTTCAAGGAGTCTAATCAGAAAGGGTTTGGCTTCCTAGATATAATCAATGATCATTCTTTGTTTATTAGGGAAATTAAGCCGTCTTCTATTCCATATTAATGGGGGCATTAATTCTAAAGAGAAGTAGACTTCTTCCTCTTGGAGCTTTTCCTAGTTACTCTCTTAAATTAGAGTTTATCTTAGTTCCCTCTAGTCTTTCATGATGATTTAGAGTTTCACTAGATGTTAAATCTGAAGCATTTTCCTTCAACTAGGATCTATTTGGTGAGCTATGAGGTATTCATTCAACAATACTCCCTTCAATGGCTCCTTGTTGTTGCTCCATCTTTAGTGTTTAAGACCAGGTAAAGAAGAACGGAGGAGATTTGGAGAAGCGTGAAGGAGGAGCCAAGGCCACGATTATGACATGCCAGTCATAATCATGACAGAAGCAACCAATACAGGTTACGATCGTGACTCATTAGCCATGATCGCGACAGAAGCCAAACAGGACCAAGGCATGATTATGACTCACTGTCCACGATTGTGACAGAAGCCAAATTTCAAGTGCCACGATCGTGACTCATCGACCACCATTATGGTAGGGGTGATAATAGATGTGGGAACTACTTCTGAACTCAACTTTTGGGGTTATTTCAAACATTTGGGCCAAGGTAAAACCTAATTTTTACCCTAAATGGAAAAAGGATATATAAGGAAAAGAAAGAAGCCCTAAAAAGAGAGCCTCCATTTGCTACATTTGGAAAGAAGCTAAGGAAGAAGAGAGGAGGAGAGACGAAGAGGGAGTTGTTGATGCTACTGCCATTCTAGTCCACTCCAAGTTATATTTTTAAAGATGTTCTAAACTCTTTTAGGGATTTGTTCTTGAATCAATGTTAATTTGATTACTTTTGATGTTAATGAGTTGGGTTTAGTGATTGTTTTTATATTTACATGCTTCAATAATAAATCGAGAGAGTGAATCGATAGCAAAATGATTACATTGGATAATGAGAGTTAAACAATCTAATAGATTATGCAAACAATCAAATTGGTAATTTATACGAAGAGAGATCTTGTGTGAGGACCCGATTGTCTATTAATGTGCTTAAGATCTAATTAGATGTGTGGGTTGTTTAGTAATTGAGAGATTGCAAATTCTATAATGCAATTCAATTATGTTTATGATTTAGGGTTAAATGATTATAACTTGAGAGAGAGTAATCACCCTTTGAACTTCTAGGACCGATATCGGATTAACATAAAAGTGATTAACATTAGATGATAAGATTAATCCCCTCTCTTATAGTTGGTTAATCTTCCTTGTTTGAATTCTCAATTGTTAATTGGTTGCACTTAATTTTGATTTCTTTGTGTTAATTTTACAATTTCACTTTGAATCTATCCATATTCAATTGCTTAATTTTCTGCTCATTTTTATTTTCATTGTAATTACACTTTGAGGCCTTTTACATATTAGGATTTGATTAATTCACTAATTCCTGGTAGGTTCAACACTTCATATACTACGTGACGACCCATGTGCTTGCGGAATATTGAGGGTTTTATAAGATTAAAACTTGCTTAACAATTTTTTGACGTTGTTGCCGAGATTTGAGTTAGGATTAGTTGAATTATTTTAGTTTAAGGAATTTTTGCTTATCTTGTGTCCTTGCAATTGCATGAACACAAAAGTTACTTGAAGTTCAAGTAGGATCACTGAAACATTAGAACTTGACATTGCTTGTTAGAGCGAACAAGCTGAAAAGCAAGACGCAACGAAGAAATAGAAGAACCAATGGCTAACAAATTCAATCAAGGAGGAAATCAAGGAAATAAACCTCGAACCCTTAGGGATTTAATAAGACTAGGGTTCAACGCTATGAATCAAGGCATGAATCGACCACTGATATAAGCACCCTCATTTGAGATTAAGTCAGCCTAGCTAAACATGCTATAAAAAAATGTGCAATTCTATGGATTGACTAATAAGGATCCTAACGCTCATATAGTTAACTTCTTGGAAATATGTGATACTTTCTGATATCATGGGATGTCGGAAGATGTCGTTAGGATGAGGCTCTTCCCATTCACACTAAGGGATAGAACCAAGGCATGGTATTCCCTGAGACCTGCAAATGTCACAACTTAGGAGCAGCTAGTGTGTGCATTCCTATATAAGTACTTTCCCCTCACAAAGACTACAAAGCTGATAAAGGAAATCACGAATTTTCAACAAAGTGATGGGGAATCACTTTATGAGGCGTAAGAATGGCATAAGCATTTGCAAAGAAGGTGCTCTCACCATAATTTACCAAAGGAATTCCTGTTGCAAACCTTCTTTAATGGAGTCATTCTATTAGAGAAGTGCTAGCACTTATTGTACAAACCTTTATGATTAATAAAAGGCATTTTTTTTAATTTGATGTTCATGTTCTTTATGAATTGATAATGATCTTAAATCGAATTAATGAAGTTCTTGATACATTATAGAGCATGAAGGAAATCTTGATGAGATTCCTATCATATGTAATTATGTTAATATCTAAATTAACCATAGTTATAGGATTGATGAGATGGAACATTATTAATTTCAACAGACTAGTACATGTTATACTCCTTGATTGGATCAGGTAGTGGATCTCATAAGTTGTAAGCATAAGTTGTTTAGAGTTAACATGTGGATGCTTACTAAGAGTAGTAAGTACATTGGATGACCTGTCATGAGACATGATATGAATAATCTATTCTAGTGTTAATTGATTGACAGTAACTATAAACTTCTTTTGTAGCTTAATAGACTAAATAACATAAGGCTTCTTCTAAGCCCTAAATTCCTCATTTTCATGACAATTCTCATCATCATCCTCTTCTTCTTGGTCCTTCTGCTTCCTATTTATTTTACCATTTTGATCAAAACTACCACTTGATTCTCCTTTTCCACCTTTTACAGCTTTACACAAGTCTTTTCTTAAACTTAGGGCCCATTTGGATCTTTTGGGATAAAATTCTCTTTCCCAATTACATATTGCTATATATTTCTTCAATACCTCCATTCTAATAGGTTTTATCAAATAATCAACAACATCGTGTATAATCTCCTTGTACATAAACTCCTTGTCAATATGAGGAGAGACATGGGATATAATTTTTTTTAAATCTTTTAGGTCTTTGCCACTTAGAATACAAATATAGTATGTGTCGACAGTATGTGTCGACATCACTGTATTATAATTAGTAGTAAAAGATTATCCTCTCAATAATTTATCCTACTTTTTTTTTACGGAATTGTAAATTTAGGATGGAGATCACATAATATTGTTTTCTGGACTTAAACAATGACGGCAATTTTAATGGAAAATAAACAACATAAAAGCACCCTTTAAAAATAACAAAGTTTTTTAATCTGGAGCAATAACCGAATTGCAAGAACTGATATAAGTGTAACTGCAATATTATTATAAAAAACAAAGAAAGAAATTAGAAAAAACACACCAAAATAGGGCATTTGCTTCCTTATGAAAAGTAAGTTCTTTTCAAGCCTTACAAGCTCGAGAAGCTTAAAACCATCCATATCTAACAAACATGTTAAATTCACTTATAACAAGATCATACTTTTTTTTGGATTCTTATAGAATTTTTAGATCTATCACAACTTGATTGGTAGTTGTAACTAGAAAAAGAAATCATGTTTGAGGTTAAAGAAATAAATAAGATTTAAACAGTAGTGATTGCTAAAAGTCTAAATACAATACAAATAACATGAGAATTATTAGTTACTTTCATTATAATGATTACATGCACAATTTTCATATTAGTAAACAAAAATTGAATGGCTTTTCTAATAGTGGATTTACATCTGAACTTCAACATGGAAATAAAAATAAGAAGTAAAATCTTTCGCAGATTCTTAACCTCACAGGCAAATAATTAAATGATCAACTAAATAGGCCACACCCAAATAGAGAATTATAAAGAAAGAGGAATATATGACATAAGACCTTCAAAATTTTTATTTTTTAGGTCTTTGCTGCTTATAATACAAATATAGTATGCGCTGACATCACTGTATCAAAATTAGTATTAAAAGATTATCCTCTCAATAATTTATCTTACTTTTTTTAATGGAATTGCAAACTTAGGATGATTATCACATAGTATTGTTTTTTGAATTCAAATAATGAGGACCATTTTAATGGAAAATAAACAACATATAATCACTCTTTTAAAATAAAAAAGTTTTTTAACTCTGGAGCAACAGTTGAACTGCAAGAATTGATATAAATGTAACTACAATATTATTATAAAAAAGCAAGAAAGAAAAAAAAAACACAACAAATGGGGCATTGCCTTATTGATGACAAGTAAGTCCATTTCAAGCCTTATAAGCTCGAGAAGCTTAAACCTATCCATGTGTAACATCCCGTTTCCATAAAAAGGGTTAGAACCCTAAAAATTTGGTACATGTGAGATCAATAAGAGAAATTAGGA
>JANITX010000009.1:57421070-57433524 GCA_027564395.1 Erythroxylum ulei | reverse complement strand
TTGATTAGTCATTTTCCGCTCACGTGAACCTTGTCTTAAAGAAACAAAAGTTTTCTTTTGGAAATGAATTTTTGACTGATTGTTCGTTCTAGCATGCCACTCTTGCGGGATACGTACTCGGATATCACCATAGATATCGGGTATGTGTCTTGTGGGAGTGGAGTGTTACACTCCTAATCACTTAAATCCATCTCTATAACACCCAACAAGATTCACGTAAATATACAGTAAAAACTGGGCATGAAACACCATTTATCTAACAAATTGTTTTGCACTCTTTTTACATCATCTTTAACGATCATTCTAACTCAAATCATCACAACAATGACTTATGAGCTATTGATCATCATCATATGTGTAAAAGCAAGAGATGAACATACCCAAGTTTTCTCATTCACGTTTCAACATATATGTATCACCATTTTATAAACATTTAACTGTTAACTATCATCATATATGCTTCATTCAACAAATTAAGAAGGGTAATGCTTATGCTTACTTGTTTAGCTTCAATGTCTTCAAATCACATTTAACCCTAGCTTCTCAAACATACACGATTATCATCATCATTCAAGGTAAACGGGTTAGGTATTTTAGTAACAAGATGGAGAAGATAACAAATCTTGAAGAAACAAAGTGAAAGAGTTGGACAAAAATCAACATGATGAGGGTGGTAAGAGCTTCGTAGATGGAGAGAAGAATGAGAAGATGAGAGCAAATGAATGAAATGACGAAAAGAAGCATCATAAATTACTAGTGAAAGACCACAATATGGTCTTTAATTTAGGCAAAAGAATAGTAAGTAGTGAGTGGTAGTGACACTTGTCACTTTCCTATGGTCCCATTTTGGTCTTTTGATAAGCTAGTCCATTTGTCTCCAATTTTCAACTCAATTTTCTCCCAATTTCCAATGACACTTGTCATTAAATCCCTATGTCATTTATAAAAATTTCCACTACCATTTGACTCTTATTTCTATTGTCATTTATCAATTGTGTTGCCATTTGGCATTTTTCCTACTCCAAAAATACCCTTAAATTTCAAAAAATTTTCATATTTCACCAAAAATTCTAATTCACTACTTATGCACTCCAACTCAATTTTTAATACATATAATCCATAATTCACATTATAATTGCATTAAAACAGTCATTTATACCTGAAAAACGTCAAATGAGTACATGAACAATTCATTGTAATGTATGCAATAATCGAATTCACATGTGTGTATGCTAATATTATGCATGAGCATGAAATGTATTTTTCTAATCTCTTATTGCTATTTCTTAATTACTGAAATCTAGGGTTCTAACCCTTAGTATGGTAACGGGATGTTATTGAAGAACACTCCATTTCAATTGATTTCAGAAGTTCAATAGGCTTATATTTCTTTATAGTTATTATTTGTGGTTTTTATTTTTGATTTTATAGTTATGAAGCAAAGGAAGATAAGCACATCTTCAAGGAGATAATTGGAAGAGCAAATGAGATAAGAAGTTAAAGAAACAAGCCTAATAATTACATTGAAACTATGTATGTGAATATATAAGATAAACACGACCTAAGATATGCCAATGTTTTAGACCATGTTCAATTATCCATTCAATGAAAGAGTTATAAAGAAATCTATAGCCTGAGACACACTCGTGTCTCAAATTGTGCCTATAAGAAAAAAGTTATAAAGAAATCTATAGCTCGAGACACACTCATATCCCAGACTGTGTCCAAACATAAACCTTTATGAAAAGATCTATGGTCTAAGATATAACTGTGATTTAAACCTTGCCCATATAAGAAATTTTACCAAAAGCTATAGAAAGATCTACGACTATGTCTTAGGTTATATCTTAAGGAATTTAAGTAGTTCTTGACATGAGTAACTGCCATTTTCACCTAAATTTTTAGTTTTTGCCCAATTTGTCTCTACTTTATCTTAAATTTATATACACCCACTACTCAAAATCATTATCGAAGAAAAAACCATCTATATAACCACTATTTTCTTTATCAATCTCTATCAAAACTTGCATAATCCAATATAGGAATGGAGTTCTAAAAGATTTTTAATATCAACCATAAGAAGAGAAAGGCTGGAACAAGCGAAAACCCCAAAATATATCACAACACTATCAACTATGAACATTAACTCCTATTGTTTTTTTGACTTAGAAGATCTACAAAGGCCTGAATACATGAAATTTTGACATTTTCAATTAAAAGGATACTATAAGGATAGCAAATAAAGTTTGAAGAAACATTAAAAATGTAGGCTAGATGATTTTCTTTGAAGTAGAAGAATATTCCTTTAAGGAATTAACATTAGAAATATTAATTGCTTTTTATATAGATGAAACATGGAAGATAAGGATGCTATTAACTATCAACTTTTGATGGACAAAAGGAAAATATCATTCAAGGAGTTTAGATTAAAATGTAGGTTTTATACATTTGAATAGGTTGAGAGGATTTTATTTAATAATTATGAAACCAATTTTCCCTATAATGAGCTTGCTCTTATGGCTAGGAATTTTTGGAAATCTATTTTAGAGGTAACTCTAGCTATGATCCCACTAAATATAAGAATTGTGTTAAAATATCTCCTGCAGTTTGTTACCTATATAAAGTTATTACCTATTCCATCACTAAGAGAATGGAGAACATTAAGTTGGTGAAAATTCAACATTTATTTTATCTATGGTGTATAATATACCAATGCTCGTGTAACTTAAGCAACTTATTGAACCAAGGGAAATTGCAATTGAAATTTTGATGATAACAAAACATAAGTCATACTAATGATTTTATTATTTTAATGATAAGAAATATAAGAACAAGATATAGCCATAACTCAAGAAGATAATTTATGAAGATGGTACGAAAAGTTGAAGTTTGCAACTTTAAAAGTAAAGATCAAGTCAATAAAAAAAGAAGATTAAGGAACATCAAAGCCATTAAAAAATTTGTAATAATAATTAAAATCTTGTTTAGTCACCTTGATAATCTTAAAGGCTCACCATGTATAAATATTCCATCTTACTTTATTATATGAGTCTTTCATCTATTAAGAGGTATAAAAACTTTTGTTTTTAAATAAAAGTCTCTTAATCTTTCAAATATCGTTATAGAACATTTTGGAAAAAAAAATTAATCATTAAACAAATTAGGTTTGAGCACTTAAAGTTGTTAAAATTATGTTCTTAGATGATTGGTCAACCAATATAGGCTATTGGTTGACCAATATAAGTTAAAGCTATAATAATTGAGTTTTTTGACAAATTGGTCAACCAATATGATGATGTAGTCAACAAATATCCCTCAAAAGGACACATTTATTGAACAATATGTTAAGTTATCAACCAATGTGCAATGACTAGCATATTTTGTGCATTAAATGTACATTGATCAACTACTATGACTTATAGTTAACCAATGTCGGTTAAAGTTGTAAAAGGATCGTTTGTTGATATACTAGTAGATCATTGTAGTGGTGTGTTGACCAATGTGTCAATATCCCTCTGGGTGACATATTGTTCAACTAATATATCTTAGTAGTAAACCAATTTCTCAACGGCTAGTGAATTTTATATTCAATACATACTAGTCGACCAATGTGCTACAATGGCTAGCAAATATTATACATTTAAGCATCATTATCTCATATTTGTATAAGTAAGCATCTTTGAAATTATCAAGACCATAAATTAGGATATCTTTTAGTTGTAAGCCTTTTTTGGGGTTTTTTAATTGTACTTACGGATGCTTTAAGTGACATTGAGGTTCCTCTTCACTGTGAAAGAAGATTGTAAAAGGTTTCTTTTTTACCAAGAAAAGATTATACAAAGGTTATTCTTTTCCTTGAAAAAGAGTTGTAGTATAATTACAAGAAGAGACTTGGTAGTGGACATAATCAAGGATTATTTTCTGAACCATTATAAATCTGTTTTCATTTCTCTTTCCTTACCATTGTTACATTATTACTTAAGTGTACTATTGAAATTAATTATTTCATATCATATTTTTATCTTTTATAAATTATGCTTACTAACACACTAAGTAAGTTTTTTTTTAATCTATCAACACCCACTTTACCCCCTTGGGTTCCATAAGGGCTATCTTCAGTGGGTCATGCTTGACCTTTTTAGCTAAGAATTTGGGTGCTATCCATATATTTTATCATCAATAAATGGGATGCACACGTATATTGTTTACCTTGAGATGATGATGTCTATGGGTTTGATTAGGAAGGTTGATGACATTTATATGTTGACTAGAATGGATGAAAGACTAGGAAGAAAATGATGCTTATAAGATAACTGGAACCATAGTTCTAACACTGATAGTAGATGCATTGTAAATTGTATAGGAAATTTTCAACTAAATAATGTCAAAAATAGAAAGTCAACAAATTAAATAAAGTATGACATTAAAATGACCACAAGAGCATTTTGATGTATATGAGCAGCAATTTAGTAAGTTGGAGGAGTGGTTGTTAGAGTATTTTTCGTCAGAAGGAGTTTTTAAGGTAATCGCTGCAGTCATCACCATAATAATTATGATAATGTTATATCTTTTTGATATTTTACTCTTATTTTTCTTTTTGTATGCTTGAGATTATGATATATTTACATTCCTTGAACAATCTGAACTAAATTTTTATATCCTCAGGTGTTATGTTATCTTTCATTAAATAAATTTTTGTTTTGGTATTTTCTCTTCATCATAACACATTTTTTCATGAATTATGTATTTTTGTTAGCATTTTTTTAAGGTACTTATGGATTCTAGATACCTATCATGTTGATTTTTCATAATAAGCAATAAGCATGCTTTAAAAAGTTTTCTTTTATATTTAATTTCCCTTCTTCTGCTTTACGCTTTTATTGTAACTTATATTTTTCTTATCATTAGTACATTAAGGATAATGTGCAATTTAAGTTTGGTAAGGGATTACTCTAATTCAATTTTAAGCCTATTTCCAATGGAATTGATCTAATTACAATTAGTTTGATAGGTAAATATTATAAAAAAAAATAAACAGTGAAAGATAACTAAGAGGAATCATTAGAAGTTGAATTGCATGGTGAACTAACTAGGTCAAATCAATGAATATAAGCATTAATGAATGTTTATAGTTAACACAAATTGGGTTACAGTAAAGCTTATGAAGTAGCTCGGTATTCTATTTTATTTACAAACAAATTTTTTAAATAAAGTGAGTGTAAATAATTTCACTTTGTTGAATTTAACCTAAGTAAAAACATCAAAGTCAAGAGTAATGATAGTAGTCATTTGAAATGGTGACCCAGGTAAGTAATCAACGATATTTATGATAAGTAATTTACCTTAATGTCAAAAGGTTAGGATGATCTTTTAAACAAGCATTTAATACTCCATAAAAGCACCAAATATAAGTGCTTTAATTCTGTCTTAGGTAATGATTATTAAATGCTTGAGACGGAATGCTTGTTATTTTATGTTCATTTAATTTCTTTGGATTAAGCTGATATTTAAAGGATTTTTGTTATAGGTTAAACTAAATTACAATTCAATGCAAGTATTGAGAGATATAAATAGTTGATAAAAAACATAGTTAGGCAGATGATGATAATTTTTATTGCTTTACTTTATTTGTTGAATTTCCTCAAAATTGGACTTATTCAAGTTAAGAGTAATTTAGATTGATTTAATTAAGGATAAATAAAAGTTTAAGTGTGGGAATTTTTTTAGAATTTAAAAAATTCATTAATAATAAAGAAGGTTTAATGGTACAATAATTAAAGAGTGAACTCTCTTAAAACAACAACCCAAATGACAACATTTCAACATTACTATAAGAAGAAAACGACGAAGTAATGACAATAGAAAAAGATCAAAAAAGCAGTGACACTTTAGTAAGAGGGGTAAAACACCTCTGCTTCTGATCATCACGTCTTCACATTTTACCTAATAGGGGATGGCTTCTTTGGTGACTTTGAGGGAGACTTGTGGAAGAAGGAGATAATCGAAGGGCTTTCAGAATCAAGGCATGTTGAAGTGATGACAGACTAGGTAAGTGTTGAGCCTTACTTAATTTTTTTTGTATAGCTCCTTACTTTCATAGATTACCATGTGTAGGGTGTAAGAACTAAACAAATAAGGAAGTTTATACTAAGATAATAAGCCATGTTGTAGTATATCTATGAGCTAGATATTCAGAGAGGATAAGATGTTTGAGTTGTAGGTGAGATTTAGGTTTTTGAGTAGGATTATCTCTCTGAGTTCCCTGAAGATTTCTGTGATAATGGACTCCTTAGAAGAATTGTTGTTGGTAAACCTTCTGAGGTTTCTTTCTTTCCACAATACATATACACAAAGCCCTAAGGATATAGTATGAATCAACTTATTTGGATTTGAGTGAGCTGTCGGGTTGAACAGTTTTTGTGTAATCTCAGGGAAGAAGCTCCCTGGATCTATCCATAGCCATTTCCTAGCTATATGATCCCATATGGTGTTGTTGTAAGGGCATATGAAAAAGAGATGTTCTCTTGTTTCCATATGGACTCGACACATTGGACAGGTTTTTGTCCACTTACAGATATGACATTCTATCTGTTGTATTGAGTCTATTTTGGATTGTTAACCATAATATAAAGGATATTGTTAAAGTCAAGGCGCTCCATATGATCTTGTGACATACTACCTTTAGTTTTCTACTTCTTATCAGATCTTTGGTGATTTTTTTGGTAAGTTTATGGACATGTTGATCATGCCAGCAAAATGTATCCGAAAAGGTTAGGTTCAGTGGATAAGTAGATTATAGATGTCTCAAGTTGTGAGGAAAATTCCATGAAACATCATTAATTATGGAGTTAAGTCTAATGTTGAGGGATGAGGTTTGTGGACTATTTAGGTTGTTGAAATGTTGTATGAGTTGTGTTATATCTGACCAATTGTCATGCCAAAAAGATATCAAGTTACTGTTCCCAATTATATGTATGACACCATTTTGTACATTGTCCTTCAACTTCAAAAGTTGGTTAAGAAAGTAAGAGTATGAGGCATTTTTCTTGATTATCCATATGCTTCTATCTTTGAGAAAGTAAGAATGAAGCCATTTTATCCAAAATGAAGTTTTATCAGTTAGTATCCATCATAGTATTTTAAGAATCAAAGCTTGATTTGTGGTCTTGAATAGAGTAATGTTTAATCCACCTTCTTCTTTAGGAAGACATATTTCTGCCCACTTCACCTTGGCATATTCTTTTGCACCATTTGTATGGCTCCATAGGAAGTTTTTGAGTATCCCTTCTATTGCTTTAATTATGCCTTGTGATAGAAAAATATGGGAGCTTCAATAAACATGTAGAGAATTTAGCACCGATTTGATGAGTTGCACCTTCCCAGCATAGGAGAGAAATTTGTAAACCCATATGTTGATCCTTTTCTGTATTTTTCTAAAAGTGGTGTGCACTCCATGAAGTTAAGCCTTTTGGTTGAAATAGGTAACCAAACAGGGGTGTGTTTTTTAACTTCATTCTAATGGTTTGAGAAACGAGAGTTCCCAAAGTAGTGGTACCTTTGGATAGGAAGAAGTGACTATCAGTTGGGTTAATTTGCAGACATAAGAAGCATTTGAAAGTGTCAAGAGCTTTCATGGAACTTTTAATGGAGTCCATCTTAGCCCTGCAAAATAAAAGGAGATCGTCTGCAAAACAAAGGTTTGTTAATCCAATTTTCTTGCATTTTGTATGATGTATGAAATTGGAGTTGTTAAGCACTTCATGTTTGATGATTGAGTTGAGAGTCTCCATACAAAGAATGAAGAGATACGGGATACGAGATCCCCTTGATTAAGACCTCTTGCTGCTTTAAAGAATTTGGTATGATTGCCATTGATCAATACTAACAAGGAAGCAAATGATATGCATTCTCTTAAACTTAAGTGAATATGTCCAAAAACCCGTATGATTTCAACATTTTCCAGAGGAAGTCCCAACTCACACTATCAAAGGCTTTGTGGAATTCTTAATTGTGCAATTTGGAGAGTAATTGGAAAGTTTGGTAATATTTCATGTGCGTGAAAATGAACATATTTTCCTTAGTATTTTGCTATGTTTTTATGTTTAAATGATCTTGGTTTACTCACTTTATGTTATGTTTTTAAGTAATTATGAATATGTTGCCTTGGGATGAGATTTATCAATAATTGATAAGATTTTAGGTGAAATACATAAGGAAATCACAATTCATAGTTAAATATAGTCTGAAACATGATTATGCTAGCCCATGTCGCACATGGACTATATGTTAATGAAGATATGACCTAGAACGAAGCCTAGAGGGAACCATATGGAAGTGAGAATTTCCAAAGTGTAAAATGGTTTGAGGCATGTCTGTGTCAACCACAAAAGCTACAAAAAGATCCACAGTCTAGGACATGACATGCTAGAGTCTATGTTTCTCACAATAGAGAAACAAAAGGATCCATAACTTAGGACACAGTCATGTCTCAAACTATACCTCTAGCAAAAAAATGTATTTAAAGTATGAAAATCATAATTAAAGGAGATTTATGTTATTTTCCTTCACCATTAGTTGATTAAAAACTTAGAGTTAACTAGAAGATCAATTCAAACCCATTTTTTTTTAATAAAGAAATAAGATTGGAGATCATCCTAATAGATCAAGCTATCCAAAATACAAAGATCTTTACCTATAATTCTTTCTATCATGTCTTTTATTTTATCAATTATTTATTGGTGAAAATATGATTTGCGACTAATCATTTTATACGTTTAGCCAGGGAAAATCCTAGTTATTATCATTATATAAATTTATTCCATTTAATTTATGAAGTGAGATTTATATTTGTAAAATATCTTTAAATGCTCTTAATGCAAATCTCAGTATGTCAATGATTATATTTTATCTTAATTCACTTGTGGAAAATTTGAGAGAACCTACTCATAATTGGATCATGGTTTAGATATTAGGAGTTGAATGGGATGCTAGAGATAGACTTATATGATTTCTCTAGTATTAGGTTGAAACCTTTCACGAAAGTTCATAGAATACAGTGCATTCTTGGAGGTGTTAACTTGGTAGAGATACAGATTAATTAACTCACGAATAGGTGGTTATAGCTCGGGAGAGTGCAATTTTATATAATAGGATGTTCTGTGAGCCCAAGTAATAAATACATTATAAGTTTAGTGAATACTAACTACAAATATGATAGTATATGAAGTCCTTATCTAAGAATTAATTATGCTTGAATTCTCTGTTTAGCTAATTCCTTAATTTTAATTTCCTTAACTAATATGTTGTTTAGGTTTGTTTCTTTTCTTTTATTCATCAATTATTCTATTTTGATTTTTAACTAATTAGTAGTAAGAGATTACTCCTTTGTGACTAAAAAGGTCACAAGTTCAAGTCACAGAAATAACCTCTTCGTAAAAATGCAAAAGGAATGTTGTATACAATTGATTTCTCTCCCACAGCTCTCGCAAAGTGAGAAGCCTTGTGCACTAGGGTTGTTGTTGTTGTTGTTAGTAGTAAGAGATTACTCTTAATCGTTATAGCTTCTTTATGGGATTGATACCTTATTTATCAATGATGAGCATACTTCCTTTAGTTTGTGAGTTTATATTTATAAAATGGAAAAACTTTAGTAGTAATGTAACACATATAGAACATACGACATGTGGTAGCCTAGTTATGACCCCTAGTCTCAAAATATTTTTGAAGATATAAACATTGTAAGAATACAACATAAGCTTTTGGAGTCTCTTCAACATAAGCTTTTGTTAGTATGACTAACGAAACAATATAAAAAGCGACATTTGAAGGAATTAAATGACATCTCTTTCTATATATAATTTTTAAAGATGAAATAAATGACCTTATTTATTACACGAGGACTTTCATAACCACTAATTTGTTTGTTATATAAGGATTAAAAACTATATTAATAAAGACAAAGATTCACGTAGCTCTTTTAAATGTCAAATTTTTGTGCTTATTTATCAATTTCATCAACAAAATTAATTTTTAATTGACTTGTCTAATTTTTCAAAATTTAAATTCTGAAGTGAAATTTTAAAAGATTATTCATTGAAATAAAAAGACTAAAAAGTTTGGACATGTTTTTATTTTTAATTTTTTTAAACTCATAATTTTCAAATTTAAATTATAACAATTGATATTATGGACTTGAATACAATTTAGAGTTCAAATTCTTGTTTTTTTAGAAAGAAAACCTATAACAAATTCTAAATTTTAATCAATAGAATATAATTAATAGTGAAAATAATTGATTATTTGAACTTGAAGAGCTGTTTTGAATTCAGACATATGTAATATGTTTTGGATATGGGCAAGAAGAAGGTAGGTTAAGTCACATTTAGATTACAATCTTCCAATTTATGAGCTTTTCCCAAAGAATAGTGACCTTTTGCTGTCGTGGTACTCGGAGTATTCTATATGATAAACTCCAAACAATATATGGTTTCATTATTTTACTGCAACATTTCCAACTTCTCCCATCCCTCGCTCTTATCTTATTTAGCAGCAACACTAATGAAGGAAAGGAAATGCTCCATCTTCAACCACCCCAGGAAAATAAACAAAATTTATAGAAGCAAGGTGACTAACTCTGTACCTGTACAATCGAAATAATATTTGGATTGGACCAGACATGCAGAAGCTTAAATTAGAGTTGGTAGACTAATTGGTAGAAAACTGAGTAGGTAGAGCCCAGCCTTCTTAATCATCTCAACACATAAGCACTAATGTCAATAATCTAGGTTGGTCTCTATGCAATATAAGTGTGACTCCATATTTGTTAATTGCAAAGAATGTCTGACATCTTCCTTTCCTTCTGTACTTTCCATTTTCTAATCTTATCTGTTTACATTTAACTATTGATGGACGGCTGAGTGGACAAACCAAAATACACTTGACCTTTTCCCTTTCTTTGGATCCTGTAAGGAGAATATGCCGTTAATCATTGTCTCTTATAGCTTAAAAGATCCTAGGTAACAATATGTGGCTTTCGAAAAGGGCTAACAATTTTTTACCCTAAAAGATTCTTCCTTTTTACAATTAAATACTAAAAATTATCCTTAAGTCTTCGTAAATCATAATAGAAGATAACAGAATCCTATCATCAGTCAATGTTGAAGTATCATAATATTGGGTAGTCAAGTTAGTACATAACGTGTCAAAGAAATTTGACTGGAAAAGTTAAACCTTAATTGTAAGAAAAGTTAGAAGTTTAGGAATTATAAGAAATTAATAGGTTTAAGACATTGTCTTTTCTCAAATAATCATCTAAATCATAGTATAAATAAGGAATCGTCTTAAAACAAACCACAAGTCAATGGTTAATCACCTTAATTCATTTTTATGTTGATTCAATGGATTAAAAGTAACTTTTGACGTCGATTTAACAATTCGTCGCAATAAGTCTAACATTTTGCGACGTTTTATAAAATCATCACTAAGTTAATGTTTTTTGCAGCGATTTATGAGAATCGTCACAAAATGAGCGACGCCAGATGGTTAGACTTTCACGTCAAAATTACTAAATCGTCGCAAATTCTTAAGCTTCTGGTGTCGAAATGTGAAATCATCACCAAAACATTACTAAGCTGTCACAAATTCTTATGCTTTTGGCATCAAATTGTGAAATCATCGCCAAAAGTTTATGTTAAATAATTTATACTAGATGATAATTTCTTAGGAGAATTTTGATGAATTTTTGTATGTGATAATATTCTAAAAATTAATATTATTTAAAAGATAATTTTTTAATGCTAAGTGTACTTAATAATCCTAAGGTTAATTATAATTGACATTTATGTGATTTTTATTTTTTTTGGGTAAATCAGTAAGACTTTATATAAATAATAAAATGATATGTACATAACTAGAGATTCCTAAGCATAAATCTCTTAGCTACGAAAAGGAGTTCAAATGGAACTTACAACAATTCCTTACAAGCTAATTCCTTACAGCAAACATAACCACCATATTCTATACAACCTTCCTACCAAGAGACCTTATAGAGCTAACTTATCTGTCCAATAACACAAGTTTACCAACAACAATTTCCAGCTACAAATTCGAGCAATATTAATTAAAAAAAACTAATCAATAGTCAACATAATCTAAGAAGAGTAATGTCCTTCTAGTTTCCTTGTTCATTGTCAAGTTTGCCCACCTCTCACATACCTTCATTGATAGGAACATTATTTGATCTTCTAGCCACCATCCGTAGAAATTAGATTCTTTCATTGAGGTCAGTTGATCTGCTATAGGGAGAGGCTATTGACTTGTCCACTCCATGCTGCCTATAATTTATTGATTTGAAACAAGAAGTTTTCCTGGAGCTGACTTGTAACACCCCACTCCCACAAGACACATACCCGACATCTATGGTGATATCCGAGTACGTATCCCGCAAGAATGACGT
>JANITX010000009.1:57371039-57386849 GCA_027564395.1 Erythroxylum ulei | reverse complement strand
AAGACATAGCTTTGATTCTATGTAATCTTAAACTAGCATTCGCCCCATCATTTTTATGGTGCATTTAGTAATTCACTTACCATATGAAGCAAAACTTTGTAGACCGGTTCAATTTTGATGGATGTTCCCCACTGAAAGGTAATTTATATAAACTTCTACTTTTTTAATTTAGTAACAATTGTTAATGTTTTATATTTCGTTTAGGTTTTTCTGCTCTCCTAAGCATTATGTACATAATAGAGCTCGACCTGAAGGGTCAATTATAAAGGCTTATATAGTGAATAAATGCTTGACATTTTGTTCGATGTACTTAAATGACGTCAAGAAAAGATTTAATAAACAAGAATGTAACTTTGATTTTGATCAAGATGGTAGCTTATCAATTTAGAAAATATGTGGAGTTAACTAAAGATGAATTTCAAATTGCCCATGGGTATATTTTAAGCAATTGTGAGGAAGTCGATATATATGGAGTATGTATATTATTTGATTCAATATTTCATATTTAAATTTTGTGATTCAATCTATATTTCCTAATCTCTGCTTACTTTTTTTAAATAAAGAGCATAAAGATTCGACTCGAAGTAAATGGATTGTTAATGTTGATGAAAGGCATAAGATTAAGTTCCCATCATGGTTTAAGACTCGAAGTAAATGGATTGTTAATGTTGAAGAAAGACATAAGATTAAGTTCCCATCATGGTTTAAAACTCGAGTAAGTTATATATTGATGGAATATTATGAACTTATGACAATTTGTATCTCATATTAAGTTCTAATTATATCTTGTCAGCTAGATGATACTGTTACATAGCTATAATATGCAATAGGTGACATCAACATTATATTCTTTGGCATGTGATCCTCATATGTGTGGGAAAAAATATACAAGTTGCATTGTTAATGGAGTTAGATTTCACATACAAGATCAATATAAATTAGAAGTTAAAATTGTAAGGTTGTTGTTGAGGGATGCTATTTGATTTTATTGACTTCTATGGTGTCATCTCTGATATAATAGAGTTATATTACATTAAGGATTAAAAAATGTTGTTCTATTTAATTGTAAATGGCTTAATCTTGGTGCCATAAAAGTTAATGACAATATTACTAACTCCAATGTTAGTAAGACATGGTATGATAATGACCTTTTTGTTCTTGCAAATCAAGTAAAGCAAGTATTCTACCTCAACAATACTGTATTAGGCAGTAATTGGAAGGTTGTTCAAAAGTTTCAACAATAAAATCTCTTCATTTTTTATGAAACGGATAATGGTCTAATGAGTTAGGATGGTGATGAAGTGTCAAGAGATTGAATAAGAATTAAATATTGAAGCCATTCAAATAAAATATGCAGATATATCATCATTCCATAGGAAAGATATTAATCCCAATATAGTACAAGTAGATGAAGTACAAGCCGTAGAAAGAGCTGAAGGCTATAATAAGGATGAATTATATGACAATGAAGGTACTTTGGCCGAATATAATAGTGATGAAGAGTTGAATGATAATGTAACTAATGATGATAATTTTCAAGATCGCAATCATGATGATTAAAGGTCAAAAAAAGTTTTGTTTATATTGTTTGAAATTTATTGTTGATGTTTATGTTAAATTAGTGTGTATTATTGATATTTCACTCATGTTAATGTGTATTAATGATGTTTCACTTATGTTAATGCGTGTTGTTGATGTTTTTTTTATATCTTTTGTTGTTGATGCTTTTTCGATATCTACACAATAATGATACTGAAATAAGCAAATATGAACTACTTTTTTGACACAAACACGTTTATACCATTTGGCCTCATTTCATTTAGTCAATACTAAAATAACTAGAGACTAACTATGTTGATGTTTGAGATATGTTTATGTGCATTGTTGATGTTTGACTTATGTTTATGTAGAACATTGATGTTTGAGTTATGTTAATAAAGAATGTTGGTTTTTGAGTTATGTTTATGTAAATGTTATTTATGTGAATTGTTCATGTTTGACTTATGTTTATCCGAAATATTGTTGTTTGAGTTATGTTTATGCAGATTGTTGATGTTTGAGTTTTTTATACATATTGTTATTATTTGAGTTATGTTAATGCAGAATGTTAATGTTTGAGTTGTGTTTATGCAAAATATTGATGTTTTACTTATGTTTATATGGATTGTTGATGTTTAAGTTATGTTTGTGCGTATTTTTAATGTTCGACTTATGTTTATACATAATGTTGATATTTGAGTTATAGTTATCCAATATAATGGTAACTGGTAGAAACGAAGGAAAGTAGGTGGCAACTATCGAAATTGGTCCTCCCCTATAACAACCAAATCAATCTAACCTTAGCCAACAACAATAATCGACTTCCTAACAATGAAGCTAGTCAATAACAACCTCCATCTATCTTAACTAGTGCTGAGGAATTTTCAGGTCTGTTAATCTTTACCACCTATAATTAGACTTATGTTCAAATATATATTTACATATTTGATGTGTTTTTTCTTATCATTATTATGTTATTGTCAGGTTTCAATACTACCATTAGAAAAAGAGGTAGAGGTATCACTAAAGGTTGAGAGTTGTAGTACATAACTGTTGCAATGATCAACAAGTTGTCTATACATATTGATACCTCATATGGTCGTCTTATTGACAAGATCCAATCAACAACATTTTCCAATGAGTTAGGGGTCATTATTAGGACTGAATTGACTTGCCTTCAGCATAGCAAGTAGTTGAACGAAGACCACTTGCTACAAAATTCTTTGGACAAAGTTTCGATAATTTTTTAATTTATTTAATTAAAATCATTTTTATTTTATTTATTTAAAAACGAATTTCACTTTTACTTGTTGTTTACAGATGAAGCTCAATATCGTCGATATCAACAACCCTGAAGTTTTAAGTTATATGACTTCACTGTTGAAATAAAGGTCTTTTCCTTTTAATGAGGAGGCAAGGAGACATGTTCCCAAATGGATGCCTCTAGAAAATTGGAGCCAAATATATGACTACTGAGCCTTTGCCAACATTAAGGTTTGATTTCTTTCTCTTCACATTTGCTTCCACTAACCTTGTCACATAATTTAATGACTATTTCTTTTCTTTATATAGGAAAAGTGTTAGAAAGCAAAGCTTAATAAAGGAAAAATGAAAACTCCTCACAACCAAGGCTCCAAATCATTTGTTGTCATACGAAATTAATATATAAGTTCTTTGTTCAGAAGTTCTAATTGTATCAGTAAATACAATATTATTTATTGAGTTTTCAATTCTTTTTTCATTAAACAAAGAGAGACATAACTATATGGAGAAGAGTGTGATAGGATCACATTATACAAACTCACTCACTATAAGTAAGGTCAAGGATAGATGTTAAAAGAAGTGCAAAATAACTATGTAAGTATAAATTTTGTTTAAATTTTAATTTTATTTATTTATGTAATACTAACTAACAATATTTGAATTAAATATTGATTTTGTTTTCTAACTTTATAATAAGATGTAGGAGTTGTTGCAAAAATTATTGTCTAACAAAAATGAGCCAAATGTAGATGAGATTTACAACAACGTGCTTGGTACAAAATCCAGCTACATCAAAGTTCTTGGGTTTGGCCCTAAGCCAACTATTTCATCCTCATCATACCAGCATATCTTGACTGTCTTGAATAGGTGAACCACTCACTTAAGGCTAAATTAGATTGTAATGAACAAAAGTTAGAATGTAATGAACGAAAGTTAGCCAAGCTTAAAAAGATGGTCAAACCAATACTTGGCCTGAATTAAGTAAGTAGTAATGACGATGAAAACGATTCTTAGTTTATATTTGACTATTTTTGTTAACATTTAATGATATTTTATTGTTTACATAAAATGCTTCTAATTTCTAATTATTTTTAATTATATTTTTGTATAAAAAATTATTTAAAAAATGTAAATATTACATACAATAACATGGATTTAAAATGTCACCAATAATTATAATTAACATGATAAAGTTTTTAGCAATAATGTTTATTAAAAATTTAAAAATGTGCCTAAAAAATTTTCCTATGTTTTTAAAATCGTCGCCTAAAATTTTTAGCTACATTTTGAAAACATCGCCAACAACTTTCGAAACGTAGTTATTTTCTTTTTTGTTACGTCATCTATATCATTGCCAATAATTTTAGGCAACGATTCAAAATTCATCGCCAAATATTATTAGCTACATTTACAGTAACGTAGCTAATAACATTTAGCCACAAAAACTAAGTGTACTAAAATATCATTGGTAATGATTTTCTGTATCATCACGTATCTCCTTTTGCTACGTATGTAACTCGTAACAAAAAATAATTTGTGAAGATTTGGTAAAAACGTCTCCTATATTATTTTTTTATCGGGATTTTGCAATGATTTAGGCGAAAATTTAATATCGTCACTAAATATTATCAGCAAAGAATGAAGGACTTTTAACGATGAATGTTGTAGTGTGAGGAAATGACTTTGGAGATCTTAGATAATCATTAACATACACAAATATCCCACTTCCCCACAAATTTTTGACATCAAATTGCCTTAATCCCCGTATCACCATCATTATACACTTTTGTTTTCATTTATTTGATTAGTAAAATTTGTTCCAACATTCTAGCAATGTTAATTTTGTCTATTATCTGAGATAACTTGATGAAAACTAAATGAAAAAAGAGGGAAAAAAAACACTAATTAATCTCAGACATGCTTCCTTTCATTAGCAACATATCCGCATATCCTCCAGCGGCATAGTCATTGCGGCATTTCTTAACGATGATTCTCAAGAAATTTAGAAAAGAACAAAAAAATCAAAAAGACACACACCCAAATAAAGTCCAATTCACTATGTATAGGTATTATGTAAATGAATTACCTAGAAAACCAAATCCCTCGTGTAGAGATGATTTCAAAGATGCAAATTAGCGACGAAGATGAAGACACACACCAGAGAAAGAGACGATGTTAGGAACAATGATTTTGGACGACAACGCTTTTCAAAACAAAGACAGACCCCACAGTTAGGAAGGGGAAGACATCAACAATATGATGATTTCGGATAAACCTTTGGTAATTAGGTTTTTAACAGAAAAAAATGACATCGTTTTAGGGATATTTGGTGACGAATACAAAAGTTGGTCGTCAAATAAGTAAACCTTTGGCATCGTAGCCTAACGCACAAATTTCATTGCCAAAGGATAACCTTTGGTGACGATTTCCAAATTTATCACCAAAAGCTTTTTTATATAATAAATTACATATAATACAGAAATTGTATCCAAAAGTACAGAATTCATATATAATAAATAGAGTAATATGATTAAATAGAATGATATGATGGCTAAGATACGAGAAAATTTATCAATTATCTATACATTCATATATCGTTATAAGAATTACAATTATTATCTACAAATTCATATATTTAAAATACTCTTATATTGCATAATTAAATTAATGGGGACAATTTTTTTATAAAATCAAAATTTAAAATAATAATATTTTTATGTGAAATTTTTTGGAGACAGTAGGGTACCACTTGGCCTCAATGTGCATCCTTCCCTGCTACCACCACTCAATGATCGATAATAACTAGCTGCAGTGATACTGAATCAGTTTGTTATACTTTAATTGTTATTCGTATAAGCTTAAGTTGTGGGAAATTTTTGGATACTACTTACCAGTAAGAAGTAGGCATGATTTTTAGTTGCTTAAAGTCTTGGAAGCTAATGATTGATTATAACGAAGAAAAGAGAGGGAATATAACTGCAGCAATTAGCAAACGAGAAAATTTGGTGGCTAGGGAAACATTCATGAGTATATGTACAAGAAAGTCTCCAGTCGACAGAGTAAAAAATTAAGACTAGCGGCTAAAGAAAGTAGTCATTCCTCGTTTGATATGAAATAAAACATGGAATGGAGACAATATCATAAGTACATACGCAAGCAAAGACGCATAATTTACATTTTGGAGAAATAACATTGAAAAGTGAAAGGAAAACGCAAAAAGGTGAACTAAAACTGTCACCTCTTAGAAGCGAAACATACATGAAAATAAAATTTGCTTGCGGGAATGAAGTCATTCCGCATATAGCAACAATTTGTTTAAGTTTTTAAGCTATAACTTGATGATCAGCTCGTAACGTACCTCTTCAACAATAAGAAGTACTAGAATAAGCAGTTTACTTTCTACCAATTGTTATATTCTTTCCTTTTCTTCTTTGTCACAAATCTGGAAAGCCAAGGAAATTACAAACGTGGTTTGTAGCTTCTATGTCATAGGATAAGGATGGGAAGTTTTGAAGCCGACTAAAGGTGGCTGTATCATTTGGATGCGATGTTAGTAAGCTGTCCAGGTTCTTCCAGTCAATGAACTGGGAACTAATGTTGCTCTTGCTCCTTTCTTCATCACAGTCTCCATTGACAGTATTGTTATGCTTCAAATCACCTTCTTTTGTAGAGAAACTCGTTGAAATTGTACTAGGGCTGTCTAGTTGTGGAAGTTCAATCAGCTGGTTACTAATCTCCAAGAGTGACGAACCGGAGAAGAGCTCTGGCTCCGACCAAAAGGGCTGATTAGGAATTTCAGTTTGGTTGGGATGAAGTACATGGTTTACGGTGTCGCTTGCATATGATAAAGGACTAACATGATCGGTATTGTGAACTCCATATGCATGGTTCCAAGCTTCAAACCCTTGCCTTTGATTGACGTTTGGTTTCTTGAATGCTCGACAGACCACCCATCCTTCTTCCTGAATATATTTAATAGATTTGTTAGCTACATTTTCAGTATTAAAGGGGATTTATAGTAGTTAGTGTAACAATAAACATAATATGCAAGTGGAGCTAGTCAAGAGTTGCTAGGTTAAGCTACGGCTTGGATGGTTGCATGTAGAGTATAGAATAGCATACGAGTCAGAGTAACTGTGTAACTGTAATTCATAGGGTATAGATGGAAACGGAAAAGATAAGGAAGAACATGCCTGACGGGGTCCATGCTCAGATGTTTGGAGACGATATTCGTGCATGATCCAGTCAGTTTTCCTTCCATTAGGCGCACGACCCTTGTAGAAAACAAGGGTCTTTCGCATCCCAATAATTTTGTTCTTTGACAGGACGGCTTTGTCTCTGCCTGTTGCCTTCCAAAATCCGGCAGCTGTTGCCCTATTTGTCCGCGTTCCTGTTGGATACTTCCTGTCCTTGTGGCTGAAGAAGTACCACTCACTCTGATTCTCGTACCCGAGCTTGGACCTAGCAACTATAAATATCAACACACAAAAGCAGCATTGTTAGCACTTTTTTGTTTTAGATCCAGAAGCGTCTTTGTTTAAAAAAAGAAGAAGAAGAAGAAAGATTAAAATAGTCACAAACTAACTAAATTTCCTACATATCACTTGTCAAATTTAGTCACATGTCCCTTCTCTCCGTTGGGGCCATCTAAAGTTCGTGCAGAAAAATAGTTCTGTTTTGTCTTTTACTGTAAATGTCTAATGACTGGCATGATGGAAAAGAGAACTAATTCACGCCTGAAGAGAAAATTAGATTACTAGATCCACCATTTTTTATAAAAATTTAATTTTATATCTGATTTTCTACACTATCAGAACCCCTAGTGTAGACTAGCAACATTTAGAGACATATTTATGATGAAAGACATATAGGGCTACCTTGAATGTCCCACGGCTCCATTTTGTAGAGATCAATGTCAATAATAACATCTAGATCAATTTTCAGTGAGTTGATCTTTCTCTTTAGGTAGTAACCCACAAGTTCTTCCTCTGTTGGGTGGAATCTAAAACCTGGTGGGACGCAAGATTCCATCTCCACTGATAATCTTCACTATCCAATATCCTGAGCATTATCAAAAGATAATATCCAAATGAAGAAAGATATAAGTCATTTTTACTTCTGAGAACTTAACAATAGATTGCTTATTTACATGATAACTAATAAAGCAATGTAATAGAAAGAAAGCTTGGAGGGCACTAAAGATAAAATGAAATGGTAAATCAAGTTTCTTTGAAGTTCCATAGACGTGCTTGTCTTTTGTTACAATTGTCAGTTGAGACTCATTTACTTTGAAGCCGATCCCATTCTAAGCTAGCCATAAGCTAACTAAGCTATGACACGATGATTGGTGAAGGTGGTCCTGCCGTAAGTTAGTTTATGCCCTATTCTACCGAATAGATGAAAATGGCAGACCGTGTGTGGAACCCACCAAATTAAACATATATCCATACACACCATTGAAGTAAAAGGCTTTAGCTAATTGCAAGAACTTAGGTACAAAAGGTTTTTGCCGCAAAGCTTGACTTTTGATGTACAAACAAGCATGTTATGTTTCTTTGAGTGCAGTTCACTCCGTGCTGCTTCTGGTAGAATATAAACGTTTTCACACCCACCATGTACGCCCCACCAATCTCTCCTTACTGTGTACCATTTTCTCACTAGATTGATAGACAAAAAGTCCTCTCCTATTGATTAGTGATTCTCATGCACGGACAACAAGTTTTCTTTTCTAATCATCTAGCTCTAAGCTTCAAGGGATCTTAAGTTCAATTCATTGCAAGAAAGAAGTTTAGTGACATGCCAAACCGTTATGCTAGATAAATTACATATGGAGGCGAATGTGACAAAATGTAAGTATATTGTGAGCAAAAGAAGTTTGAAGACCCTAATTGTGGAGCATAAAGCCCTTGATTGATCAATATCAACTTTGAAAATAGCAATCTAAAAAACCAGTAAACTAACCTATACAACATATACACCAATATGGATACTCACAAAAAGAGACAGAGCGGGTTTCTGTGCCGATCTGCAGTTGGTTGGAGTTAGAGAAAAGGAGAGAGGGTTCTTTGTTGTTGGAAAAAGATGAGCTATGGCTTTGAATATGTAAGGAAGAGGTGTATGTAGTGAATTCAAATATTTATATAATGCGTTGATGTGAGTGGCAAGTGATAGGTAGCTAGGTTTATATACGTGTGTGTGTCTTATATATATATAGTAGTAAAAATGTTGTAGAAGAAGTTATTGATTGCGCGTGGGGTGGCAGATAGATGAAAGGTTTATTTGGACGGCGTGACACCAAATTTTCACGCCACCACCCCTGCCCTTCCTACGGCTATTTTGTTTCCTACGATATTAAATCTTTTTTATAATACTATGTGGAGTATATATAACTTCTCATTCATCTTTCGCTAATTTCAATCTCACTTTAAATTGTTCCTTTTTAAATTTGCAATTTTGGTCCAAATATAAATACAGTTATATTCTCAAAGACTTCTTACTTTAGTATAAATTCGCTCCAAATTTGTGTGTGAATTTAAATAATTAATTCATCACATAGTTATTTTGAATATTAGGTCATCACGCTTGGCATAGAGCCTGTCATTCTCTTCACACAGTCCAGCTCCACATTGTTTGTTGGTGCGCCGCCCTTGGACACCTGGCTCCGTCCATTTTAGGACACGTGTGTTCCATGTCAAAAACATCCTACCTGTCCTTGTCAAAAGCTGATCATTTTGAGTTCTCCTTGTCCTTGAGCCTCCTTCGAATTGAGTCCCCCTACTACTACGTCCCTTCCGGATTGGGGATCTTGGCTTGTTTATGCTTATGTCAAATTTATCCTTTGGAATCTTGCAAAACAATGGTGGAATGATAGTCTTCAAAACGATTAACCTTCTCCTCGGATCTAGGTAGATATGGTGGCCTTTTTTTTAGCAGTTAATTTACTGAATCAACAGATATTGTCATTCGTTTTTAATTGTGTAACATATATAACTGCTTACAGAAGTAAGATTTGAAAGTTAATTAGTCTTTATATATATATATATATATATAATTTCTTTGTTAAAAACAATTGCTCTTTATTTGGACAAATCAATTATTTGACTACGTGATATTTTTCAGAGTATGATGTAGCTGGGTATTTTGAAGAAATAATATCTGTTATTGATCGGTTATGTCATACATTTGAAAAAGCATTATTGGAAAAGAATATATTTTCTCATTTACTGAACTAGAAAGACTTCGTGCCTATTTGGATAGGCTTATATCAGTAGAATTTTTGTCAATAGAGCTTTTCTGAGAAAAACTTTTCTAAGAAGCTAGTTAACTGTTTGACTGTCAATTAAAAAAACAGCTTTTTTAAAAGAGCTTCATACAGTAGACTGTTTGGCAACATACACTACAAGAAAATAAATCAATAGCGACGGACATTTTCCGACGAAAACTTAATCGTTTGTGAATGGCGACGGAAAAGCATATTCCGTCAGAACATTGAATGAAAAGTGCGACGATGCCAAAATTCGTTGCGAAAATTGGAGGGAAATATTCGCGGAAAATGTTAGCGACGGAAATATACCGATGCATTATATTCCGTCTGTAACTACAGACGGAATTTAATATCGGTCGGTAAACTTGTCGGGGAATTCAATTTCACCGACGGAATTATGTCGTCGGTATTCTCAAAAAATCGTCGGGGAATTAGGTTCAGAAACTTAATTTTACGACGGAAATTTTTAAGTATACCGACGGATTTATTCCGTCGGTACTAATCGATTAAAACAGCGTCCGCCTCCCCCTTTCCTCCTCGCGCGCCCGACTCTCCTCTTCTCTTTCTCTCCCCTCCTCCGGCGATTTTCCTCCTCCCTTTGGCTCCGACCAGCTGCCGCGTCTCCGGCGACAAGAAGCCCCCTCATCTCCGGCGAGACCTACCCCCTGTCGTCTCTCCTCTAGTGCTGTCGACGGTAAGCCTGGGTTTTGCGTTTTTATGCAATTTTTTGGACTGATTTAATGGCTTATGTTAGTTTATTTAGGTTTGAGTGGTCTTGTTCAAGTGTTTTGCATGTTAATAATCGAAAGATTTTAACGATTTTTGCGTAGATAGGGTTGACATGGTTGTGCCCTGAAGGTGTTCGATGGAATGCTTAACATGGTTGTTGTTTGTTTTTTGCTTATTTTGGTAATTATTTACCTATTGTCAATCTGATATGGATATGATTGGGGCAATGACATGAAGATTTAGAAGTTAAAGTGTTTATTTTACTTCAATTGTGGTAACTTGTAATTTATTTAATTTTAGACATAGTTAAAATTTGGTTAGGATAGATAATTTGAAACTTTTAATGAGTATTAATGATAATATTCTACAATTTATCATCAAATCCAATATTGCATTATCTTGAAAAGTAGACTTTTTTGGAGTAAATATTTTTCTTTGTTGAAAACTAAAAGTATAATGTTTTTAATACTAATATTATAACAAACATTATACTTGAAAACTATAAGTATAATGTTTTTTATATTATTGGATAGGTTGATGAGGTGAATTACTTTTTAGTTTATATAATAATTTATTAATATAATTTGAAGTTATATTAAAATTTTGTATGCTTGTGAAGTGTTTTGTGTTTAAGGTTTAATTGTTGATAAGTTAAATGAGTTGTTGATAATGCAAAGTATGGACATGTACGTAGTTTGGAGATCAGTTGTGGGTTGTGTTGACTTGTCGAATATTGAAGTGTATTTTGACATGCAGGGGGACCCTTATGTGTAAGAGGGGGATTCTCATTTTATAGGGGAAATGCTGCCGAATTTTCAGCAGGATCCTCGTAAAATGTGACATCCGTTTTGTCATTACAACCAAAACTTCTTAGTTTTAATTAACTTATGATCATATAATTAGTAGCCATTTAATTGAGAATAACAATTAATTATATTTATTTGAGTATAGTTAATGACCTTGATTAAGTTTCCCAAATTCATGCAAATATTTTAATGTATCTTGCTTTCTAAACTTTTAATGGCAAATATTTGTATCAGGTTTACATCGGTCATCAGCATCTTCATTGAGGTTCTTCCCTTCAGTTGAGGTAAGTGATTATGTATTTGACTACGTGTTTTTGCCCTTGGTTGAAACGATCCGTATTTGAACTTCCTGTGTGAACTGCTTTTATTGTTTATTGATATGCCTTGCACGATGTGATTCTTGTTTCTCGAATGACCTTGGTTAATGTTAGCATTGAAAGGGGACGAGTGCGACCTTTTGCTTATTATCCAATTACCTTAATTATGTGCATCCGGTATTCTATTAATGCTCTGGACTATGATGATCATTGTATGATTTATAATGTCCACAGATTTTTGTTTCAATGTAGTTGTTTTGTTTCGTTTATGTTAAACTATATGATAAAACTAAGTATTCATATTTTTATCAATACTTATTTGATAAAAATATTGTATATTTATATTCCATTTAACATCAATCAACCACTTTATGTGTCTTATGACATATTTGTTTACAAACAAATATGTCATATATTAAGTTTAAATATATTTGATATTTAAACATAAACCTTAACCCATTCCCCATGATCAATCTCCCGTGAGGCTTATAGGTGAATAATACGAGGAGTGTAGGGGTCAGAAGTTGAACTGTTGATATTGGATCATAAGTATTATGTGACATACCTTGTTTTTTGTGGCATACATGAATTATACTAACAATAGATGCACTGGTGTAAATGAACAGTTGGGTAGATATGAGTTTCCGGGATAGATCTTGGATGTATAGACGATTAACTCCTGATGGTTTCATAAATCATGACTTTGTTGCGGGAGTTGAGGGGTTTCTTCAGTATGCATGCTCGCAACCTGCATATATGGATGGAGAAAAGATCAGATGTCCATGTAGGAAGTGCAAACACAAATGTTTCCTTACTATTGATGAAGTAAATTTGCATTTGCTGAGGAAGGGGTTTGTCCCCAATTATTTTGAGTGGACACGACATGGGGAACCAGTGATTGGTAGCACGTCGAGGGGGAATGAAACCCAATCGTCTGTGAACTTAAATGACATCGCAGACGTTGGATTTAGAAGAAATCCTGCAAATGGAACTGAAAACTCATACATGCAAATGGTGTATGAAGGGGCTGGTTATACCTTTGAGACAAATAGGGAAAATGTGACAGAAGAAGGACCCAACCCACACACACAATTCCAAGTTTCCTGATAGAAAAAGCCATTCAAGCCATCCAAACCTGGAGCTTTAGAACCATTTATGCTGAAGACAACCTTATCGATTTCTTGATCTGTAACAGGTTTTGTTAACCAAGAAACTTCATGATCATGAATTTTAGTGTTTACAAACTGTCTAAGATCATAATCCAACTTAGATGGGAGAGCTTCTGATCCAAGTAGATTGCTATAGAAATTCATAGCTTACTTAGCTAAGTCATCTTGTCCAAAAACATCCACTCCAGCTTCTGTTTTAATGGAGGTAATTCTGTTAGCATTCTTTCGAGCTAACATATAATTGAAGAAGAACTTTGTACATCTATCTCCCTCTTTTAACCAATTTATTCTAACTCTCTGCTTCAGTAAAGAACATTGGTTATCCACTACTTCCAAGTAATTTTTAGGAGCTTCCTTCTCTGCTATAGCTAGAGCACCATCCACGGGATTCTCTGCTAATGATTTTTTAATAAAAGAGAGTTTATCCTTAGATATTTCAATTTCCTTAGTAAGATCAAACCTCTCTTACAATTAAGAATCTTCAGCTCTTGTTTTATAGCCTTGAGCTTTTGGATACAATTGTACTTCTTAGTCTTATAACATCTATGCTCCAATCCCTTCACTATTGCTTCTTGAAAACCCTCCATGTTAACCAGAAAATTGTTAAATCTGAAAGGATGATGGACTCTGGAGGTGGTGAACAAATTATCAATCTTTATAGAAGTATGGTCTGAGATACCAGGGTCTAGGAATTTCGTAGAGCTTCTTGAGAAAGAATGTAGCCATTCCACATTTACCAAAGCTCTATCCAATTTTTTCCTGATGTGCCAAATAGAACTTTGTTTATTTGTCCAAGTAAACTTATGACCTTTAAATTTTAAATCTATAAGTTCCACCTCCTGCAAACAATCAAAAATATCAGGGGAGTAGTTTAGTAGGTTACAATTACGTTCAGCCTCTGATATGAACAAATTAGTATTAAAATCCCCGTATACCACCCAAGGGGAATTTACTGAAGACTTGAACCTTCTTAAAAAATTCCAGAGGTCAATTCTTTGGAACACAGTGTTGAATCCGTAGACAAAAGTAGCTAAAATCCAATAATTTTTCATTTTGAAATAAAGCTTAGTGTGAATATGCTGCTGACTAGATTCCAGAACTTCTAGTTTCAAATAATCACCATCATAAGCTATAATAATCCTTCCATATGCATGACTTTGATGGTTTGTAATAAACTGCCAATTGCTACCTAGACAAACCAATTTATTCAAATTAACTTCTCTAATTTTTGTCTCCAACATACAAAAAACCCAAGGCTTTTCCTTTAGCACAAAATCCCTTAAAGCATTAAGCTTTGAAGGATTATTTATTCCACACATATTCTATACAATCAAAGTTATAATCAATTTACTTTCCATTTAGAGCTTTTCCTATTGCTCCTAATACTTTTCCGAGAGGTGACCTGCTCAAACTGCTCCTCTTGATTATTACCATTTTGCAAATAAGCCCTTAATAGACTTTGTTCACTTTGCTGAACAACCGAAAATCCTTCATTTTGAATAGTACCACTAGATTCCAGAACGTTTTCTCCTTTATTCACTGAAGTCTTGAAGAAATCTTCTGATAGATTATGAAGAACTTCTTTCAGTTGAACAGATTCAGTTTTATTTTCCTTTAGAATGTCCTCCCTTATTTTTGGGGAGATATTTACTGTCTCAACCATCTCTTGGTTTTCTGCTACTTGTTTTGTCTCCTCAGTCTTTTTGATTTCTTCAGACTCACTTTTTTTATACCTATCACTTCCCAATAGTCACCTTTAATGAAGACGCTACCCATCGGTTTCCATTCTTTGCCTTGAGCTCTAAGAGACGGTTTCCATTGGTAAGTCACTGAGACTTTATCTTCTCTAAGAGAGTTTTCATCCGCCAACCTTAGAATATGGATAGCATCCTTCATTTCCTTAGACATATCTATACTCACACATAACCGAGCAAATCCAACTCTTTTCCTCAATGCAGTATTTTCATCCATGCAGATAGGTTTCCCCAAGTAGCTCGCAAGCATACTCAACCCCTTTGTAGTCTAATACTCCAAGGGGATATTGTGAATGTTCACCCATAGGGGAATGTTCTTCATTATAATTTTTTCCAGCTTCATACTCGGTTGCCAATTTTAGAGAAATAATGGAAGTTGAGAGATATGCCAGGGGCCCTCTTCTATTACCTTTTAAGCTTTTGATTTGAAAGAAAAGGTAAAGATTATATTGTATTCTTCAGTTAGCATTACCTCCATTAGGCCTCTTCCTTTCCAGTTCCTTAAAGCCCACGCTTGTATAACCGAAAATGCAGGCCTTTTTTCTATGAAAAATCCCACAAGAGTAGCTTCCCATGTCTTAGCTCTATGCTGCAAAACATCTAGATTAGGAGCCACCATTAGCTTACCATCAATCTTTACCGGAGGGCTGAATACCAAAGAGGAGTCAGAGTTATCACCAACTACCTGTTTCCATGTTTTCCTAGGTCCTTTAGCTGTGTCTTCAACGGTTGGAATAGATCCCTTAGGTTGAGCAGCCGTGGTAGGTAGTGGGATAGTTGTAGAAAAGGATGGGGAAGAGGGGAGTGGTGCGGAAGGTTTAGAAGGGGAGGGAGGGGTGGAGTTAGGGTTAGGAGAGATGGTTTGTGTAGCATCCCGTTACCCATGTTAGGACTAGAATTGTAAATTGTGAGATTTTGATGAGAAATTAGGATTTTTGCACATCATGCATTATTATTTGTGACATGCAC
>JANITX010000009.1:57357847-57370939 GCA_027564395.1 Erythroxylum ulei | reverse complement strand
CGCCGCGACGTGTGAAGGACTTGTTGACTTTCTTTACCTCTTTGACTCCATTTTCCCTACAAAATTAAATAGCAATTCGCAGTATCAATTGTCCTTGGAAAAATTATAATGCAAGTAATATCAATTTGTAACAATTTTACTAACAATTTGCAATTCAAATGAGCTCATCGTAGGGAATCAATTTAAGCACAAAAATCAGCAATTAGGAGTCAAAAAGTACTTTAACAATTATAAAAATGCAGCCAATTAACAATAGCAACTTGGGCTCAATCAGCGACAAAACTTTCCCTCATTGGCTGTTTCTAGGTTGGATTCCTCTAGGGGTTGAGGTTCAGGTGCCCCAGAGTGTCCTCATTACTCTGCATATCATTGGGGTGTTTATTGGAGGGCTACGGGTGCATGTTTTCATTGTGGCAATACTGAACATAAGATAGTTAATTGCCCTCTTAGACAGGCTCAGACATCACAAACCAGTAGGGAGGTCTCTTATGCATCTGCTGAGAATAGAGGACAAGGTAGAGGTCGAGGAGGATATAATCTGAATAGACCTAATCTGAGTACCCACTCAGAAACTGTGAATCAACCAGTTGTGCCTTTTGCTTTGGCTCGAGCTTATACACTGAAAGCTCGTCGGGATCAGGACGCATCAGATATCATTACTGGTATTGTTTCTCTCTTTAATTCTAAAATGCATGCATTGATTGCCCCTGGATCTACTCATTCGTATATCTGTGTTGAAGAAATGTTTGATATGGAGGTGCCTATAGATCAGTTAGAGTATGACATGTATGTAACCAGTCCTTTGGGTAATAATGTATCGGTTAATCAGGTGTATAGGAACTGTCCTATTATTATCCAAAGAAATGATTATGTAGCAGATTTGATTAGATTACCTTTTCATGAATTTGATTTCATTCTGGGTATGGATTGGTTGTCTAAGCATCGGGTAGTAATTGACTATAATGCTAAGACAATTATGTTTAGGAAACCCGATCAGTCTGAGATAGTATTGCATGGAATTCGCACTAGTTCTTTCACTAACGTGGTATCTGCTATGCAAGCTCGGAAGCTTCTCAGGAAGGGATGTAAAGCATATCTAGCTTTTGTATTTGATTCTAAGAAGGAGGTTGGTAAATTGCTAGATATTTCGGTGGTGAATGAGTTTCCAGATGTGTTTCCAGAAGAATTGCCTGGACTCCCTCGTGAAAGGGATGTGGAGTTATCTATTGAAGTTATGCCTGGCACTGCTCCTATATCTAGAGCACCGTACAGAATGGCTCTTACTGAACTGAAGGAGTTGAAGGTACAGTTACAAGAGCTTTTGGATAAAGGGTTTATTTGACCCAGTGTGTCACCGTGGGGAGCACTGGTGTTCTTTGTTAAGAAGAAGGATGGCACACTACGGATGTGCATCGATTATAAACAATTGAATAGAGTCACAGTGAAGAATAAGTATTTGTTGCCAAGGATTGAAGACTTATTTGATCAATTGAAAGATGCAGGAGTGTTTTCAAAGATAGATCTGCGATCGAGGTACTATCAGCTTCAGGTAAAGGATGTAGATGTACCAAACACTACATTTAAGATCTGTTATGGACATTATGAATTCCTAGTAATGCCATTCAGGTTAACTAATGCTCCAGCAACATTTATGGATTTGATGAATAGAGTGTTCAGGCCTTATTTGGATCAGTTTGTTGTATATAAATAAAAAATCATTTCATTTGGAAATCTAGAGATCAAGTTATGTCTAAAATATAGAAGCTTAATCAGTGGAAACTGTTATAACTATGAAGATGAATAAGACTACTCTTACTTGTTTTGGCTCCAAAGTTGCAAATCACATAACCTGGCATGCCTAGAAGGGTTTGCAGTTGCTCCTTTGATACTTGGTGTCGAGACTTCAGTCTCTCCTGTGACACTTTGGTGTCGAGAATTTGGTCTCTCCTGTGACATTTTAGTGTCGAGACTTCGATCTCTCCTGTATAAGTCCCTTTACTCACTTCTGTAAATGGCTTAGCAGTCATCTGATTTTGTGTTCTGATATATGTTTGTTTCTGACATAAACAAAATTATGTTCTGATTTTGAAAGGTTTATACCCTCTTTGGATATTCAACTTTGTTAACTATAAAATCTGTTCTGAAATGCATTACGTCTGATTTATTGTTCAAATAAATTCATCAATGCATGCTTATGCTATTACATGATTTAGTATAATGAGTTATCACTTTATATATAGATTAGTTATTACTCACTAAGCTATATGCTTAGCACGGTGGATTTGCCCCGTGTAGGTTCAGAGCAAGGATTGTAAAGATTGGGATGAGTCAACTGCAATGGCCAATGGAGTCTGAGTTTTGTTTTGATAGAAATGTATTTTGAGTTTATCTTGGCTTGTATATAAAGTGTATGACTTTGAATTGTTGTAAGTTTTTGTAATAATTATGCTTCAAGTTAGTTTTGGTTTTTGCAACAAATTTGTATTATGTTCATGTGATATAATGTATGTATGTTTTGAAAAAGTTTGGAATGATTTGTAATGTTTGTTTGCTTCAGTTTCTGAAAATACATATAACGAATGTTTAGTATATGTTGCAATGCTTCCGCATCAGACTGTTATTTGTTTCTGTTTGTGAGTTTGATGTGGCACTCCCATATCCTCCAGGGGTTATTAGGGCGTCACATGAATAATTGCGAGGAAGTTGATAAATATATGGTGTATGTATATTACTTTTCATTCAAAATTTCATATTTAAATTTTATGATTCGATTTATATTTCCTGAGCTGTACTTACTTTTTTAAAGAGAGAGCACAAAGATTTGATTCGAAGCAAAGGGAGTGTTAATGTTAAAGAAATACATAAGATGAAGTTCTCATCATGGTTTAGGACTTGAGTAAGTTATATATTGATGGAATATTATGAACTTATGACAGTTTGTATGTTAGATTAACTTCTAATTATATTTTTTTCCTACGGATTAACCGTAACATGTAAGAGGCAACAACAACATTATTTTTTTGACATGTGGGCCTCATATATGTGGGGAGAAATATACAGGTTGTATTGTTAATAGAGTTAATTTCACATACAAAATTGAGACAGTCAACTTAAAAGCCAAAATTGTGGGGCTATTGTTAAGGGATGTCATGACAACAATTTTATTGACTTCTATGGTGCCATCTCTGATATAATAGATTGGCATTACATCAAGGATAAAAAGGTTGTTCTATTTAAGTTCAAATGGTTTAATCTTGGTGACATTAAAGCTAATGACGATATTACTAGCATCAATGTTAGTAAGACATAGTATGATAGTGACCCTTTTATCCTTGCAAGTCAAGTGAAACAAGTATTCTACCTCAATGATGATGTATTGGGCAGCAATTGGAAGGTTGTTCAAAAAATTTTAACACCAAAATCTCTTCGATTTTTGTGAAAGGGATAATAGTTTAATGAGTGAGGATGGTAATGAAGTATATCAAGAGATTGAATCGGAGTTGAATAATGAAGCCATTCAAACAGAAGATGTTGATTTATCGTCATTTCTTAGGAGAGATGTTGGTTCCAATATAGTACAAGTGGATGAAGTACAAGCCAATCTTATTGTACAAAGAGATGAAGACCATATTGAGGATGAATTATATGACAATGATGATACTTTGGCCTAATATAATAGTGATGAAGAGTCGAATCATAATGTAATTAATGATGATTATTTTTAAGATCTTGATTATGATGATTAAAGGTTAAAAAAGGTGTATTTATATTGTTTGAAATGTATTATTGATGTTTGAGTTATGTCAATGCACATTATTGATGTTTTCTTGATATCTACATATAAAAATAATGTTGAAATAAGCAAACATAAACTATCTTTTTGACACAAACATGTTTAGAAACTTTGTTCTCATTTAAGTTAGTCAATACTAAAATAAATAAAGACAAACTATGTTGATGCGAATTGTTGATGTTTGACTTATGTTTATATGAAATGTTGATGTTTGAGTTATATTAAGGTGAAATGTTGGTGTTTAAGTTATGTTTGAACATATTGTTGATGTTTGAGTTTTGTTTATGCGTATTATTGGTATTTGAGTTACGTTAACGCGGAATGTTAATGTTTGAGCTATGTTTATGAAGAATGTTGATGTTTCACTTATGTTTATACAGATTGTTGATGTTTGAGTTACATTCATGCATATTGATGATGTTTGACTTATGTTTATACGTAATATTGATATTTAAGTTGTAGATATCTAATAGAATAGAACTTGGTAGAAACAAAGGAAAAAAGGTGGCAACTATCGCAATTGTTCCTCCTCTACAACAATCAGATCAATCCAACCTTAGCCAACAACAACAATCGACTTCATCCATCAATAAAGCCAGTCAGCAACAACCTCTATATGCCTTAACTAGTGATAAGGGATCTTCAAGTCTGTTAATTTTTACCATCTATAATTAGACTTATACGCAAATATATATTTACAAGTTTAATGCGTTTTTTCTTATCATTATTTTTTTTGGTCAAGTTCCAATACCGACATCAAAAAAGAGGCAGAGATATCACTAAAGGTTGTGAGTTGCAACACATGAATTCTGTAATGAAAAGCAAGTTGTTTTTACATATTGATACCTTGCAAGGTTGTTTTGTTGACAAGATTCAATTGGCAAAATTGTCTAGTGAGTTTGGGGTCATTGCCAAAACTGAATTGCCTAGCATGCCAAGTAGTTGAAGGAAGACAACTTGTTACATAATGCTTTAGACAAAGTTTTGGTAATTTTTCAATTTATTTAATTATATGCATTTTTATTTTACTTATTTAAAGATTATTTTCACTTATACTTGTTGTTCACAAATGAAAGCTCAATATAATCGATATCGACATCCCTGAAGTTTCAAGCTGTGTGACTTCACTGTTGAAATAATGCGCCAAGGATCATCGTACTACATAAATACTATAAATCTTTTCCTTTTGATGAGGAGGTAAGGAGACATGTTCTCGAATAGATGTCTCCAAAAAATTGGAGTCAAATTTGTGATTATTGGGCATCTGCCAACGTTAAGGTTTATCTTCTTTCCTTTCACATTTGCTTTCATTAATCTTGTTACACAATTTAATGAATATTTCTTTTCTTTATTTAGGAAAAGTGTGAGAAAGTCAAGGTTAATAGAGGAAAAATGAAAACTCCTTACAACTAAGGCTCCAAATTATTTGTTGTCGTATGAAATGAATATGCAAGTTCTTTATTTAGAAGTTATAATTATATCAGTAAATACAATATTATTTATTGTGTTTTCAATTCTTTTTTTATAAAATAGAGTGAGAAGAAACTACATAAACAAAAGTGAGATAGGATCACACTATATAAACTCACTCGCTATAAGGAATGTTAAGGATGGATGTTAGAAGAAACGTAAAAAAAAACCACGTGAATATAAGCATTTGTTTAAATTTTAAGTTTATTTATTTATGTCGTACTAACTAATAATATTTGAATTGAAAACTAAATTTAAATTTTAGAATAAGATGCAGAAGTTGTTACAAAAATCATTGTCTGACGAAAATGAGCCTAATATAAATGAGATTTGCAACAATGTGCTTGCTCTTGGGTTTGGCCCTAAGTCAACTACTCCATCCTCATCAAGACCAACATATGTTGATCATCTTAAAGAGGAGCACCGGTCGCTTAAGGCTAAATTAGAATATAATGAATAAAAGTTAGAACATAATGAATAAAAGTTGATTAAGTTTGAAAAAATGGTCAAATAAATACTTGTCCCTAGTTATGTAAGTAGTAGTGACGAAGAAAACGATTCTTAGTTTATACGTAACTATTTTGTTAACGTTTGTAACTAACATTTAATGATATTTTATTGTTTATAAAAAATGCTTCTAATTTGTAATTATTATTAATTATATTTTCGTATAATAAATTATAAAAATCTAAATCTAAATATTACATACAATAACTTGGATTAAAAAGTCACCAATAATTATAATTAACATGATAAAATTTTTAGTAATAATGTTTATTAAAAAATTAAAAACGCAGCTAAAAAGATTTCTCTACGTTTTTAAAATCATCGTCAAAATTTTTAGCTATGTTTTGAAAAACGTCGCCAATAACTATGGCTATGTGTACTTTCGCTATGACTAACACATCGTCACCAATAATTTTGGGCAACGATTCAAAATTCGTGGCAAAATATTATATCCTACGTTTACAGTAATGTAGTTAATAACCTTTATCCATAAAAACTAAGTGTACCAAAATATCATTGAGGACGATTTGTCGTATCGTCGCATATCTCTTTTCGCTACTTATTCAGATAGTAGCAAAAAATATTTGACGACGATTTGGTTAAAACGTCGCCTATAATATTTTGCCACTGAAATTTTGCGACAAATTGGACGGAGATTTCATCACTAAAAGCCCCTTCTGTTATATAGCCTTAAGACTTGGATTTTGAAAGCGTTTGTCGGATGATCTTTGGTAAACTTATATATGATTTACTCAGTATCTAGATTAGATAAGGCCAAAACGTATCTTCATAATTCTGAAGATGGTTATTGAGGATTTGATAAGTTATGTGGATTCGTTAAATTGAGAGGGGAATGATTTCTATGTATGCAGAAACATCAGGGCCAGAGGATCTGGCCTAAAGGTGCGGCACTGGTCGTACATGTGAACTTACCTGTGGATCCTAGTGCTTCAAATCTGACCTTTTTACGTTTTTGATTGGGCCTACAATTTAAAGACCAATGATCAACGTATTTGTCCTTTATCAAGTGGTTTGTTAAAGAAAATGATAAAGCATTGACAAGTTATAAAACATATATGAATATCCTTGCAGTTATAGTTCAACAAATTTAGAATGAATTTATCATTTAGACCAGGATAATTTCCTAAATACTAAAATTTTACTCTCTCGAGATATAACTATCTACTCTCTGGTTAGTTAACTCATATCTCTATCAAGCTAACACCTCTTGAATATATTAAGACTATGGAATTTTATAGCTTTCACCATAACACATCACCCTATTTAACCTTTTCTATTTAAGTCTTGGTCCACTCACAAGCAGATTCTCATGAGACCTCCACAAGTAAATTTACATCAGATACAAACTTCAGCAAGAATAAAAATTCATATTAAGATTAATCGTTCACAAAAATACATCATCTTTCATAAATAAAATCGAACCAATCCACTTAAAGACAATACTAAGGCTTATCTCTTATCTAGACATATGAAATAATTAACTACTCATCATTTTTAAACTGAAAAAAAATAAGAGAAATGAAAAATAGAAAGAGTTATAGAGTTAAACTCAATATTCTAATGTGATCTTTGAGTTATTGGGGTGGTTTTGATATTCTTTTTCCTTTAAAATGGTAACTTTGTACTCATCTAAGGTGTTTCTTTCTTCCTTGATGGCTAACCGTAAGTTTAGAATGAAAGAATATGAAAGAGATCCTATAATTATAGCTCACTGTATTTATTTATAAGCTATCCTGACAGAAAACACGATCTAAGATAAGTCTCTTAGAAACTCATAAAACTTAAAGCATTAAAGTTGCATATCTCTCTATCATCTTTTACATGGGTATTTAAATCATCTGAATTAGAGTCAAATGAGAAAGTTATAACCGACTTATAAAGTAATATTGAAGTTGTCTTACAAATATTTTTGGAGAGGAACATGGGCTTTGATATGCCCATGCCCTAGATCATAGTTTTTTTTTTCTACTTCTTTTCTAGAAAGCATAAAATATAATGCATAATCGTATCTCAATCTGTATCACTCTTAAATTTTTCTCAATGCCATACAATATCTCTTTACGCCATGTCTTCCTCGACATCTAACCATTAAAGGACACAGGCTAGTATATGACTCATTTTCATCTCATAATTGAATCTTTCTTCACGTTTTCATTTGGAATTTTCTTAAATTCGAGATCATCTTCAAAAAATTACCTAAAATATAATGAAAATTAATTAAAACAAAGTAATTTATATAGAAAAACTTATCGAAATAGATGAGACATTCATGATCAATTTATGAAGCAATATCAAAGTTATCTTGCAAACCTTTTTTGAGAGGGACACAAGCGCTAACACATCTGTGCCTTAGACTGTGTTCTTTTCTAAAAAGAACATAGTCTAAGGTACAATTGTGTTTCAAGTTGTGCCACCCTTTAGATCTTCTCAATGTCATATGGTCTCTCTATAGGTCGTGTCTTCATGTGCATTTGATCACTGAAGGGCATGAGTTAGCACATGACCCATATCTCCATCTAAGAATTATGTTTTCTTCATATTTTTCACTTTAAATTTTCTCTAATTGTTAATAGAACACATCTCAAAGTAACATCTTCAATAATTGTCTAAAATATAATAAAATCAATTAAACTAAGGTAATTTATATAGAAAATATAGCAAAACATCTAGTGAAATATAGATAGGTTTTACTAGACATTGTGTATTGTTATAATGCATTATAAGTCTCAAACATCTTCCCCTACTTTGTGCACTAAAAAACTCCTTTAAATGCATAATCATAGTATGGGAATTCATGTTCCTATGTAGCATTTCAACTTTAAGAGTCAAACTAGTTAACATCAAACATATAACTTTTTCACTGTCATCTATATGAAGTTGATATGTCTCCCAAACATTATTAGTTGCATTAGCCTTAGGCTCAAATGGTATTGTAGAATTAAGAACATACATCTTATTTTCTTTCTTAAGAACAATTCTTAAGTTGCAAAAATAGTCCAAGAAATAAGATTCAGTAAGTTTGTCAGCATCCAGATGCTTCTTAGAAATAAATTGTTACTCATATTATCTAACTAAAAACATAAAAGAGTAACTATTAGTTCATGCCACAAAAATCAAATAATGAATAAATTATATATATATATATATATTGTTACTATGATAATTTAAAAAATTAATAACTCTCTTTACTAATTTGAGAAGTTAAAAAATAATTTTCAAGTAAATTAAGATCTTATTTAATTTAATTAACCTTCGATTTGCTTAGCAAACTAATCCAACTAAGTAGGGCCTATTATTCTAAGAAAAACATATTCAAGTTCTTACGCCTTGAGTTTGCTCACAAGCTTTTTATTACTAGAATTTTTGAAAATTTTAAAATAAAAAAAAAGGTTTCCTCAAGAAAGAACCTGATTTTGTTTTGTTGTGAATTCTTATAAAGACAACAAAAAAGCTTTAAGAAGAATTAGAACAATAAAAGAAGGCTTTTACTAAAGTAGAAAAGCTAAATGATAGTGTTAGGAAGAAAAACAACAAGCATGCATGCTTATATTGTAGAATTAATAGGTAATAGAAGAGGGATTAAATAGTTCTTCTATCCTAAAAAATAAGAAGCTTAAGGAAGCATCATCTTTTTATAAGGCTATGATTGAAATCAATCTTTCTAATTTTGTTCCATTATTTTGGGTATTAGATATTGGATGTGACTCTCACATTTATAATGAGGCCTATATGTTAATAAGGACTAGATCAATAAGGGAAGGTGGGTTAGATTTGCAAGTTAGAAATGGAGCAACAGTAGCCGAATTAGTTATAGGAGCATGTAATTTATCTTTTCCTTTTATCCTAATGCTAGAATAAAAAAAATATTATATTCAACTCATTACTAGAATACATTATTTTAATTTATTATTTACAATTTAATATATTTGCCTCTATTATTAAGAATATTTTTTCCTTTTATGGAGATAATATTTATTATAGATTTTGGATTACTTATAAATATTTTGTATAAATTAAATCATGAAAGGACAATCCTTAATAAAAATGGCAGGAAAAGATATTTGAATAACCAAAACATTCAAATCTTGTGTCTACTTGCATTATATTTATATGGCCTTGTGTCAATAAGTTACTAAAACATATACATTCAAATGTATCTGACCTTATTCTATTAGAGTTAAAGGTAGGTACTTATGTTTCACTACGTTTATTAAATGACCATTCTAGATATAATTATGTAAATTTAATGAAATATAAGTTTGAATCATTTGAAAAGATCAAAGAATTTAAACTTGAGCTTGAGAAACAAATTCATAAAAATAACAATATATTTATATCTAATTGACGTGGTGAATACTTAGACCATTATTTTCTTGGTTACTTAAAAGAATATGAAATTCTCTCTTAATGAACTCAATCTAGAACTCTATAAATTAATAAATTATATGTTGTTACTTTTATACTTGATTTAGTTTTAAATTATCAATCTTTAACAATAAAATTGTTGCATCCAAGTAAATGCACCTATCATTTTATAGTTATGTGGTAATAGGTAGAGTATCATTCTTGTAAAAATATAGTAATTACTAAGTTTATCTCTCCTACTATTGTCTAGTAAAAAATTAATAGTTGAAGTGATCGATTGTAACCCTCAAATTATACTAAAGTTATGCTTCTCTATAATTTCCTTTCTCTCTTGATGCTTTACTAGCTTCCTTCCTAGTTTAGTTTTCTTAGTTGTTCTTCTTGCTTTTCCTCCTCTGTGCCCTATAATCCTCCATTACCCCTTGATTTGGTCCTAGATCAAAAGCTATTTATGAATTTTTTTCCTTTTTTTGCTTGTACCTATCTTTTTTAGTTATTTATTTTTAATTAAGATTCCTTGGACATGACTTTTCTCACTTGCCTCCTGAAGGGAATTTCCTATATAGGGTCTTCCCGAAATCTTGCTTGGCCTCAAGTTTACCTTTCTTTGAGGGGAGTAGAGTTAGAAAAGCTCCACTTTAGTGTTTAAATTATTTTGAACTTGGCAGAGTTAGAGGTAAGCTCCCTCATAATTTATATGAAATCTTCCTAGTGCTCAATCCTTCAAATATCAAAGAAAAAACAACCATAGAAGTTGAAAGCTCATCCAAACATTGGAACAGTCTAATAGAGGCTAAATTGGAGAAAGGGAAGGGTAAACTTACTTAGACTCATATAGCAGATGCGAAGGATTTATCTTTTCTCCTATGAAAATCCTAAAAGTTGGAACAGTAGCATGGTCTTCCTCTTTAGTGTGATAGTTTTTGGAAAAGACACCAACTTTCCTATAAATATAAGCTTAGGCAGCATCTAAATGGGCCAAAATAGGTCTGGGGAACCCTATTACCTTAGGACAATTACTTTATCTTTAAATTCTTTGAAGATTCTAACCTCATAAACATTATGGAATAAATACCTTGGCATGTGGCGGGGAGTCCTCTACTTCTCTAAAAATAATACCATAGAACGACCCTAAATAGAAGCAAAATTGAGGCAATCCAAGTTTGGATTAACTTTCACAAATTGCCATTAGAATACTAAACATTGGAAGGCTTGAGCTTCTTGGATACTGCTTTAGGTAAACCTTAATGCCTAAACACATAAACAACTAAGTTAAATCAACTTGGCTATATAAGGGTGTGTATAAAGATCAATAGGGAAATTGACTTGCTTGATTCTCTTCTCATCAAAAGACTCTCTAAGGAAGGTGAGTTAATTGACCATGTGATCCAACTTACCTACATCTAGAAACCTAGTAACTAGGATAAGAGGTTGAGACCTACAAGAAATATTTTCAAAACAGACACATAAATAAAACTCATCGAAAACCAATTAGATTCTCAAACAAAAAATTCAAATAAGGAGACCAATACCTCATAATTGCATACATATCAAGGGGTTATAGAGAATACATCCTAAGGTAATTCTTTTCAGGGGAAGATTAAATTTCATCATCCCTTCTCAGAGACTTGAAAATTTTATGTAAAACAAAGTAGTAACTCAGAATCCCAATGATTTTATAAATACCTCTATTGCCACTAAAGGCCTAAAGTCACTTGATATGTCTGTGGAGAAACCTACAATAACTATAAATATTTTTCTTAAAATTGAATGTTTTATTATAATGTCTTACATTTCAAAGAGAAAATCTAGAAGAAAGTTTAGTAGAGGGAAGGAAAGGGACAAAGGGATCTCCTAACTAACACTGATCAAGTTTATATTAGTATGAAATGCAAGACGAATGAATTGTCCTTTGAAAAAGCAAGAATGTTATTTTAGAGAAGAATTCACTTTATTTGGTCTTTTTGGAAAAAAATAAAGGCAAACCTGATAAATAAGGATCTTAGCTTTTTAGGGAATAAATGGAGATATATTATCAATCTCTCTCACCACTTAATGGTATAGTAGTGGTAGGCTACAACTGTTGACAAATCCAAGTAAATAAGCATTTTAGCTTAATTTAGGTTATCCGTTTAGTTCATAACCTGTTCATGTCTTCGATCTCTTTTATTATCTCAATTATATATAATAATAACTTGGGCTCTGAAATAGCTAAGCTCTATAATAACTTGAAAAGAATTCAAGGAGGCGTTTAACTTCCTTGATTACTCATTGGAGACCTTAACTGTGTTCTATCCTTGAATGAAGTTAAAGGGAAAAGGGTTAATACAAAACATCTCAAATATGATCTTAGCTTTAAAATGAATCCGATTAGAGCAAATGCTATAAATTTTGTAGGTTAATCTTTTAGCTGAAGCAATAAATAAAATGGAGACTAGTTCATAAGGAAAAAGCTAGACAGAATATTAGTGTGGTTGAGCAAATTTCCAATTAGATTTGGTTAATTTGGACCTGCTTTACGCTCTAAACACTTAACTACAGAGGTACATCATATGATTTCTCTCAACCAAATTATATCCCTTTTCAAATTTTATAATTTCCTCCTTCAAGTTAAGAGATTTGAGAATGTTGCTTTGAAAGGTACGAGTAAGGAAGTTGAAGGTTCTAAGGCCTTTTAATTAGTTACCAAATTGAAAGTGGTTAAAGATGAAATCATAACTCTTAGAAGGAGAGTATCTGTAGATATTAAAGTCCAGGTAAGGTGTTGGGACCCGTTTCCGAATCCCAACCTCATGACCGAAATATCAAACTTAACTTGCTTTGATACCACTCATGTTGGGACCCGACCTCGGAAGCCGAACCCAACCTCGGAATCCAAAATCGAAAGAAACCGAAAACGAAACCGAAAGAGCGAAGCACAATGCGGAAGCGAAACC
>JANITX010000009.1:57347252-57357747 GCA_027564395.1 Erythroxylum ulei | reverse complement strand
ATTTTCACCACTAATTCCTCAATTAATTCCATTTAATAAATCAAAATTTCAAGAAAAAGGGTCGGGGTCCAACATAAGGGCCTTAAAGGATACCTTGAGATTCCTCCAAGAGAAATGTTATAAGGTTATAATGACTTGTTGAAAACTCTAAAAGCTTAATTTTTGAATAATTACACTCAGGCTTTAAGCTTTCACAATTCATTTTTAAATTAAAAGGCTAGAATCAATTGGCATAGGGAAGGAGGAAAAAGTATAGGCTTATTCTTCAACTTTTTTTTAGATTATATAAACAACAATGTTACTATATCTCAACAAATGAGCTTAGGAGTTATCTAATTATCAGACTGAGATGAAAAGTATTACCTTTAGGTATGACATAAATATCTCGGGAACCAAAGCCCCATACTAATCCACTACACAAAACTTAAAAAATTAATATTGTCCTAATTTAAAGCCTGAAGCAGGTAGCCTCCTCACCAAACCCTTTACCTATGAGGACAAAAAATAAGCCTTATTTTGTTTCAAACCAGACTAAGATCCTGCACTATACAACTTAATGCCTCTTTTTCTCCAAAATACTTAGAATATTATAAGCGGTCTAGTTATGGAATATATGCAAGAATTATTCCAAAGTAAGAAGATGTTAAAGGAACTCAATAAGACATTCTTATATCTCATTCTAAAGAAGGAAAACCTAAATTGTATGCAGGACTTACATCTTATTTCTTACAAAACAAGAAAAACAAAAACACACCAAACACAACACATACACACATATGCAATAATGGGACAATGACATTAAACTTCATAAACCAAATTTAACTACAAACATTATCCCTCAAGTTATTATAACTTATTAACTTGTGAAATCTGTGTCCAAGTACTTCGAACTAAATATACATACTAATTAGGACTTAATGTCACATTCATTCATTCCTATCACTTACACACACACATTAATAATTATTTAGTCAATTGAATTTCTAACTATCCTTAAGCAACTTTTCATAAGATATCATGTTGTTTATAAGATTAGTAGGATTTATTAAACAACACACTATTTTTGTTAATTTTATTAACATGAACCCAGCCTTTTGATGTGAAGGCAAACATTTGTGATGAATGTCCATCGGTTACTCAACTAGACGATTTTTTATTAAGCGGCTTGGTTGAAATATCATTATAGCCTTTTGATGCAAAGACAAACATTTGTGATGAATATTCCCTAGTTACTTAGCTACATCACATTCTCAATTAGCTACTAGCTCTATTCATAACCCAATTTGTTTCAAAAAGGGCCACTAGAATAGTTATTTATTTAAGATTTACACAACACTTTTTTATTATTAATTTTTACTGCCTACCTCATTTCTTTAGCTAATTATTCTCATGAAAAGATACTAATGATGATACTTATTCGATTGGCCTATAATTATCAATGAATGTGGTAAATCCCTAGAGTGAATGAAGTAACATCGTATCCTAATTAACATGCATATTTAACTTAAACAACTTAGAACACTAATTTCTCAAGTTAATAAAGTTTAGCAACCTAAAAGACTATGTTCAAAGCTAAATTGATTTCGTTAAGTCGTAGCCATTGACACATTCACACAAATCACATCATGTAATCCTAAACAAAACTAACATATAGTATACAAAATTCACATTCAAATAAAAACATATAATGCACACAACCATCCCCTCACTTGAACAACACATTGTCCTCAATATGAGAAGAACAAGCGAATAATACATAAGGTGAGAATAAAAATTAACGAAACATGAGAACAATTGAAAATAACAATAAAAATAAAAGACAAGGTTTAGAGTATAGAACCATCATGGTGATTGAGGTGGTGATGGTGTCAGAGGTGGTAGTTGAACTCCTCGAGCCTCAAAATATCTATGAATACTTCGTATGTCCTAACTTGCGCGTCTTTGTTCTCTAACCATCTCCTTCAACACCTTTGTGTTTTCTGAAATGGATCTGCTAGTGTTTGAGATGGCTTCCGTTACCTTCTCTCATCCTATTGGCTCTTCCTCTTCTAACTCCTCGTTGGTTGAGTCCTCCTCCTATTGCAGTGGTACCAAGCTCCAACTAGCTTGTCCCGCCCTAGTCTTGACAAGAGATTTTGCACTGATATCTCGAATTTTCATATTATGGACCTCTAAGATCTCAACTAGCCTCAAGATGATGGACAATTAGTCCATTGCAATTGACACCATAATATCTTCCAATAATTATGACCAAATACCCCATGCCCAAGTTATTACTTCTCTTTCTTAGAATAGCATTAATTGCATTAAAGATATGGGTAGAGGTGCAGACTTTGATGCTATGATCCATACACTACAAGATGAAAAGTTACTTTGTCGAGCACTTGTTTGTTTCATTTTTATCAAATATATTTTGGCACATGAATTTATGTAATAAAAAAGGTCAAGTATTTTAATAATGTTATTTTGGGCATTTTTAGCATCAAAGCTCTCCAACCCAGTCAATTTTGTCCAATAGTGGGTGGCGTGAAAGTCATCGTGTTGATCTACCATGGTTGAGTTGGGAAATCCACCGATTTCATACAAAATGTCATAATCTAAGCCATATGGTTGACTCCGCAATTGAAACCATAGGTCTTTAAGGCTGGTTGGCTCGTATTAAAAGGAAGTGAAGAATTCTAGTGTTAATTCCTCGTTAACAGGATAATTAAATGGAAAAAATTTATCCCAATGAATTCTTCCTCTTAAGGTCTCAACCTTCTCTCTCAATCCTATTCTTTCTAATGCATCAAAATCGAATTATTTAGGCACACTTATTTTCTTAAGACTAAGGGTATCGAATTGGTTACCTTCCTCATCCGAGAAGATCAGGAAATGTGCGCAGTAATCCACTACTCTGTTTCATTGTCCACAACCTGATACTTAGACTTTGGCTTTTGAATGGGTGCGCTTAACCGTCTGATTGATGCGCGGTCCCATTGGATTGAGAGTTGTGAAATTTTTGGAGAGAATTGAAGACTTAAAGATGGGTGGAGAGAAGTGAGGGGAGTTGAGTTCTTAGGTTTAGAGAGAGACTGCGAAAGTGAAAGGTGTAAGAAAAATGAGATTAAGTGAAAATATATATGGTAGGAAGGGTAGAAGGGGTAAAATTGGAAGAAAAATAGTTGAAATTCATGCATCCCATATCTGCCTTGCTAAAGGCCACTATCATGGTCCTCCAAAAATTCTGGATTGTTTCGATTTTGCTTCTTTTTCCTCATTTCATGGCCGAAATCCTTCCATACCTTATAATCACATTATCACCTCATTGTGCTTGCCTTCCACACATTCCCATGTCAACTAATCCTTAATTCTTCCAAGATATTTAACTAGACTAGAAACACACATAAAAAAACAGAATGCAAAACCTATTTACTACAAAAATGACGTAACAAAATGATAAAAAAAAATCGTAGATTGCCTCCCATGCAGTGCTTCTTTTACCGTCGGTAGCTCGACATACTTCTTTGCTCATGGTGGTTTGAATGAGTTGTGTAATGTTAGCACAATCATAGGTCTAATAAACTGCAAATGAGGTATCAGATTGTGATTTCCATCATCCTTCTTCTTTATCTTCTTCTTCCGCTTATTCCTTCAAGATTGTGGCTTTTCAGGTTAATCCCTATAATCATCACTATGTTCAACCTCTCCATTAGACTTGGTTCTCTTAATGATGTTTACGGAATTGTGAGAACCTCTTTTATCATTGGACATGTTAAAGGACACCTTCTCATTCCCCAACCTTAGAGTCAACTTGCCTCCATCAACATCTATAATAGATCGAGTGGTGGCTAAAAATGGTCGACCAAGGATAATTGGTATCTCTAAATCTTCCTCTATGTCCAAAATGATGAAGTTCATGGGAAAGGTAAAATTTTCCACCTTAATAAGAATGTCCTTAATTATACCTCTAGGATGGTGAATTGATCGATCAACCATCTGCACACTCATCATGGTTGGCGCTATTTCTCCTAACTTCATCTTTTGGTATAAAGTGTAAGGCATCATACTTATGCTAGCTCCTAAGTCTGCAAAAGCCTTATCCACTTTGACATTACCTATGGTGCAAGGAATATAAAAATCCCCAGGATCATTTTGCGTCTATGGTAATGTTGTCACTTCATTAGAGTTCTCCATGCTTCCTACTTCACTTGCTAACTTTTCTAGCTCCTTTCTATTGATTAATCTCTCTTGTATGAATTCTATAAGAGTGAGTCGCATCTTTAGCTGCTCAATTACCTTAAGGATTTCCTTCAACTTCATTTCTTTTGAATTCTATTCTATTAGAATGGGGTATGGAATTGTAGGTCAATACTCTTTGATTTTCTTTAAGTTACAGTAATTCAATAGGAAATTTTGGTCAGCCCTTTTCTTTTCCTTTTCCCTATCTTCTTCAACTTCGTCGAGCTTCTCCTCAGTGGCCTGGGTGATAACCATGATTAATTTCTTTGGGTTTGTTTCTGTGTTACTTGGAAGGCTCCTCGCATTTCGTGCAGATAGTGTATCTGCCAACTAGCCCATTTGGACTTCCAAGTTGTAGATGAAAGATGCATGATTCTTTATCACTTGTTGAATTTTTTCTTCCAATCTCTTACGTGCATCATCCATTCTTCCAATCTTATCCAAGATTTTGTCTAATTTGGAGTCCATTGAATTAGGTTTCTTCTGTTGGAATACAAGAGGCTCGTGAGGTTAGAATTGACCTCTAGCATTGTTTGACCACGAAAAGTTTGGCTTATTCTTCCACCCAGGATTACACGTGTTCGAATAGGGGTTGTTCTCTCCACCATGACCAAACATTTCTCCCATATACTTAACTTGCTCCATTTCATTACTTTGCATCAGGAAACAGTCAATGGTATCATGATTATCCTGACCACATAGCTCACATCTTTGTTGGATGGCCTTAACAGGGGCTAAAGAGGAAGCTTTAATGTTGTTCAGTTGTCGTGTTAAGCTGTCAATTTTTGTTTACATCTCCATCATTTGGTCAACAGCTATAGCTCCCTTCCATTCTTAGACAGTTATGTGTTTTCTACTTCGGTCATTCGTTCACATACAGTTGTTACTCCCCCGATGTTGCATTTATAGTACCTCTTTTGGGCGGATTGACTCGATTGTATAAGGTTTGCAAAAGAAATTCTTTTAGTAAGCTATATTGTGGACACCTCCTTTGCAAATCTTTATATCTCTCTCACGCCTCATAAAGTGATTCCTCATCACTTTGTTGGAAGTTCGTGGTTTCTTTTATCATCTTCGTAGTTTTAGTGGGGGGAAAATACTTGCCTAAGAATACACATATCAATTGCTCCCACATTGTGATATTTGAGGGACTAAGAGAGTGATACCAAGCTTTGGCTCTATTTCTTAGCGTAAAGGGGAAAAGCGTCATCCCAACAACATCTTCCGACATCCCATGATATCAGAAGGTATCACATATTTTGAGAAAGTTCACTATAAGCGCATTTAGATCCTCATTGGTTTGTCCATATCATTGCACATTTGTTTGTAACATGTTCAGTAAGGCTAACTTTATTACAAATGAAGGTGCTTGAACAGGTGGTTTAGTGACACCTTGATTGATCACATTAAATCTCGGTATCATGAAATCCATGAGGATCTGCGGTTAGTTCCCTTGGTTTCCTCCTTGCTGAAACTCTTGATTAAATTCTTCAGCCATTGGTTCTTTAATTTCTTCTTATTGGCATTTGGCTCTTTAAATGGCTCGTTCCAAGCAAGTGATGTCGAGTGCTAGGGCTTCAGCAATCTAGCTATAACTTCGAGTGACTTTTGTGTTCATGCAAGTGCACATACATAAGAGCGATGAGAACTCCTTAGACTACAAAAACTGAACTAATCCTACTAATCTCGGGTAACGCTACCAAAACTTGTAAGGTAAGTTTTAATCTATTTAAAACCCTCAATATATTATAAGCACACAAGTCGTAGGTATAGTATATGAGGTGTCAATCCCTCAAGGAGTTGTCGAACTAATCTAATTCTAAGTTATCTAAGGCCTAAAGAATTATTAAAATGAAAATAAAAACTAAACAGAAAAGTAAACATATGAGGATGATTGATAGAAAGTTAATTTGTAAATTTAACACAAAAGAAATAGAATATTGAGAACCACCAATTTCACAATGGAAAATCACACAAGAAAAAATACCAAATTATAAGAAAGGGTTTTATCTTATAGTCAATGCTAACCTAATCACTTTTGTATTAATGTGGTATTAGTTCTAGACTATCGAAGGGTAGATTACTCTCTTTCTAGTTATAATCACTAAGTCCTAATTAATAAACCTTAATTAAGTTAAGTTATCGAAAATGTCATCTCTCAATTAACAATTGACCTATAACCTAATCAGTTCTTAAGCCTGCTAATAAACAATCGGGTCTCACACAAGATCTCTCTCTATATAATTATCAATTTAGTTAGTTGCGTGGTCTATTGAGTCGTTTAACTCTTGTTAACCAACTAAATCATTTTGCATTTGGTTCACTCTCTCAATTTATTACCGAAGCATGAAGTTACAACAAATAATCACAACACTAAAAAGAATTAACATAAAAACAACTAGATTACCATTGAATCAAGTTTATATCCCTAAGGAAAAGTTAGAACATCATCATCATTCCCAAATCATCAACATCATCATATCCATCTTACACATTCAAAAAAGAAAAATAACAAAGATGAAAAGAAAATGTCACTTGGACGGGATCGGCATGGCTCGGGAAAGCAGCAATAGCAGAAGCTCACTCCTCTTTCCTCTGCTTCCTCTTCTCTCTCTCTTCTTCTTCTTTCTTCTTGGAGTTTTCCCAAAGTGACAAAAATTGGAGCTCCCCCTAGGTAACTTTCTCTTTCTTTATATAGTATTTTATATTTTTGGTAAACCCTAGGGTTTCTCGGGTCTAAAAAGTCTTAAATGTCCCTTGGTAAGTCGCGTTTGGGAGGTTGTCTACGCGGTCTGGCGCGCAGGCCATGATCGTGGCACTTAATTTAGCTCTCTGTCACGATTGTGGATTGTGAGCCTGGGTCTGGCTCCAGGCTTCCTCTGATTCTCCTTCGTTCTTCCATATCTATTATCAAACACTAACAAATACATCAAGACACCTCAAATACATAAAAGTAAAGCACAAAAGCATGCTCTAACCCATATAACACTCAAAACACAAACATTTAACTAAATAACTCAATCCTAACCTAAACATGAACTAATAATTCAATTTAACAACTAAACCCACACTAAACTACCCACTAAAACGTTATGTAATCTACCACTATCAGATGCTAAAGGAACTAAATAAGACATTCATATATCTCATTCCAAAGAAGGAAAACCTAAATTGTATGCAATACTTTCATCTTGTTCTTACCGTAACATAGTGTATAAATTTATAGCTAAGCTACTAGCCTTAAGAGTAAAAGAAGCTCTCAAACCCCTCATTACCTACTGTTAAAGGGCTTTCATTATGGAAGGAGCATGTGGGTTAATCTACTTCTTGCTTATGAGTTATTCAAAGACTACAACATAAATCCATCAATTAATAGTTGCTCCCTAAGATTGATCTTTCTAAGCTTTTGATTCCCTAGATTAGGAGTTTTTGATGAACTGTCTCTATATATTTGACTTCCCTAAGTAGTTTATTCTATGGATCAATTCTTGTATTACAGTTACCTCCTATTGTGCTTTAATCAATGTTAAGCCTACTTTATTATTTCAAAGGGCTAAAGGCATTAGGCAGGGGGACTCTCTATTCCCCTATCTATTCACAATGAAAATAAAGGTATTAACCAAATTATCTACAAGGAATATTGAGACTATGAGCTCATTCAAGTTCCATTATAAATGTCACCGGTTTAAGCTCTTCAATCTTGCTTTTGTGGTTGATTTATTCTTTTTTTAAATGAAGATCCCAATTCCATAAAGACTATCATGGAAATGTTGCTCTAGTATGTTTGGTTCAAAGACTAACTTGGATAAAGTAAGTTGTTTATCTCAATAGGGGTACCAATGTTGGCATGTTACACCAATTTTATAGTTTACAAGTTCAACAAATTCTTTTCATTTATCTTAGTTTGCCTATCTTCTTCAAGCAACCTAAATACTTAGACTGTAACCATTTTTTGGAATCTTTTAAGAAGAAGATATTTTCTTGTAAAAATAATTTTCCATCTCTAGCAAAAAGAATTTAACTAGTTAAAACATTATTCATGAACTGAAAATCTATTAGTGTGCTTGATCCTTCCAAGTAGATTAATTAAGGAATTGGAAAGGATAATCAAAAGACACCTATGTACAAGTAACATTTATAACCTTATAGAGCTAAGATTAAATGGTTAGAGGTTTGCAATCCAAAGCAAGAGGGCGGCTTGGATCTGGTGTCATTAAACCTATAAAGAAAATATTGATGGCCAGAGAATACATAGTGTTGGCAATAGAGCATGGGCCCAACTCGAGTTGATTGGGCATAAGACCAGGCCTCTGCTGATGGATAACAACAAAATGACATTGTTTTCCCTAAAACTACGTAGTTTTGGATTTTTTAAAAATATGAATAATCAAGTCAAACAGTTTGAAACCTAATCGAGCCTCGAGTCTAACTCGGACCATAGTTTTGGATTTTAAAAAAAATGAATAATCAAGTTAGACAATCTGAAATGGGCCTCGAGTTTAGCCTAGACCTGACATTATAAGCCTAATTTGGCCCGACCCATTGCCATCTTTAAGAATATAAAGATTTTTTAAACACAAAGAGGTTATATGGACCAAGTTGATGCATGTGTATTATTTGTCTAATACCAAATTTTGTAATATAAAGGAAAATAGGGAAAAATTATGGTCCCTCACTAAAAAGATAAGAAGTAGAAGAACCATATCTCTATATATTTAAAAATAGATTGGGAATGGCCAAGATTCCTGGTTTTGGTTTTGGTAATTAGTGTACCATCATCCCTCTTTACATGAGAAATGATCTTAATGCTTTAAGAAAGAGAATTCACCATAATGCGAAAGGCAGAGGTGGTGCAAGGATCATCTTGGTTTTGCAACTCCAGATGTATGGCTCCAGTTGTAGTTAACTTACCAAGCTACAATCCTAACCTAATCACCTCTTATTACTCTATCTAGTTACTGGAAAATTTTCTAGTTTTCACTAATTAATCCTTTTCAGAAACCCTTAGAACTCAAAGCCTCAAAGTGTCATAGTATAATTTAATGTAAACTAAAACTATTATGTTTAAAGCCTTAAATACTTATCCTCTAGTTGTTAAGCTAAGGATATAAACAAAAGATAGATGTGGAGAGACCCTAAATCAACTGTGTTGTCTATGCTCTAAAGATAACCTCACATTTATTCTAGTCTATAATCTTGTAGAAATTTAACACTACTTGCCTTGCAAATGAATGGCTCTTAATTATCGATTGGGCGAGTAACTCATCAATAGGCAAGGCATAGACTCAACAAAGTAGAAATTGAACACGACTTGTCTTACGAATGTTTAACTATTGTGTTTATATGGTATATAGAGAGAGGAATAATAAAATTCATAAAATCTTGAAGCTAGACAAATGCATCTAGCTACCAAAACCATACATTAGACTAAAGAGATAATAATATTAAATAATGCATTTAAAGAGATCAGTTGTTGACCCTTTTTTTTTTATTAAGCATGATTAGATGATTTTTTTTGGAGTCTTGATAGGTTACATTGTGTTAGAATTAATTGACATGTCAAGGTGGATGAGATGAGGTGACATAAGTTAGGAAATTAAGTGTTAATGTGTCAAGTTGCATGAGGGGTAGTTTAGGAAGACCACTTAGGTGGGGAAGTCTTAAAGCTTTGAAGGAAGGGCAAAAGGGACTTTGTGCTTTCATTAATGGTTTAAAAGATAGAAGAAATGATTTGTCTCTCATTTAGAAGAGGAGAAAACGAAAATAGAGAGAAAGAGGGAGAGAGAGTGTCGTATGAGAGGAGAAGAAGAGAAGAAAAAGGGGCTAAGCTAGGTTTGATTTTTCTAAGCATTCAAGGGGGTTTTTGAAGTAAATTCAAGAAGGAAAAAGCTAGAGGAAGGTTCAAGCTCTCATTTGAGCCAAGAAACCCTTTGATTGGGTGAAGATTCAAGGTAAGTGGTTTTAATTGTTTTGGATTTTTGAAGTGGTTTTGGTTCAAAGAGCTTAGGAAATGGATGGGTTTAGATAGTCTAGGATCAATTTCATGCCTTAGGTTCTTTAGGTTTTTCAATTTTAGAAATCCTTTTGATTTGGGGATTTTTGTGTTATGGTTGAAGAAGATCAAGGGAGGCAAGAAGAGCAAGGAGAGGGACATCCTTGAACAAGCTTTGAAGCAAGGAAAATCAGGTGGGTTACACTTTTATACTTGTGTTAATAAGTCATAAATGTTCTTCATTAAATGCAATTAATGACTTTTTCCAACTACTTCATTAAT
>JANITX010000009.1:57089408-57100625 GCA_027564395.1 Erythroxylum ulei | reverse complement strand
CAATTAACTAATTTAATCTTCTCCCTATTTTTCTCCAATTTGTCTCTGAATTTTCAAAAATCATTATCTCTAAAGTTCTAAAGTCGACTCCCAAATTTCTTCATCATCATTTATTCTTATTTTCATTTTCATTCACCAATTTACTTGCCAATTGGCATTTTTTGTAATCCAGTAATATTCAACAATTTCTAAAATTATCCTAAAAGTCTCCAAAATTTCTAAATCAACACATATTCTCCACATCGATTTTCAATTCAATTAATTCACAATTCTCACATTTATAATCAATTTTACCTGGAATATGTCAATGGATGTATGTATAATTATTTTCATGTGCAAAAATTAAAATTCACGTGCGTGTATGCTAACCTTATGTATGAGCATGAAATGCATTTTCTAATATTTTCGTTGCTATTTTTCTCAATTACCGAAATCTAGGGCTCTAACCCTTGGTATGAGAACAGGATGTTACATAATCAACAACATATAAGCACAAGAGATATTACAAGACAATTTATCATCTTAAGAAGCTCTCTTTTTTGTTAAACCAATCACCTTAGAAGAGATCACAAAAGCCATAAAATCTTTACACCATTAAAAAGCACCAGACCTTGATGGATTAGATGCAATTTTTTTCCATAAAATATGGCCATCCATAAGACAGATTTGTCGACAAATGTTACTCTTGAATTCTTTAAAAAGAGTAGAATGCTTAAGGAGATAAATATGACCTTCATCACTTTGATCCCTAAAGTTAATTAGTAAAACAACCATGTATGATTATAGACCTATTGTACATTACAATACTATTTGTAAAATCATTTCCAAAGTACTAGTTAAGAGGTTGAAACTAGTCTTACCAAATCATATTGATCAAGCACAAAGTGCATACATACCAGGAAGAAGTATAGGTGATAATATCATGGTTTTATAGGAGCGTTTTAGGCGTTATACCATAAAAACAAGTCATCTCATAGAGACTACACACCACTCATTGACAGAATTATGTATATAAAAAATAGCTAGAGTAGTAGAGAGTTATTTTTAACAGGTAGAGCATTATTAATCAAATTTATCCTCTCCTCCATCAGCATTCATTAGGCCTCTCATATGGCTTTCCCCAAAGGCATTACAAAGGCCATTAATAAAATTTTAAAAAACTATTTATAATCTAGCTCTAGGCTTAAAAACAAAAGGAACAAAGTCAAATGATTCGAATTTTGTTAGCACAAGAAACATGGAAGTTTAGGAATCATCCCCATAAAAACCATAAAGTGTTTCTCTCAAAAACATTTGCAGTTTGATTCAAGACATGAAGTCATTATGGGTTAAGTGGGTACATGAATACAACATCAAAGATAATTGCATTTAGAATTTCCATATCCCACAAAATGCCTCAACTGTCATAAAATTCATTGTTAAGAACAGAAGAAAAATTTAGGAATTTTGCTTCAATCAGGTTGGTAATGGAATGGTAACCAATTTTAGGCAAGATAAATGGACCCTTATGGTCCCGTAAATCAAACAAGTGACCTAGAACTTCTACAAAGATTGGTTAACCCAATCACAAATGTAGCCTAGGCAATCTCTATTATAAATTCCAGCACTTCCAACATTCCATCATCTACTGCTCTCAACTTTCTTAAGAACTACAGATTAAATTAGCATGAAGATAAGCTTACTTGGCATAATGACCTATATACCTATAGATTGCTTTACGATGAGCTAACCCCTCAAGTTTATTGACACAAGATTGTATGGTGTAAGCATCATTTCCCCAAAGTTGCTCACACACTATGAACTGCTTTCAAAATCCAAACTCCCCACCTTATATAAACTTGGAAAATATCTATGTATCCTAAATTGATGCACACTATGCAAGAGAGAGTTAGAATCTCATAATCACCTATTCTTTCAATGCAATTTCTCCATCAAAAAATGGAAATCTATCATGCTCTAATACAGAGTGACAGAATCCCCATCAAAATGGACTCATATTATGACCTGGTGTGTGGGAATTAAAGACATAACTAAAGGTGACAAATGGACTATACACATAGCTCTTTCCTAACTTGTTACAAGTGTATAAACTAAAAGAAACAACATGGTATATACAAATTTAGATCACTCAGAGGATGAGTTATCTAACCTCATATGGATGGGAACAAATTAGATTCAACCTAAGCCTTTACAGCCGCAAGCATAAAGTCAGTTACGAAGTCAACACCATCTGGAGAATTACTTAACAAATTGTTCAACTAGTCAATCAGCAACATGTATCACTTATCATTTGGATATTAAGCTTATCTAGTTCTTGATATAATTGCTTCCAACATTGTCTCTACCTTGTAATCCTTTCATTCAATGAATATGTTATTATTCTTAAAAAAATAAAAGAAAAAAGATATGAAAGCAATAAGTTAGAAAAGTGACCCTACTTTATAGTCGTTTGAAGATGATATTATGGCTTATCTTGAGTAATTCTCGACCTCATTGGGTCATTTTAATGGGGAGAGATTTTTTAACCCCTTAAAACTCTTTTTAACTTATTTGATAGTAGAGAATAATCCTTACTCTCTATTGCCAATACAAAGAGATAACATGCCAGGAGAAAAAACAACCAACAAAAATATATCTAAAATATTAACTTTGATTGTTTGTTTTGCAATTAGGGTATAACTATTTTTGGATAAAAACAACTAAGATGCCTCTAAAAAGGTATATTTTTTTAATTTAGTTTCAATTGCACACAATACAACACGAATAGTAGTTTGAACCCTAAGAATCAATGCATTCTTTACTCTTTAATTCTGTTTAACAAATATTTTTAAAGGAAATATGAATGATATTAATAATCTTTTGAAAAGTTTACAAAAAGGGACAAATATAAAACCAGGTAAAGAAGCAAGGAATTATAAAACTTAGCTGAAATATGCTTAAACATAGCTCTCGAAACCAAGCTAGAGGAAACAAAAAGAGACTGTGAAAAGTGTTTATTTACACTCAATTGGTATTAAGAGTGAAACTAACCTTTAAACCGGTTTGTAGCTTCCTTGTAATAAATAAAAATGCCCAATACGAAACTAATGCCCATAAGAGATTTCACTCCAAACAAAAATGACATAAAACTCGACCTGGAGTAGATGTATTGGAGATGGCGATGGTGGAATTCCATGCCAAGCTCGTAGACTGGGTCTGTCTCTCTTGCTTTGTTTGCAATTACAGTCTCGTTCAACATTTAATGGAAGCGATTCCTGTTTTGATAATGTCACATTGACCCTGTGCAAGTGATTAACAAGCAGGATAAGACCCTTCTGTAGAAAGAGTCAACTGACGAATCATCGGATAGCCTGCCCATTACTTCGTTCGATTAACTTTTTTTATTTTTTTAATCACGAGAAGTATTTTAGGAGGTCTTAATTATAAAAAGATATTTTAAATCAATAACACTCAAACTATTTTCTGCTTGAGTCGAGTAGGTTTTTACCGAAGATAAAGCTCTGTCTCTAAATTTTAAATAACTGCATACATGAAAGAGGTTCGAACCCATAATCTCACTTAAATCAAAAAAAAAATTTCATTCCAATTCACCTGCACCGTCGAAAAGTATATGCTTATTTTACATTACGACTGTTCTCTTCTCATTGTATCAAATTCACAATCGGTGATATAGATAGATTATAATACGATTAAAAACATAATTAAAATCAAATATTATTAATGAGCGACTTAACCGAACCGAACCGAACCGAACCCATTGTAACAATTCACATGGCCGCTCACCTCCCAATCAAGCTGTACTTAGATATAATAATATAGTTGTCATTTTTCGCAAGTCTCTTGAGTCGATTACAGAGTATTGTTATTATATAATTTGCTTTCCAGCGGCACTTACGTCGGCTGTTTGTGTTTCTTCGTACAGTGAGCGGAGACCTAAACTCCCAAGCCTTTGTCTTGTCCGTCTTCTCTTTTCTTTTCTCTTCCCATCTCAAAGCCAACAAGGTAAAAGCGAAAAAAGAGGCTTAAACAGTGTCGTTTGAGTTGATTAATTAAAATTTTCAAATTTGTTCGAGTGATGGGCGACGAGAAATCCACGATTGGGATAGGGACTAGTAGGGACCGCGAGCGAGATCGAGAACTTCTCATCCCCGTCGCCGATTCCGCTGCCGATGATGCCTCTTCTAAACCTTCCTCCTCTTCCACCTCCTCCCATCACTCTGGCCGAGAGGTTTTTTCATATAATTTTTGTCCTCTTTGTTTACTGTTTATGGAGGAGATAGTTTCTTGTTCAATTTTGGAATTCTGATATTGTTTTCAAGTTTGTTATCTGGTGGTTTAAGTTTCAGATTTCATTGAATTTGGTGCAATTTAATTAGGCTGGACTTCAATTTTCTTAATCATTTTCTTTCATTTTTCTTGATAGCATCCATGAAGGTCTTATATAATGGACCTTTATATGCCTTTTCTTTTTGTTTCATTTATGAGAATTGACTTGATAGAAGTGCTTGTCTGGGCGAATTGATTGAGTGATTGATTTTCAGCGTTTGGTAGACTGTTGTTTGTGGAATTCGGGCATATTCCACATCAACAAAGAATGAAATAAACACGTTGGATGAACAGCATGAGAAGAAGTCATGGATGCAGCAGATGATATTAGCTGATTCAATCACTGATATTCTTTGATAAGCTAAATGGTTCTCTGGTATATGGTTTTATAACGAGCCATTCATTCGCTGAACATATGATGTAACGTTGACAAATTTTAATTGATCTGGGGCGCACACACACACACAGTTGTAATGTCTTTTTCCTTGTGTTAGTATTTTCGTAAAATCTGGTCCACTTGGTTCTCCACATTGTTATGCTTAGATATTCTTCAACAAAAAAATGATATTTGATTCTTTTCTAATGTTTCCATTAATCTCAAGTAATGATGTTGTTCTTAGTTCAGATTCCACTAAGTCCAATGACTTATACTTTAGATTGTTTTCTTTCTTGTCAAAGTTGTTGCATGAAGTACTTTTAATAGTAGTTCTTAGGTTTGTGTGTTTTTAATTGTTGTTTGATTTTTGTCAACTAATATTTGCTCATTTCCTCTTTTTCTTATGTAGACATTTTACAAAGTCCTTAGAAGCTGGGCCTCCAAAAAGTTCATGACTGGATGGTGCGGAAAACTTTCTTGTATCCCCTTATTGCATTCAATTTTAAAGATACATCTTCGATGTTTTCACTCTCACTTTGTACTTGAGATATCAATTTACCAACAGTATGGTCAATGATTTCGCTTTTGTTGTGATGATTTCCTTCTAAATAAAGCACTTCTCTATGTACTCAGTTTATATTTTATAGTTGCCTCTTTTAATTAATTCCTGTTTTTAATACAAAAATTGCTGCTTATTTTGGGCGTTAGTAATATGTTACTATTGATCAAGTCTAGTGCTATTAATTTGATATGGTTGTTTACTCTGAGCTTTCCAGATAATGCAGCCCCAGTGTCTTTTGTACGTAATATTACAATTTTTGGAACTCTTTACATCATTAAAAGCCCTTATGGTTCATGGTGTCTATTTGATTTCAAGGCCAGTTTGTTTCTTTATTCATCAAAAATCTGGTCCTCTTGAATCCTTTGAAATTGTGGATATATTCTATGTTATAAAGGCATTTCTTTAACTCTCACAAGTTTCACGAAGGAGGATATCTTCTTAATGGCTAGTCTCTCATGTTTTCTTTATCTTGCATGAATGAATTGTTTATGCTCTAGCCTTTTCTTTGGTTCATTTCAATCTTGCTATTTGTTGTCGAATTGTTATAGTTGATTTATTTTGCACCTTGAGTTTCATTTTGTTAATAGCTCCAGTTATCTTTTTTGATATCAGCAAGGTTTACAGCTGTTTTAAGATTCGGATGTCACAAAGGATTTTGAGGGCTTGGTACAGGAATAGGAAATTTGTAATCAAAGTAGTTCTAGTTTCTTTTATTGGAAGTGCTAGAAATGTCTTTTATGTTTGTCTAGAAACCATTCAATCCAAAATTTTAAGCTGATGAATCAGGCCCAGGATGGATCATATATTGTTGAACACACGCATTCACAAAAAGTGTGGATAACACAATAGATTATGCATCAAAAACAATTTTGAACTCATGGTCGCACAAGGAAACTTGAGTTGATGGGACTCAGAGATGGATGATATATAATTCTACCAAAGTTGACGGAGATGTCCATTCTGTTATTGTTTCTACTCCTCGATTGCTCGGAAATTGAGTTCCTTTTTTAATTGTGTGGGGTATCAATCTGTCTTATTCAAGGATAGATACAATGGTGTTGCAGATTTACTGCATGAACCTAGAATCTCTAGTTTTGGAAAATATGATGGCGACTACAGAATTGTTTTTGGACATAACATACTGGTTGAATAATGTTATCTACAATAGATAGTGTTGTATCATGCTGCAGGTGTAACTCACTCTTGGTTGTTTTGCAGTGTCATCCTGTTTCCAATTGCTGTCACTTTCTATATAACATGGTGGTTTGTTCACTTTGTGGATGGATTTTTTTCTCCAATATATACTCAACTTGGAATTGATTTCTTTGGTAAGTGTGCCTTTAATTACCAAACATGTCCTTTTGTCCCTGTTAGCAGATAGATGTTGATCAGTCACATCATTGGTGAATAAAAAATTTTGGTGTAGAATTAAGAAATGTTTGTCTTGTAGAGAGTAAAGATTGCATCTGAAAAATCACTCTTCTTTTCCATGTTGGAATTGAAATCTATAAAGGATTAAGCTGGAAACAAAGATGATGTTTAAAATGTGACTTTTCTTTTCATTTTTTTTCCTCAATTGCTGGAAAAGTACAAAGATGGTGATTAGATGATAATGTTGGCATTGTATGGCATATTTGTTCTGTGTATAGATTGTTTGCTGGTAATGCCTGATTCTCGAGTTTGATTCCTTTGTCCCTTTATCTAACCTTGAATTTATTGGTTTTGATATCTGGCTGCAAAGTATAGGGTATATTATTCAGCATTACTCAGTTGGAAAATTTTATTTGATTTATGTTATGTAGTGCAAAAATGAGAGGAACCTAATATAATATTTCCTTAAACTAGCTTCCATTTTAATTATATATATTTAGAACTCAATATTAACAATACTTACTTTGGCTTGTTAGACTCTGTGGCATTTTTCTGGTTGTGCCAACAAATTGAGGATGTTTGGTTTTCTATTTCCTTCTAGAAAGCAGTTGAGATTTGTGAAGGTACCTTCATGGCGATGCATCAATAGATGTTGAAAAATCCTGATATAGCTTATCGAGTCAGATTCAATATTAAGTGGTCTTGCTTCTGTTTATATTTCTGGATGTTGGTATATGAAATGTAGGTTGAAGCCCCGGTATCCTGGTTTTCTATATTTTGATATCTTGCGTACTGCTACTGCCTTCATTAGATCTCCCTAGAGGCCTTTATATCAGATTGTTCCAACTTATCTTCCCTGACTTGATTCATTTACTTCAGGCAATGGTTGCTAGTGCCAGTTCTGTTGAATCTTCCTTCTCCCATCAATCATGTCTAGGAGCAGTATCTCTTTCTAGGATCAGAATAATTTCACATGTATTACAAAAAAAGAAAAATCCCTTTTCTGCATTGAAGATTATTGGGTGTGCTCTTCTTAGGAGTTAGGTTCGATGATTTCCATGGGGTCTATTGAAATACCTTCTGAATATGTTATACAGTTCAAAGCTAAAGAAACTCATCCAGGAACTTAGCTTATTTTTTTATTTTGTAAAAAATAAAATTTTGCTAATGCCTTCTGAAAAAAATTGGTTCTTGAACATGCTAACTTTTATTGACCAACCTTATTAATCTACTATTTATGAGTTCTTCCTTAGGATGCTCATGTCTTCTTGATTGTTTCCTGCTTTTTCACCTTGATTAGGTCTTGGATTTGCAACTTCCATGACATTCATTTTCCTGGTTGGGGTCTTCATGTCATCTTGGCTGGGAGCTTCTGTTCTTGGCCTAGGGGAGTGGTTTATTAAGCGGATGCCATTTATTCGTCATATTTATAATGCTTCCAAGCAAATTAGTGCTGCTATATCCCCAGGTATGTTTGTGTGTTGACTCTTAGGCTCTCAATGAACATAGATCTGCTTCTCTGTTCATTTCTTGTATCTCTGTGTTGTTTCAGATCAAAATACCCAAGCATTTAAGGAAGTGGCTATCATAAGGCATCCACGTATCGGTGAATACGCATTTGGGTTCATTACATCCTCTGTCATCCTTCAGGTGTATAGATTTTCTGTTGTCTAAAAATGATTGCAAATTCTGTCTGTTAACTACATCTTTCATCTGCTCTGTGGTTCGGAAGTCAGTAAATGGAGGAGAAGTAATCCAATAATGGTGATACACTTCTTCATGAAAGTGCAGATAAAGTGTAATTTACAACATATATGCATATAAATTTCTTCTCATCTTCATGTGCAAGGCCCAAAAATGATGTAAAAGTAAATATGCTTTAGACCTTTGAATGCTTTCTTTTTACGTCCAATGTCATGAAATAGTCTTTGATTGTTAATGTCATGCATCTTGTGTTTAACAAGGAGCAGACAGCAGGACAGAGATAGTTAGAAAAGTTTATTATTGATTTTGACATTGTCCAGTGGCATAAACCTAACTTTTTGGACTCCTGTTGGCAGAATTTGGGGTTTGTGGAGTTTAGTGAAACCCCTATCATTGTTTTATTTATCCAATTTATTCTTTTAAATAGTAAATATGTTACTGATGATCAGTTACCATGTTGATAATTGGTATTGCCACTTGCTTAGAATTGTGACAGTTGTTAAGGCCATAAGATTAATACATATGGTTTTCATAAGGTTATGTGTCTGTATTCTTCATTGGTCTTCATTTAGAATAAGGATATATTATTTTGCTTCAGTGACTCATGCATATTGCGTTCATAATGTGGACCAATGTTTCCAAATTTTTGCATGCAGAACTATTCTGGGGATGAGGAGCTCTGTTGTGTCTATGTTCCAACAAATCATTTGTACATTGGTGACATATTCCTGGTGAATGCTAAGGATGTCATCAGACCGAATCTTTCTGTCAGGGAAGGAATTGGTGAGCTCCAAGTATCCTCTCTTTTCCATTAAAAAAATGTCTTTTGCTTAAGCATAGAAGATATACTGTTTGGCATTTATTCAATTCTGTAGCGTTTTTCTTTATTATCTGTTTATGAATCTCTCGTAAGGCTCCTCTTAACAAAGGGAAATTTTCACTCTTAAGTTGGTTAATTTTTTTAATAATCTTTTAGGCAGAATTATCTCTTAATTACCCCTCGTAATGCAGCTTATATGTATCAAGATGACCACAAATATAAATGTGTTCTTGATTTGCAGAAATTGTCGTGTCTGGGGGGATGTCAATGCCCCAGATCCTGTCCACATTGGATTCACACATTTCAGAGAATAGAAGTAGAGCTGACAGAAGTTGAATGTGAGCAGTCCATTGATTAGGATTCACATCTAGTGATTGGATTGGGAGACACTGAATTGTTCTGGTAATGCTGGGTTGCGTTGGGAATCGAAATTTTGATTTTCAAAGACTGGTGGATGCGTGTAACAAATTGTTCATGGTCTACATTGTAAATCTAGAGCTTAAGGGGGATCCTATAGGCAGTTACGCTTTGCTTGCTCTGGGCTTTCTTTTCCACCCCACTAGATGGAATTGTTCTCTGACTATAGTATACAATACTTCTTTGACCTTGGACCCTGTAGATAAAAGTCTGAACTTTTCATAATTTTCTCAACTTATTGGTACAGATATCGTTCTCTCTCTCTATAGGCGTGTTAAGAGTGTATATGTTTGATGCTTTGGCGCGAGATAAATGAACAATCTTCCCTTTCATATTATCATTTAGTAGGTGAAAGGCATTCCATGTTCATAGTATTAGGGTTGATGACATCGTCGTTTCGCAGATTTAAATTGCATCTTTCAGGTATCTAGCACGAAATTGTTTTCTTGGTTAAAAATAAATTGCCTGTATTTTTTTTTTTTTGGTAAATCAGTAATTTAATAAATCAACAGAAAAAGTTATCTGCAAAATTAGAGATTGCCCATGGTGCAGATCTCATTCCAAAACCAAAATGACATAACCAAACCTAAGAAAACATGAAAAACTCTACAAAATGCTGCTTCCTTAAGGAATAATAGTAGGACACGAGATCTACATGTATACAAGAAGTAGATCACAGCAATCAAACCTATATATACCTTCCATCCAAGGTATCTTTGGAGAGACCTAAAAGGGTACAACCTTAACTAGTTGCACACAAATTTATAGACTGAACTAGTAAAGCAGTTCTACATCCAAAAACCAGAAATATCGTGATAAAACTTCATAGGCTGAAGTTTCTTAATTGAACTCTTTTATTCTGCTGAAAGGATAGGATAGCCACTACTTAAGATACAGAGGATGATAAGGAGAAAACCTTTCCCCTCACTTCTTGCACACATCTTGTCCCAACAGCGTGATCCCAAGTCTTGATAATTTTCTGCTTCTAAGACTTTTGAAAGAAAAGAATGCTGATGCCTTATCTAAAGCCTCCATCATATACTTGCATAAACTCTCACCCAAGACATCCTTGGAGAAACCTAAAAGGGTACTATTGAACTCCCCTAATCTGCTAAAGGATGGGATCTCCATTGCTTTAAGAAACCAAGGAGGAGTAGGAGAATCTGATCTCCTCTTTAGACCTCCTCCTGTGATGAAATGGAAGCAAACCTGCAAAACAATATATTAGAGAAAAAATCCATAGCAACAATTATCTTCCCTTGATGTTTGAACTGAGATGTTCCATAATTTGGAAGACCACTCTAGTGTTAATGCTCCCAACTTCTAAGATTTTATCTTTGAAAGTTCGGTGGTTTCTTTCGGATCAAAGATTATACATAATAACAGAGAGGAGAATGAAAAAAATGTTGAGGTCAATATTTCTGTAATTTGGAGGATGGTTAAACCAATTTAGAATGGCTTGAAGATTTATCAGGTTAGGCAAATGGATCTAAAAATGGTTTAGACAATATATCCACACTGTTTTTGGGTAGGAACACTCAAAAAATAGATGGTCAATAGACTTATTATCCTAGAAACACAAAGAGTAGTGATTTGGGACATAAGAGAAGAGGAGTTTATCCCTCATTTGCAACTTATTAA
>JANITX010000009.1:56889722-56905786 GCA_027564395.1 Erythroxylum ulei | reverse complement strand
TGCAAAATGATTTCTTAAAAGTTTTGAAATCTACTGTTTCTCCAAATAATGCATGCTTTCCTTTTCCGATCCAACAATAATAATTAAGCTCAAATGCTTTTACTAACCCATAAAAACACTTAAACACAAAATAATTCACAAACTAACACAATTTTACCAAAAACACATACTAAACAATCAAATAAACAAATAAACACATATCAAACTATACCCTAAAACACGATACATTTCACACCTATCAAACACCCTGACGAAGGATTACAGCTAAAAAATATCTCATTTATTTAGATAATAACCCCAAAATTGCTCATTCACACTAATATGAGAAAATTATACTCAAATGATTAAAAAACACTTTGAAATGTGTAAAAATTATACTCAAATGATTAAAAAACACTTTGAAATGTGTATATACAACACCCAAAATGTTTAATTGCTAAAACCGATGAGAAAATAAATATTTATACTGTTTTGAGACCCCAGCCATCGTGGAGCCAAGAACTAGCCATTACAATGGCTATCTACATTGCACTGGTTGACTATTATGCATTAATAGTTCCAAATTCACTAGCCTTTGGAATACTAGTTGACCAATAGGCATATTAGTCAACTAATATGACACATTGGTCAACCAGTGCATCATCCAATGTTACAGCAAATTCATGATACATCAAATTTAACAACTTTAAAATATTGGTCAACTATTATCCCAAATAGGTTGACCGCTCTCCCTAAAAATATGAGTTTAACATATTCAAATGTTCAAAACCAATTTGTTTAATCCAATTATGATTTAAACACTTTCTTAAAGAGTGTTTGAAAGATCAAGAAGTTTTTCTATTAAAGTCAAAAGCTTTAATTCCTCTTTATAAATGTAAATATTCATATAATAAAGTAAAATGAAATGTTCACGCATAGTAAGCCTTTTAGAACATCAAATTAACAAAGTGAGATTACAATTAATATTACAAACTAAAGAATGACCTTGATAAACCTTAACCTTCTTTTATTCTTAGTTTGATCTTCACTTTGATGATCTTAAACTTCAACTTCTCTTTATCTACTTCATAAGCTATCCTCTTGAGTTTATAACTTTTGTTCTTATATTGTTTTTCATCAAAATAATAAGCTCATTAGTAGTAATTATGTTTTGTTATCATCAAAACACCAAGTGGAACCTCCCTTGGTTCAACATACTAATTAGACTTGATCCAATATCTCATATCAGTCTTTATTTGTTAAACATCTCATATTTAACTATAAAGTTTTTTAAACTTTACAACCAAGTTCACCTTGATTAAAATATATTTTTTCTCTTTAACAAGTTTTTTGCGTGTGACACATTAGATTCCTAAATGTCTTGGTAATAGATAGAAGTCATAAATCTAAATCTTATTTAGTAGTAGATAAATTAAACTCATTTATTTTATCTTTAGACCTCCAAGTAAACACTTTATATATATATAAGTCAAGATTGGTGTCTGATAATACATCATGGCTACCCAACTATTTAAGAATGTCGAAGTGATTTTAACTAATCTTTTTGTGAATAATTTTTTTTACATATAATTCAATTATTTCATCATACAATGGTCTAATTAAACATAAAACACTAAATTGACGTCTACCTTATTTAAGTCCAATTATTTTAGTTCTCTGCCGTTAATAATTACCTTTATTAATGGCATTAGAAAACTATTTTCAAAGTATCATTCTACCTTGACCAAGGATTTTTGAATCAATACTAATCAAGAAAAATGGAATATTCTCTCTAATTGCTTTAGGATGATGAATTATATATTGATCACTCAACTATCTTTATAAATTTAATACTATATATAATTAATATCCAACCTACTACCCTTGGCTATAATGTCATAATTAGTATCAAAACATAATAATCCTTATATGAGATATTATCTTAAGTCAAATGATCATTTATACATTCATTACAATAAGAATTTCAATGGACAAACAAGATATATGACATTAGTTTACTTGTTCTCTAAAACTACTCACACATTTCTTTAAATAGTTTTATACTTTAATATGTGAGATCGACTATTTCCTTCTTAAGGAAGAAACATAACGTGTATTCACTTTTTTACGCTCTATTACTATCCAATTTTAATATAACAATAACTAAAAACGATTTAAAAATAATACATAATTGTCATGTGAATCTCACAATTATAATTTTATCATGCTATTATTTATATTGTATATTTATTCTATGTACTTTATCATATAGATTTGAATATATATAAATGCCTATAAATAATCATGTCATTAAGTTACAACTAACTGATTATCTATAAGATATAAATCAACATTCTAATCCTGTTAAATTAAGAATGGAGCCTTATTAATAGAAATTCCACGTCAAAACTGTACTAGGTGATGAAGATGAAGGGGCCGTGGGAAAAGAGAACAGAAAACAAACTAAGCGATACAGGATGTTCCACATTGTTAATTTTCAGCCTCTGCTACCCACACTGCACTACAGGTATCGTTGTCTAAATAAGCCCTCACTTAAGAATGAAACAACGAAAGCAATTGAAATCATGAGGGCAATGGAAAAGCGAGTTGTATGTAGTACGAAATGTGTGACATCTAGAAAGGAACGCAGATTGAGACCAATGAAGAATAATAAGGTAATGACAGGAAATAGGAGAATTTATACTTTCAAATATAATATACACTTTCTTCTCGAAGTTGGAGTAATCCTGAAAATTAACTACTAAAAATGTCAATTTGGTTTTCATCGAATGAACCGATATTGTACAGATTATAGAAATGAACTATGGCCGCCCCCAAGTGGCACTTTTGGCTTGAACTCGCAAGAAACTTCCAAACAAGGACAATTGCTGAAGCCAATGCTCTGAAACAATCAAAAGTTTATTAGTTATTGATAAATGTAAATATATCACTTGGCTCCGGAATAAAAGGGTAACTTACAGGGATGCTCAGTAAGTATCCACCACAATTGACTAGTACCGGTAGGCTTCTTCTAGCCGCAAGTGGAATATGTTTCAATAATTGGAGAGCTTTTTGTGCTGACAACTTAAGATAATCAAAATAGATGCTTTCCTTAGGTATCTGAAGTGTGTTTTTGTGAATGTAAAATTTTTGCTGATATAAATCTTCAAAATTTGAAGATTTGGACAACACGCCAAGATACAGCCAGTCAGGTTCAATCATGTGTCGCACTTTAAGAGCCAAGTCGTCGCAAATCTTGCAAGTGCAGAAAAGATGGCACCTACTCTCCACTCGCACATTCCAATCACAATCATCTTTCTCAGGATCCAAACCAACAGAGATGTACTTCCTTATCTCCCATGTCACCAAGAATCTATTCATGAAATATAAACTTTGACCAGGTAGAAGTGATTCACTTGTAGGTGCTATGGTAGTTTCAACCTGATCCTTCAAGTCGTGATCAACATTATGATCCTTCAAGTCGTGATCAACATTATCTTCAACTTGAGGCCTAAAGTATTTGATTTCGTCCCTTTGCAATAACAGAACTTTCCCATATGTTGATTCACTTATAATATTAAGCCTTTTAGCTTCAGCAAGTACTGATCTAGATGTTACATCCAAAAAATACGCATCTGCTGCATCTGGAACAAAACGGTCAGAATATGTTTTTCCAGCAGCTACGATCTGTGCTACATCGCTAGGAAAGTTCTGCCTTTGTCCCCCACTAGAATAACTATGAAACAATTCCGACTTGGAAGGCAAAGGACAATCAACAGAACAGCAAACCAAGACCTTTGTTCCCTTGGATCCTGGAGCTGGACAGAGATAGCATCCAGCTGCTGTAAAGGACGTCTGAAAGATAACAAAGGACAATCCTTGATTGTGTGAGCAAACAAAGGTGCCAAACATTTATATTGAAAGATGCATGCAAAAATTTTAGTAGAGTGATTGGGGATCATGATCAAATCTGCAGTATAAACCAGCTAGGCAGATATATAACGAGAAAAATAAATTTTCTTTCGTCAGTGGTTCTGTGCTAGCTGTCTACAAATGAACTTATTGGTACCCTTTTATATTTCTGGTTGGATTAATTTAGTCTCCAACTTGTACACAAAAGCAGCGAGGAGGAACAAAATAAGGCAAGTCCTTTTGCATATTTCAGTTAAAAACTCCTTTCAGCATATTTGTGTTATGCAGCCAGATTTAAGATCTAGTACTTTTTCAGACTGCATAACATTACAATGCAAAGTAAGGAAACAGCAGAGAGATTCCTTAGCATTTTATAACTTAATGCTTTAATAAGTATCCTTGGCATACCACTGACTTAAATTTAACACGCTACAATTGTGTCTAGTTCCCCATCTAAGCTAGGAAAAGAAATGAAAATACGAAGAGGTAAAATTTACTGTACCTTGCATGGAAAAGTACAAAAATAGTTTAACAACAGTTTCGAAGTACTGCCTCTGACAGGCCTGTTTCTTTGAGAGATAAACTGACAGAGTAAGATAAAAAGTAATCAAAAACTATCCCCAAACCATGCACCAAAAAGTTCCCCCAAGAGAGGGATTATGCTATTAACAGATATAGTAAGATAACAATTACCTGCAAGACCAATGAAATGAATTTTGAGAGGCACATTTCTGCAAGTTTAGATGGATCAAGGATCTCTAAATCAACAACAGCATATCCCTGCTGCTTATGAAATAATTGCAACCCTCCAATATTGATAAAAGAAGAAGAAAAGGGCAGAAACAGTTAATTATTAGATCACAGTAAAAACCTGCGGACAAAATTTCTTAAAAGCAGAGCTGGGGAATCTAAAGCTAGGTGTAGAGAATATAAAAATATATGTTCACGACTCAAATGTAAAGCTAGGTGTAGAGAATATAAAAATATATGTTCACGACTCCAATGTAAGCTTACATCCATGATCATCACCGCGTGATTGATCAAATTACGACAAATATGGTCAACATAAGCACGTGTCTTTCGGCAGGCAGTAATTATACTTTGCAGCTCAGACTGGAAGGTACCTGAAAAATAGAGGCCAACTTTTAGCTTAAGCTTCATCAGAGAAAGAGAAAATTTTCCTACCTCCAAATTAGGGTACAATGTGCAATGAATTTACAAAAGCTAATTCATTGTAAAAATAGCACAAAGCTCAAGCTTATGCCATCTAGGACATCAACACAACACAAGTATTTCATAGTTGAACCTGCACATAGTTACAACTAAATACACGCTTAAACTATCTGTGACATCTTACAGTACTCACATGAAGATAAATTTCTTAATGATGTTCGAATCCTATTCCGAGCATACAATAGGCTTTGATTTGTTGGGTCTTCCACCCACTCCAGGGTACCTGCTTGGCATACCTGCCAAAATGAATACATATTATAAATCAAAATCTGTGATTACAAGAACTTGAACAAAAAATTCTCTCCATCTTTTGAACTTACTTTATACAAGTCTTCTTTTGAGAAATACAAGAGTGGACGAACTATAAGTATGCCTTCATTCTTTGAGAATGGGACAGTTGAATTTGTGCTTGACGAAAATACTTGAGAAGTAAATGCCATGCCAGCAAGTCCAAGAACACCACTATTGCGGGACAGTCTGAGTATGAACAACTCGGCTTGCATGTCAAAAGAATCCATTGTAGTTCAAGTATGTATAATCCATCAAGGCCATAATCGAGAGATAAAACCACACAATAGTTATCATCGTACAAAATTTAAAACTCTTTGGGTAAAAACATGGTTTTCTTCATTATTGATCCACATGTACAGTTAGGCAGTAATGTACAAATGAAAACTTAAAATAAAATGCCACGGTTCACACCTGGTCATCTGCATGATGTGCAATGAGTAGCACACTGATCTGGTGTTTCATGCAGATGTCCTGAAATATTTGATACCTGAATTTCAGCAACATCAAAGATAGCATAATTATATGATCAGACTTAATATCAAAAAAGAAAAAGAGAACAGTCAGACAGGAGACAGAGATAAAGGCATCATTAGATTATCATTCCAACAGCAGGAAAAGAAAAAATAACCTCATATTTCGAGCATCTTCTTGCAAGTGGCCCTGTTTAGGTCTCCCATCGGGCCAGCTACAATGGGCAATTTCATTTCTGATTCCTAATCATTCTCCATGTTAGTCATCTTACATCGAAGAGATCAACCAGCCGATGAGCAAATAACCGAAAGTAAGCTTACCCATTTTAGAAACACGGCCTGAAACAATCCCTGCCTCATCTTTACTCTCAGTACGTAACCCATGATCAACAATAATAGCCAAAAGCCCATCAATTGAATCATCGCTGGTGGAAACAGCATCAGAACTGCCTTTTTTCTAGCTAGCAGTTAGATAACAAAGCGACATGCTGTCAGGACCACCAGATACTCGTAAAGGTGAAATTTTGAATAACAAGGGAAACACCAAATTTTGAAGTCAAAGTCATAACGTTTCCAATTCCAATTCTTATCGCGTAATGCCACATACAATGAACAGTTATCAAACACCATAACTCAACCGAAAGCTTAACACTGCAAATTGATATTTAAAAAAAAAGGAAAGAAATGCGTTAGGTTCATCCACTTTGATCTTTTGCCTCCACCACCTAAATAGCCAAAGGGTAAAGATTTATCATTTTTCTGGGTTCACCTAAAGTTTTCAAGAACTAACCACAAAAGCAGAAGATAAGCCAACTTTTCAAGAAACCGCAAACAATAATATCGAGAGCCCTTACTCTGTAAATTCACAAAAATAATTCTAACCAATCAAAAGAAATTTAGCAAGCTTCAGCGCAGGAAATTCCCACTACAACTACCAAAAATAGTTTCTTCAATATTTCGATTTCCCATGAGAAACAACCAAACAGCGATATTCCCACTATGCATCTCATTTTTAACGCAGGCGTCGAGCGTCTGCGATATTTAGGACAAATAACAAGACGAAACAAAACAGATGAGAGGACTAACCTGAGAAGATGAGAGGATTGATCAGCAGATGAAACAAAACAAAAGTCGGCTGAAGCAGAAAAGACAGTGTTTTTGTTTAGCAAAGATTATAAACGTAATTGACGAAAATCAATTAAAAAATAACTTTACGAAAAAGCTAAAATTTGGGCTTTTCTAAAAAGTTCCAAATTTTAGCTTCTTAAGAAGCTGTATTTTAATTTTTTCAAAATTTATTTTTATTTTAAAAGTACTTTTAAAGTTTGCAGCCAAATACTCATTTTTTCTTAAAAATAACTTTTGCGGTAGAAAAAAGTACTTTTGGAGTCTCCAAAAGCTGAACCAAACAGACACTTAAGCTTATTTAAGTAGAATAGTGAAGAAGACAATAACAAATAGACCAAATAAGCTTGTACAACTTATTATATAGAAGTGTGAATAAGACACAATAACAAATAGACCGAATAAGCTTATACAACTTATTGTATGTACCTTTTAGCCAACTTGATTTTATTATCTCTTTTTGCTCGACGTATAATCTCTTAATAAAGAAATCAAATGCACTCATATAAGTTGTTTTGACATAGTGATCGTGTGATGAAAAATTCAAAGGTTATATCAATTCAAGTGGCAACACATTCCTTCTTCAATAAGATGTGCTTAAGAGAGAGTCACACTCTCGAGTCCTAGGAGAACTTTACATCCTAGATTCTAAAGATAAAATGCACTCAAACGTCATACCCTTGAGAGTTTTACACCCTTAATTAAAAAACAAGATGCGCTTGAGAGAACATCATATTCTCAAGTATCTCGAGAGTCCTATGGCCCAAATTCACATATGAAAAAGTTCTAGACCCTCAAGCCCTTAAAGTCAAAACATGTTGGAGACAATGTCGTGCTCTCAAAATCTAGAAATTTCAAACAAAAAAAGAAAGAAGAAAAAAGCACAATGACTATAAATTTATCACTCCTGATGATATCAGAACCAAATAATTCTTTTTCATTTTCAGAAACCACATCATTTTTAAATCAAATCCTTTTCCTAGAACCTTGTCGATTGCTCTTCTCAAGTAATGAAACGCTTATTGCTTTTCTCTAGTTCTTGCTTTGCAATTTTGTTTATTAACTTTCTTTCATTTTTTTCTCCGATATGTTTGTTTTCTTGCTTTTCTTGTGAAGGCAAAGAAATAAATACGAGTATTATATCGATGTCGAGCACAAAGAAGATTAAGTCTAATTACAATCTTGTTCAAATTTCTCTTTTATATTCAGCCTTCAACTTCAGTTTATCTCTGTTTACATATTTGAGTAACAAATCTCTTTTCTATTTAGCCTTAACTTCAATCTTATCTCCTTTCACATATTGCAACTTTAGGGGTTTTTTCAGCTACTTAGCATGTTTATATTGCTGTACTTTGTTGTTTGTTTCGGGAAGTTGTTAACCCTGTTTACTTCCGCCTAAAATCATTGTTAATCTGTGCAGCAGTGTCATTAATTTAGAAAAATATAAATGGCTAGGTCAAATTAGCAGTATAAATGGTTTGCCTATCTAATGAAATATATGACTGATTGAAAATTCAAAACTCAAAAACCTTGAAATCACTTGAGAATTAAAACTTTCAAATCTGATTTAGGGTGTCTAATTAGCTGATACTTGAAATAATGAATGGTTCAAGCCGGTATGCATTCACTTTTGAGTTGCTACAATCATGATATTCCAAAATGAAAATCAAGAGTTTGGATTACTACAGAATAACAGTGCAAGACAAAAAAAATACGTGAACCAGGATAACCAATCAAAGCCTCACTAAACATATGGACTTTACAAATAAACCAAAAATTGATCCTGTCCATTACCAAGGAAGAAGAGTATAAGAATAAAGAAAAGGCAGTCAAATCAAGCCTTGAGGAGAGTCTCAATGGCTTCAAAGAAAAGTGGTGCCATCTCCGGATTTGGTGTCTTGATCGCACACTTCACACCAGGGGTTCCGATAACTGTGGCAAGTTCAATTAAGATGGGAATTCCGCGAGGAAGTTTTGCAGAGAAGTAGAATACATCTTGGTTTGCATGTTTTCTCTTTGCAATAAAGAACATGTTGGACGCAGCCAACCGGTCAATAGTAGCTTCCACACTATTGACCACAATGCCTGGGAAGTCCTTCGAGACCTCATTTGAATCAGGAAGGGATCTCCACGTCTACCATAAAAAATGCCACAAAGAATGAGTTCTAGTAACAACAATCAAATAATATCTTGATTCTAACAACAATCAAATAATATCTTGATTCATATCCCTTGCACAGTTAAGGTGAAAATAAACTTGCTGATTTATTCATACCACCAACCTGATGAATACAGCAGAAATGCAAGGAAAGAGATCAAAAAACGGACTGAAATTCTGAGTCTTTCAGATGGCTCAGCCATAAAACTAATAACAATAAGCGGTAAATTACAGAAAACACAAATAAGCAGTAAATTACAGAAAACGTAACTAATTTCTCAAGTTCTTATTGGAGACAGGGCTCTATTAATATTTAGAGCTCGATCCTCTTCTTCAAACACTTTAGAAAGATATAAAAGTAACCAGATCTCTCCAGGACCAACATGGTTATTGCATTTCATCGAAGTTTGTAGCATGTAAAGTTCTACAAGAACATAAAGCCTTTTTTCCTCACCTCAAGAAAGTTTCCACGTTCCATTCTTCCATCTTCAGTAAAGAGCACTTGCAATGAAATTTTGTCATTGAAATACCATACTGGTTGCTGGGAATTTTTCACTGCAACCTGCAGAAGTGAGTTTGGAGGACCGGCAGACACATTCTGGAGCAATGCCATAGGCAACAACGTTGTTGCTGATGTCCCAGGTTGCAGTTGTGGAACCTTATTGTCAAAGAAGAGTATGTCACAATCAATTTGGGAAAAGAAAAGCAAATCATTTGAAAGGGACTTATAACTACCTGAAGTGGTCCAGCAGCTGCAAGACCAAATGTATTCTTGTTAAACTGAATCATGAACCCATCAAGGGGAATTTGTGAGTTATTCTCAAATAATAAGCTATAAAAGATTTGGCCATCAAGTCGCACTAGCTGGGCACTGATTTGTAAACCCTGACCAGTTGATGCTGGTAGTAAAACGGGCAGTGGAGAGCTGTGATAAGGGGGAGGAGGAAAAAAAAGACAATGAATGTTATTCATGGGTGTGCACTTCAGATTTAAAAATTATACAAGCTCCATGATTAGGCAAACTAACTACAAAGATGAAAAGAGACAACAAAAGCTACCATAAGCACCAGATGACAGTTCAAGCATTTGAACACACTTACCCGGCAGGAGTAGATTGTTGGTCAACAGGGACTATAGCACTGTTATCCATGCCCATCAGATCACCCAGCAAATCTGGCACCGGAGCAGCAGGCACAGCTGGTGCAGGGGTTGATTGTCTTACGCCAGCATAAGGAGCAGCACTTGAAGTAGTTGGTGGCGATGAAACACCACCATCAGCAGGATGGGCCGATGACTCAGAATAAGGTGTTTCACTCCCATCAGGATATTCCTCATCTTCACTTCTCTGTGTTGTAGTCTTTACTCGTGTCACAAATGCTTCTGGGGGCTTGTGATACACTGAGGACAATGTGGCAATGTTAGCAAGAAGCTCATCAAGAAGTGATGCATCAAGTTGGTTTGAATCATCAGTGATCACAGGCTTCTCAGCTAAAACAACATCCTTTGCAGCCTGAAAGACGTAAAGTCTGTCCATTAGATGTAGAATATAGATGTTGTACAACGATGTCATTTATTTAACATGAATGTAGCCAAAAAAGTGTCCCTTTCAACATTTTCTAATAGCTCAAACCAAATCCTTCCCAATTTGGGAATACATCTTGGAGATGCAAAGACTAGCCCAAGCTGGCATAGGATGAAGAGACTTGAGGGAAACACGGAATTTGTCCAACGATAACACCTTACACACGAGAAGTCAAACAAGATCTGGTACCAGGTTTACATCACCCTCACTACCCCCTCCAAATGAAAAGATGTATAAATAAATAAGAGAATAAATCCACAAGTACTGAAAAGGGCCTAAACTAACATAAGTAGACAGCAGAATTTTCTGTAGAGAAACCGCACCTCAGGATCAGTTGACAGCAGTCGCCAATATATGTATGCGCGATCTCGCAAATCTGGATTGTCTGTTTCAACAGTTGCATTATTCAAAACAACCTGTGAAAAGGGACCATAAGCAGTGAGAATATATTCAAACATGCATATGAAGTCTCAGCATACATTGAAAATTTTAGCAACTGCAATAAAACACTAACTTGGCTAGTTAGGTTATATCAAACAACAAACTTAGAAAAACCGATTAGCTCTAAGCAATAAACCTATGAAACAACTTGGATGCATATCCAATTACCAACAACATCCCATCAGAACTATGATTTCTACTATGTCAATTTGAGAAGCACCATTCAAAATTCAATATAGAAACAAGAATTAAAAGCACAGTCATTCAATGTCTATGAATGTTCAAATGAAACACAACCTGAATCATCTGTTGTGGGCCTTCAGTTGGTTTCTTCAGAAAAAGTTTGACAGTTGCTGTGAGCAATTGCAACTGAACTTGTGGAGGCTCTTCAGGAAAACTTTCCAGGAAGCTCTCCAGGAGTTCGTCAGCATTGTCTATTCTTTCCGCATATTCACCAATTATCCAGATCATTGACGCCTTAAGAGGAAGAAGATAAGGTAGTAGTAATTGTATATAAGTTCAGACATAATAAAACATCTTACAAAATGACATAACCTGAAAACCATGTACCTTAGCTTCTGGCTCATCCAAAGTGTCCAAGCTTTCACAAAGTGTTGCAATTATTGATTCGTAGCTGTAGAAGAAATAGCAGAAGAAAATTAGAATTTGTAATTTGCATGTCTTCACCACAAAGTTAACCTACATATTAGGATATCTCCTAAAGATATCTTTGATAACTATAATGGCCTCTTGAACCACATAATTCACTTTTATTTTAATCAGTTCTAGCAGAACACTAATGCATCGCTCAGTTGCTCTCTCTAACTTTATGGCACAGCGACCAATAGCTCGGACAGCCTTCCTCACAAAATCTACATCTACTTCTGTAGCATACTCTTTGAACTCCAGCAGAACCTACAAAATGCATGGAAGAATAGAAAATGAACTCCTGAAGATTTCATAAGAATTAGAATTTCTAATCCAAAGGTGGTTATATTTACCTGGTCAATATTTCGGTCAGAAGCAAGCTTTATCATGATTTCTAGCTTCTCCATCTTTACATAAATCGGATCATTATACTTGCAGAAAAACACCTGGAAGCAAAACAAAAGGTGATCAACAAGCAAACTCTCCTCCTTAACCACAGATTCATGCACTTCATATAAGGAAAGTAGGGAGCAATTTTGGCAATATAATTTGCATTACTGCAAGAACAGAGGTCTGACAGTTAAGAGAAAACATTTATATAATGGGAAAGGTACAATAATGTACAGATCCTTCCCCTTAGAACCTAAAATTTCTATGATCTCATTAGATAAAAAGTCCCTTCTCAATTCTTTCATGGGAAATTTTCCATGTTATCGAAAAAAGAAGATTTATACCCACTTTACCTTAATCTCATGAGCAAGGATTGTAGGTCTTCTTTGGACAATTAAGTTGATGTTCCGCAGAGCAACATACTGTATCTCAGGTTCTGCTGAGAGCAAAGTCACAAGAGGCGGAGCCATCTTCTTGCAAAGATTTCTAACTACATCAGTGCTAGTGATAAGCTCCATTTGCTGGAGAATCATCTACAAATCAAAAAGAAAGCACAAAGTTATAGAAATATACATTGTTAAGCAACTGATTCTTGCCAAGATGCAGACAATAACTAAGAGCAACTTATCTCAAAATGATTTACAACCTTAACGGCTGAAAGTACAACTGCACAATTCGCATGTTGTAGTCGTGGGGTAACCCTTTCCACTATATTTTCAGCTTCACGGGCATCAGCTGCCTTGTATCTAGAAAGAGCATCCAATATAAAGACTTGGCCCCACCTGGCAAGCCATATTAAACATACAAAAAGATGAGAAAAAGTCAAAAGAATTCTTCATAATGGAGAAAAGAGAAAGTCATTGAATTGCTACTTGAATTCCATCCTTAAAAAAAATGCTCACTACCAGCAGACTATATAGATAGTTGATCTTTAGCACATACCACAATAAGGAAAATCAGGCAACAAGAAAGTAGGAGAAAGAGGATGCAATGAAGAATGCATGTCAATGCCCAGTTGCACACAGATATGTAAGCTCCATATTTGGTGAGTATAAAAATCATTATTAGGATTTCTTATGTCCAATCATACTTTGAGACATAAATAGCTATGGATGGTTAAAATACCAAGGAGCGCATCAATCCAAGATCACCACAACAAGATAGAACCATGGTGGTACCAGTGTAATTCTTAAATGGACATCTGCTAAAGAAACAGTCTCAAAGCAGAAGATATTTCCAAGTCATATTAAATCCAGCTAGTAGATCAAAATGCTCTAGTACACACACAATATGCAAAAATGACTATCCAAGTACAAGCCAACAGCTAAACTATGTTTGAAATTGGTAATTAAGAAAACTGATGTTAAAGCAAGGCATATTAAGCTTACTCTGTGCACTCGTTTAGAGCAGTAAGAAGCTTGGTGAGTGTGTTACTAGTGATCTCAAAGATGGGTTGGCTACTGCTCTCTTGAATCTCTGCAAGAGCTGCAACAGCATTTGCTACAACCATTGGGTTATTGTCAGAAAGCAAATCCTTGAGGGATTCCAGAAAACCCCTATCCTCAACCAATTCGGCATTTATGTCATAAAGTTTAGCAACACAAATGGCTGCAGTCTTGCGTACATAAGGATCATCATCCTGTTTGGATATAAACAAGAATACTTGATTAGACTATATGAAGCAAATTTGCATTGTTCATCTGTAATACAAATCCCAACATTTATTCTGACAGCCAGATGCAAGGAATATTACATCGATATATAATAACCAACCTTAAGACACCTCTGAAGGGGATCACAGAGATACTCCGTAATTTTGTCAACACGGATGCAGCCCATTGTTCGTACTGCCAATGCTCGAATCAAAGGATTTGGATCCTGTGAATCCTGGACAGAGACAATGAAATACAAGTTCCTGAGACAAGCACAGACATAATATACAGCAACACGAAAATAAATAAAAAAACAACCGAAACAAATCAATGAATAACCACAAGGGCAACACGGCAGTCATCGACCCGCCGAACCAAGAATCATGCAGCAATAATATAAGATTGGAAAACGTACTAACTAATAAGCAGTTAACCCAAAAAAAAAAAGAAAAGAGCTGTGATTTAAAGGCCTTTAAACAGACCAGCACACCCAACCCAGAAGTTCAATTACTAACCTTGACAAAAGTATTAACAGCAAGTATAGCGAGATCAGGCTGGCTTTTGGCGTAATTAATGAGATACAGATAAACAAGCTTCTTGAGTTCCAAATTTTCAGTCTGCATGCAATTGACCACATCGGTGAATAGGGAGGACACATCCTTTCCAACTGTCATTGCAGCAATCACTTTTTTAACAGCATCTTTTCTCTTGTCCTGCGCAATAACAACATTTGCCCTCCATGAGTCAATGGAAAGATCAAAGCCCTAGAATCAACCTGTTTAATAATAATTCCAGTAACTGCAAAACCAAGGGCTTAAATCTCGTCACTAAAACAAATTCAACATTAACCAAACATATTTAATTCCATTCAATAAACAACAGAATGAGACAGATCTATGAAGATCAGAGATCGAAGCACATCATCAGATAATAATTAAGGAAAAAAAAAACCTTGTACTGAGAATTGAGTTCTTCTTTAAGTTCGGGGATTTCTCCCTTCTTGGTGGTGGAGAAGTACTTGGAATCGTGACCACTCATGGTTGCCCCCTCCCGTGGCGGTGGCGATGGTTGTGTTGTAAATGTTACACAGATGGAAAAGAGCAAGAGAGAAAAGTCAGGAGACTGAAACTGATCTATTTTCCTTTGGAGGCAGAGCTGATAAAGGACGACCTTCACGAACCGGTTCGCCAGACCGCCGTTTCTTTTAAAATGAACCGGGTTTCAAGTACAGAGAAGTTATTTTGTAAGTTAATAAGCAATTTTGTATAATATTTTTTATAATTTGATTTGGACATTAAATTAATAATTTTTTAAATAAATCAGATTATTCTTTCTTGAAAATATTTATCTAAAATTATGAATAGTTCATATTGTAAATTAACAATATATGATAATTGTAAATATATAAAATTTTGATTTTTAAAAAGTATAATTTAGTTAGTCTTACTTTAAATTTGTTGTGGCGTCTAGGATAAAAGGCAATACCATTTTCTATAGTTTTATAAAGTCCAATTAAATTTTATGTGATTCAAATTTTATTAGAATCCCTTGTATTTTGTTAAAAGTAAAATATAAGTCTTTTATATTATATTTCTTTGGTAAATTTCATTTGTAAGGAGAAGGGAGTTTGACTTAGTTTATAAATAATAAATCAAAATTTAATGTTTTAAAAACCGAATCGTACGTTGAACAGGTTGAATGAAAGATTTAAGGTTTAGAGGTTTAACTGGTATTAATCTACTATAAAAATTGATATATAATAAATAAAAATTAAAAATTATAAGAGCAAGTAAAAAATAAAATATTTTGTTTTAAATTTTGATTAGCAAATATTAATATTCTTGATATCATAAAAATTAAAATTTATATCTTATTATTTTAAAATTTTGCTATTTATTTCAACTATAATGTATGCTAAAAAAAAATTAAAAAGTAAGAACCAATGTTATGAATATAGTACCGGGCTCGGTACCTGATTGAGCTTTAGAACGGAACTGTACCGGTACCAGGTACCGTTTCGGGAAATTTTTTAAATTTATAAAATAGTCTCTAAAATTTTTAAAAATTGCAAAATAGTCCATATTGATATATTATACAGTTGTACTATATACTTTACTAGTTTACTGTTTACATCAACCATGCTTTCAAAAATCTTAATAATAAATAATAATGACAATTAATTT
>JANITX010000009.1:56854601-56866568 GCA_027564395.1 Erythroxylum ulei | reverse complement strand
ATTGTTAGAAAATTAATTACAGTTGTGTTAACATCAGTTCTGAAAACAAACTAGTTTTTGTTAATAAAAGAAGGTTTATAAAAAAAGGGTTAACGAAAAGTTTAACACAATTCAACCCTCTCTTTCTTGTGCATTTATATTTCATTATTGTTTACTGTGGTAACGTGTGATTCACTTCAGTAGCTACCGATCAGAGCTTAAAACTCAAAGTGTGAAATGAGCCTCGAGCTTAGAAAGTGATGAAGAGCCTAAGGCTCACTATGTAAAATAAGCCCTATCCCTATCGGATATGGGACAGTTAGTAATGAGCCCGATATCTAATAAACACGGGACAATTTAGGCACTCAGTCACAACAAAGTAACAAATGAAAAGTAGGTCTCATGTGCACTGCATATACATAATATGAATGATTAAAGTGTGTTGAACGTGAAATGTGAAATGTTGTGAATGTGAATTATGTGTTGTGTGACTAGGTGAGCCATCGATGATGATCACTTACTGAGTTCGCAAAACTCACCTAAAATTTGCAAATATTTTTCAGGATCAGAAGAATACCCCGTTAGACAATAGGAGCATACCTACTGCATACAAGTGAGAGATAGAGGTCGGGATCAGTTTGCGTTTGTATTGTATTTCTTTATTTTCGTACTGAATTGTATTTCTTGCAAATTTTGTATTAAGGAGTGTATTTTGAAACCATTGTACAATGTATATGCGAATGTAATTATGTTGTATTGACATTATGATTGCGAGTGTTTTGTTTCTGGAATGGTCCTTGGTGATCAACGAAATTCTGATAAATTGAAAAATGATTATGAAATAAGGGGGCTCGAATTGATTACGCATTTCCACTACTGTGTTGTGGTTTCAAAAGAAATTTTTATACTAAGTTTTAACTAAGTGCTCTAGCATGCCACCCTCGCGGGGCAAGGATTGGGACATCACTTATGATGTCGGGTACGTGTCTTGCAAAAGTGAAGTGCTACAAACTATGCCAAATGTCACTAACTTATAAGCTTAGTCATTTCAATTTCATGTACCAACTTATCTTGCCACTTGAAAATTTTCCTAGTCCAAATGCACATTTTAATACCTCAATTCTCTAATGATGTCACTTAATTCCAAATCACTAAGTATGATCTATTAAACCAAAATTCAAGTCATATGCAATTCTCAATTATATCACAATTTTTAGCATCTATCATACATATACTTTCATGAATATATAATATTCCAATTAGGGTATAATTTGGAGCCTTACAAACTGTCTTTGCGAGGCTTCTAATCAAAGACTTATTATCCACTATCGTTTGTATCATTATAAGGAATAGTAGTCTCCTCTTCCATCAGCATTATAATCTCCTTTGGCTCTTTGTAATTGACATCCTTCGCATCCTTCTCTCTAAATAGCTTCTTAGGGTTTCTAGGTTCGTCTGGCACTGCTCTATCATCCTTGTGCTTTGCAAGTTTGTGCTCCATCTACTCATACACAACTAATCCCTCTGGTTATTTCTCAAAAAAAAAAGAAGAAGGTAAAATCTCCATTCCTAAATGCTACGATAACCTCACCATAGTGTAACCTAACCAATGCAATGTAGTGCTCCAAGCAAGCTAATGTGGTTGGCTATGCAACTTTATGCATACGAGTGACAGAATCCAAATAGTTTTACGAAATTTCGGTAACTTTTGAAACTTGGACTCCGTTTGTTTTATTATCCTAACCTTTAAAAGATTAGGGTTCATGGCTTGCTTCTATTTTTATTTTTATTTTTTTGAATATAGTAAAAAATTGTTTTTATTTAAAAATAGAAATTAAAAATTAAAAACTATAGTGGAGTCAAACGATATCTGAAGATGATTAGGTTGTCCGGTAAAGGAAAAGATGACTGTGAATTTAATTTAATCAAATTATAATTAAGTTAATTAATTAATTAGAAATATTTATAATTAAAAAATCTAACACTTGAATTCTAATATATCATGTGACATAATAAAATTTATTAAAAATATAAAAAGTGCTACATTTTAATGAAGTGATCACTTAATTTTGTCTATTTTTATTTTATAAATATTAAATTTAATTTAAATGTTTTAAAATATTACAATTCATCATATATTTTAAAAAAATATTAATTTCTAATTTTACTTTTTATCGCCTAAATTAATATTACCATTAAATACAAGTCGAACGAAAAAGGCGCTAGCGCGAGAAGATCACGCGGATGGTACGTGGTTAGAACATTGAAATGCAGCTCTGGAGTCTGGAGTCTGCGCAGACTCTGGAGTCTGGAGTCCGTGAGTGACAAGGCCGAAAACCTGAGCTGCTCACCAGCTCGATCAAAGCCCATTCCAAAGAGCTTCGACAAACTCTTCTTCATTCTTCAACGAACTCAAATCTTTTATTTCACATCAGATGCATCAGTTTCCCCGCCCAAATCAAACCAATTCACTCCCACCACCAGCATGATCGATCTCCGCCGCCGAATCCCCTCCGCCGCAGTCCCATTCAAATCATCTTTCTTAATCGCAGTTATTTCCCTCTATTTCCTCTCTCCCTCCCTCAAAACCCTAACCCTAGATTCAGCTCTCCCTAACCGCTCGCGTTCCCACCGTAACAACTACATAGTACGGTTCACGGACTACAGGGAGGCCAAAGATCACCGCCTCTATTTGGAATCGCTGGTTGGTTCGAACGGCGGTTGGGAATGGATCGAGAGGCGAAATCCGGCTATGAAGTATCCGACCGATTTTGGAGTGATTGCGATCGAAGGGACGGAGACGAACAGAGTGGTACGTGAAATTGAGAGGCTTGGATTGGTTAAGGATGTGAATGTTGATTTTAGCTATAAAAGGGATTTGCTTGCTGGTGGTGAAGGCTCTTTTGTGAATGGAAAGAAACGGCCTGGGAAGATATTTACTTCCATGTCCTTCAGTGAAGGAGAATATTTTACGGTGGCATCGACGAGTAATTCCTCAATCCATTGGGGCCGCCATCTCTTGATGCAGGTTTGAATGTTGCTGCTTCTCTATTTTTCCATATGCTGATGCTTTTTATACTCATGACATCTCTTTAAATGCATACGAGTTCCCCAGAAACAGTTAATGCTGCGACCATTGGAACTTTGTGTCTTTATACTTTTTTTATGCTTGCATATTGCTTCAACCATTGCATATTCATGGTGAGCTGCACTCTGGTTTGTGATTGCGATTGGGTAGAGTTCTGAAGCTATTCATTCTTGATTCTGCTGCTGATGGCATTTACGTGATTACTTTCCCATTGCAGAAGTCACAGGTGACTTCCTTGTTTGGAGCAGAAGTTCTATGGTCAAAAGGTTATACTGGCGCTAAAGTTAAGATGGCTATTTTTGATACTGGTATCCGAGCTGATCACCCTCATTTCCGTAATATAAAGGTACTACTTTTCCGAGAGTGGTGCATGATTCTCTGATTTTGACTAATTTTGGTCATTATTCAGTGTTGTCAATTTTAGGAATGAAGATGTGCTTTGAAATTGTAAATACTGAAGTTTTATGCTGAAATTTCAAGCAGTGAAATTTTTCTGTTAAAATTTTTGCTGTATGTTGCTTTTGCCCTTGTTTATTCTTGTTTATTAATTTTCCTTTTTCAATTTTTTGGGGTGAGTGAAACCATTTTCTGGAGGCCTAAGAAGCTTGTACTGACAATGAGTCTGAAATTTTTAGGAGCGTACAAACTGGACTAATGAAGACACTTTGAATGACAATCTTGGGCATGGGACTTTCGTTGCTGGTGTCATAGCTGGCCAAGATGCAGATTGTCTTGGTTTTGCTCCAGATGCAGAAATTTACGCTTATCGTGTGTTTACAGATGCACAGGTAATTTCTGACATGATGAGTTGGGAACAAATGTTTTCATTTACGTAAATAGCTAGTCGAGTTGTAAGTTCTGTCCTTACACAGCAAAGAAAGGGTGTGTTGAAATGGATATCTGAAAATGAAAGGGTTATTATGGATCAATGCCCGAAGTTTGCCATCAACCTTTTCCTAAAAGTCCAAATTAAGAATGTTAAAGGCAGGACCCTTGATGACTCAGTTGAAATTTGCTCCAGATTTCCTTTTATAATGTTGTTGAAAGGGGAACATGAAGTGCGAGCCAATTCTTGTTCGATTCACTGTATTTCAAGTATCTCTTATTTAAAATCACTAACAAAAAGAGGGGAGCCAAAAATTTCTTGAAAGACTAATTTATCATTCACACATGCTGATAGTTTTGTTATTTCTTCCCTAGTGAAGAAGTCTAATACAATATATATGCATTTATATTCACCCTGGCTCCCATTTCTTCAATTCTTTTATGTTTGTAATATCGCTGTTGGTGAAATTGTGAGAAAGCTGTGTTCAGCCCATTGCAGGTATCATACACATCATGGTTTCTAGATGCATTTAATTATGCTATAGCAACCAACGTGGATGTGCTGAATTTGAGCATTGGTGGACCTGATTACTTGGATCTCCCATTTGTTGAGAAGGTAATTTGTTAGTCTTGGCCTGAGATCATCGGTGTAACTGTTGTAGTTCACTCTGTAGTATGCTCTGATTATTCATATTGATTGAATGCATTCTCTTTCTAAGTAATTCTTTTCTTTCCAAAACTGAATGTGAGCATTAATACTTAAATATCATCAAAGCACTATTTTCCTGCCCAAAATGTTAATCTTTAAGATCATCTGCTATTTGAGTGCTCCTGTTTATTTATTAACTCTACGATTGTAACTTCCCTTTTACCTTATCCTGTGTAACTTTGTCAATCAGGTGTGGGAAATCACAGCTAGTAATATCATTATGGTCTCAGCTATCGGAAATGACGGGCCACTTTATGGCACTTTAAATAACCCAGCAGATCAAAGTGATGTCATTGGTGTTGGTGGCATAGATTATAATGATCACATAGCCCCATTTTCATCACGTGGCATGAGCACTTGGGAGATTCCTCATGGGTAAGCTTTTGTTCTCTGATGATGCTTCTGATTTCTCAGCAGTCTACTCACAGATTCTTGGTTAAACTTGTACATGTTATTTGTTTGGTTTTGACAAACTGATTTAAATCTTTTCTCTTTTGAAAATAACATGATTATCTGTTTTAAGCTGCTTACTGAGCATGTGTGTTTGAGAAAGGGATGGAAACAATTAGCTCCAAAGGCATTTTACACAACAAAAATTAACGTATTAGTTGAATGCTGGTTGCTCTTGCAATATTGATTCATTCCAACAATTCCTTCTGCTTGCCATTTTCTATTTCTTCGTGGGCTTGAAAATAACATGATTATCTTCGTGGGCTTGCTTCTGCTTTCCATAAGTTGGGTACTAGATATTTGGGAAAGCCTTGATGTGTATCCCTGACCATTTTTTCTACTTGAAATGCCACATTTTTCACTGGGCACTATTATGACTTGCCATTTTCTATTTCTTCACATTTTTACCAATATTTTGCTGTTAAAACTGAAGATACAGTTTGGTACTACTAATTTTGTCCTTTTTCATTGTAACAAGAGTACAAAATTGAATTTCACATGACTATTGCTTCTGTTCATTTGGGTTTTCACCTTAAAAGTGTTCTCGACTCTTTGGATTTTCTTTACAGTTATGGCCGTGTGAAGCCAGATGTGGTTGCTTATGGGAGGGAAATCATGGGATCCAAAATCAGCACTGGTTGTAAAAGTTTATCAGGGACAAGTGTGGCAAGTCCTGTCGTTGCTGGTGTGGTTTGCCTACTTGTTAGTGTGATCCCTGAAGGCAGCCGTAAAAGCATTTTGAATCCAGCAAGCATGAAACAGGCATTGGTTGAGGGGGCTGCTAAGCTCGGAGGCCCAAATATGTACGAGCAGGGAGCTGGAAGAGTTGATCTGTATGCTTTGCTCTCATGCTGTTATTTTTCATTCCTTTTCTTGTTATTGGACTCTCTATTTTTATATTCAGTGAAATAGTGCTTTATGAGGTTAAAGTTACACAGCTTTATAGGAAACTTCTGAATACTCGGCACTTACTTTTTCAGGCTAATGTTTACCATTATGCATTTCTTATCTCAAAACTAATTGCTTCTAACTTTTGACTCCCCTGTCAGGTTGGAATCGTATGAAATCCTAAAGAACTATCAACCTCGTGCCAGCATTTTCCCTGGCATTCTTGATTTTACAGATTGCCCCTATTCTTGGCCCTTCTGCCGGCAGCCACTGTATTCAGGAGCAATGCCCGTAATGTTCAATGCTACCATTTTGAATGGAATGGGTGTCATTGGCTACGTTAAGGGTCCACCAACGTGGCATCCTGCAACTGAAGAAGGAAACCTTTTAAACATTCACTTTACTTACTCAAAACACATCTGGCCTTGGACTGGTTATTTAGCACTGCACATGCAAATAAAGGATGAAGGTGCGCAGTTTACTGGAGAGATTGAGGGCTATGTAAGTCTTACGATATACAGTCCTCCAGCTCCAGGTGAGAAGGGTCCTCGAAGTAGTACTTGTATTCTTCAACTGAAACTGAAAGTGATTCCAACACCACCAAGGTCAAAGCGGGTTTTGTGGGATCAGTTTCACAGTATAAAATATCCTCCAGGGTATATTCCAAGAGACTCTTTGGATGTCCGTAATGATATTCTAGACTGGCATGGAGATCACCTGCATACAAATTTCCATATACTGTTCAACCTATTACGTGAAACAGGGTACTATGTTGAAACACTTGGTTCACCATTTACATGTTTTGATGCTCACCAATATGGGACCCTTCTGCTAGTCGATCTTGAAGATGAATACTTCCAGGAAGAGATTGAAAAATTAAGAGATGATGTTATTAATACTGGGCTGGGTTTGGCAGTTTTTGCTGAATGGTATAATGTCGATACAATTGTAAAAATGAGATTTTTTGATGATAATACAAGGAGCTGGTGGACTCCTGTTACTGGAGGTGCAAATATTCCAGCACTTAATGATCTTTTGGGCCCATTTGGAATTGCTTTTGGTGATAAAGTTTTGAATGGTGACTTTTCCATTAATGGAGAGCAAAGCCGATATGCATCCGGAACTGATATTGTGAAGTTTCCAAGAGGTGGCTATGTGCACAGTTTTCCATTCTTGGATAGCTCAGAGAGTGGGGCCACTCAGAATATACTGCTGACTGCTGGCATGACCAAGGTGGAAACTGAACCTTCATATCAACAGCTTTTAGTACAAGGATCCTGTACTTGAGGAACTTTTAAGTGCTACACCTGTTTATCTTCAAATATGCTCATCTTGTAGTCAATTTGACTCTTATCTTATATGATCACGCTGTTTATATCTATCTAATCTTCCACCTCGCCATGCACACGGAACACTTTCTACCAACAACCTCCACCTACCTCACACCTGCATTTCCTAATGATATTTTTTTGTCATTGTGCAGGCAGATTCTCCAGTTCTTGGCCTTGTCAAAGTAGGTGAAGGTCGTATAGCTGTTTATGGAGACTCCAATTGTTTGGATAGCAGTCATATGGTTACTAATTGTTATTGGCTCCTAAAAAAGATATTAGATTTCACCAGTGGGAATGTTAGAGATCCACTTCTCTTCCCTGATTCTATTAAACTGGATGCAGCCCTTTACATAGATGAGAAACAATTGCCTTCACGTAGAACTGATGTGAATTTCTCGTCGTATTCTGCTGTTGTGGGAAAAGATCTTTTATGTAGATGTGATGCCAGATTTGAAGTCTGGGGAACTAAAGGATACAATCTACATGTTAGGGGAAGAAACCGAAAATTTCCAGGCTATCATATCATAGATATGGGCAGAGGTTTGAATGCTTCTCAGGATACTAACTATTTGAGGCGTCCAAAGTTAACTGGGAAAAATGGTGACATGTTGGGGAATAAGTACTGGACAGTGTTCTATGGTGATGAGGTACTAGCAGGCAATCTGTTGGAATGAAATAACAACTTTTTTTCTTTTGCAGTTTTCTATTTGCAATAATTTTTATTTTCATGCAATTGCGACATGCATCGCTAGATGACATGCATCACTAGATGCTCATAACTTTCTAATTTGCAGCTTGACGTGCCTGTCCTAGTTGGTAATCACTGGATTGTTCCTGCTGCAGTAGCAGTAGCAGGTTGGTCAAAATTATATATCACTCAGGAAAACCTGGAAAGCTTCTGGATATGTTTCTTTTGTATTAAACTGATTCACATGTTGTTACTAGGTGTTTTATTGTTGTTGAGCATTTGGCGAATTCAACAAAGACGACGTCGGAGGAGAAGAGGATCAGGCTCCAGTCGATATGCCAATCTATAGCTCAAGTATGAATACCTTTGTTTGCTTTTCTGAGTATCTCCTTTAATATTGATATAAAATCTGAGAAATTATACCTTGTGAGGTCACTAATATGACCGGGAATGTTGTTGCAGGAATAGTGATAGCGATTAGATTTCTATTTCAATGGTGTATATCAGTCTTGGTTCAGATGCCTGTATCGGCATAAAATTTTTGAAGCATAATGAAATGACAAAAGGTTTTGGCCTAAAGCAAGCTTGCGAACTTGGACTTTGAAGCATTTACATTCTTCATAGATGTTGGAATTATATTCTGTTTCAACTATGTTATACTTACAAAGTAAAATATCAAAATTAGGTTTGAGATAGTGGTGTAGGCCAAAGATGGATGTTCACTTTTGATAGGGAATTGTGACTTTTTTTCTTAGCACTGATTGCTGTAGAAGCTGTGGAACCCGTTTCAAACTTCTAGATAATCAACCTTGTATAGCCTTTTGTGGTTGGAGTTGTATAGTTCAATGAACACTGTTTCTTCTTTACTCATAATTGAAAAAGAAAAATCAAAATATAATTTTATTATTTCGTCGATGGATAGATGTCTGTTTAGCATCAGTATCCAATCTGGAAATGAAATGAGGAAAAAAAGTATCATCTAAAATAAACAAGATATGATCTTTTTAACCCTATAATCAAAACCTTGTAATTTAATAATTTCATGTTTCTATCCTTCAATTTTTAACTCTGTATCGCCTATTATATTCTATGACTTTCTCTTTAATTGGTTTTTTTTTTCCTTGGTATGATATAGGTCCTGCTTTTATTTTTGCGGAACAAACAGCAAAGTTTAATTTTTCTACTTCAATCGCCCATCATTTTTTCTAGTGTCCATAAAAAATCAGTAAACTCCTGACAAAACGATGTTGACATGAAACATGTTTATGATGATGAAGAATGAATTCCTAATGAAGTGTATCACTCAAAAGATAATAGAGGAACAGAAACTTATAATACAAAAATATTTGCGTAATTTATGAGAGAATAGCTATCTTTATACCTAATATTCTAAATGAAAAAAAGAAAGGTTATAATTTATGTTGGATCAAGTGAGATTCTAATAAACATTTTTTAAAAACAATTTATACTTTAGGAATCAAGGATTTAGCCTACAACAGGTCAAACTAGTAGACTTTCCGAGAGTGATGCCTAAAGAGTTCAAAACAAGATTTATTAGTGAGCCCGTGAGAAGTATCCCTTAGCCAGATAATCTGACCATCATTAAGAGGATACAGGTTATATGGGGGCAGTTTATCAATAATACTAGATGATAATATAAAGTTGCAATCCTAATTCCCTTTTAAAATTATTTCACTAACCTTGGCATTCTAGGGAATTCTCATTATAAGAGCTCAGATGTAATAGTCCCAAACTACATCAGTTGTTGCATTCCATTCCATATTAAACTTCTAAAGGATGAATAAAGATGATCCCTCGATCTTAGCATTTATATTAAGCTCCAAAAATGCTCTCTAATAATCCTTAATTGCCCAAAATTGGTTTTAGCTAAGTAGTACTTGTGCATCTTATAGGCAGTCCTAGATATTTAAAAGGAGCATAATGAATGCTTAATCCAGATATGGAGCGAATATGATGAACATCCAACACATCTATGTAGAAATAAATCTTACCTTTGTTTTCTCTATTGCATTCAAATTAGATAGCCCTAAGAAGTGGTTCAGAGACTTCATCAAAATTTGAACATAATTATGGTCTACACTTAGAAGAGTATAAGATCACTTGCAAAAGTAAGTTGACTGGTTTTGAATTCTCTACATTTGTGATGATACAAAAACTGGCTATTAACTTCAATGTTGAAGTTGATTATCCTTGTAAGGACTTCAATGGCCAAGGTGAACAGATAAAGGGACAAGGGATCCCCTTGTATAATTCCCTTATCCCTATTGCAAGTCTTTAAACAACTCCTGAACTAATAGTATATTAACAATGGATCTACTGAAGACAAAAGTCCTTCGACTAGGGCTAATAAGCATTTTGAGAGCTTTCTTTAGTTTAGTTGTCAGGAGTTTAGAAATCGCCTTATAAACTATATTACAAATTAATATAGCTCAAAAATCACGCATGAAACTATGATTCTTTATCATTAAATCAAGTAAATGTGAGTTTTATTCAACTCCTTGAGCATTCTCCTACTATTGAAAAATTCCATAACTATTTCTAACACTCAGTCCTACCTTGATAACGCCTCAAATCCTTCTACTTTATATAGAAAGTTTTAGATTCTAAAAGGAGTCTTAGGAAGTAAGGGAAGATTTGAGGAAAAGGATCTCAACTGTGGAATGGTCTAAACATAAAAGAAGACCAAAGTTTGAAAAAGAATATGGAAATTGCTTTAACTAACAATCATTTACCAAAGCTCTATTCATTTTCTTTCTAATAAACCAATCCCCTTATTGTTTATTGCTTCAAGAAAAGAATATCCCTAAAATTTCAAGTCTAAGATGCTAATCTAGTTAATTGGCTCAACTCATTATTCATGCTTTTGTGATTCACCTTAATTCCTTCTATTTCACTCGAATGAAACTATAACACCCCCTATACGGAACCTAAACCACCCACTTACATCGCAATCAAATTCCTTTACAAACAATCATGGTATACATTTATATTCATTCATGGGAACTGTCACCACACATTTTTCTATTCAATGCTATACATATACATATTACAAAGTTTCTTTTCACTTAAAAATATCATTGAAAAGTAGTATTACATCTTTACATTTACATGATAATCCAAAAGAAAACATTACAATTTCCTTCATTTCATGTAAAATCATCTTTTAGAAAAACACAATCCAATGGTGCTTTTATTCCTAGTGGTAGACCTTGGTCCTTGCAAATGTCCACTGTACCTCATTTATAATACTTGGACCTACACATATTAACGCCCCTACTAAGTAGGGAAACATTTAGTTTGGATAACCAGTCATCTGCCAAGCACACACATTCATAAGTGTCATAAATTATATAAATAGTGATGGCATACTTAATCAAAGTATATAATGCAAACATGCTTAATATGTTATTCATATACCGTAAATTCACATTCATAAGCCAAACATTGATGTCCAATGCTCATTGATACAAATTACTAATACAAATGCAAATGCTCATCAATAACAATTATTTATGTTGTTAAGTTATGTTTCTTATTTATAGCCATTAGGCCTGCACATTCTTGTGGGTGTCGATAATAGGAACTGTAGATATCTAAAGCTATCAAAACTGTGGATACTCAAAAGTATCAAACTGTGGATACCTGAAGGTATCGAACTGTGGAGACACTATAATCTTGAAATGAAGAAACCATTGGTGTCAAACTGTAGCAGCTGCATTGTAACCCTATAGGCATATCTATATATCCACCACCAAGAATGTAGCACCCCGCTCCCGCTGCGACCCGCTCCCGATATCGTGGTGATATCCGAGCTCGAGTCCGCAGAAGCGGCACGCTAGACCAGTCGTTCAGTCGGTCGGTCCTAATATAGCTCGGCACTTATGGCTCGGCATTCTATCGCTCGGCTATTCATACGGTCGGTCGGCACTTATCGCTCGGCCATTATGGCTCGGGCTTTTAAACAGTTGGTCGGCCTCGGCCACTATGG
>JANITX010000009.1:56594452-56606663 GCA_027564395.1 Erythroxylum ulei | reverse complement strand
AATTCCATTAAAAATCAAACACAAAATCAAAAACATACACCCAAAACAATCGGGTCTTCGGTGAGGGTCGTCTGAGGTTCGGGTACTCAGGTCTTTCTTCAATGGTCATGTGGTGCGTCGACGACGAGGAGGACGGAGGAGAAGGCGTCAAGGAGCGGCGAGGAGACTGATCCGTTGAAGCCTCGAAGGGAGAAACGTCGAAGACTTGAAGGAGGACTAGAGAAGTGGACGAGATGTCGACGGCGAGGAGGAGACGACGACGGCCAGGCGAGACATGGAGAGAGACACCGGAGAAGAGAGGAGGCGTGCGGCGTGGGAGAGGAGAGGCCGAAGAAGAATCCAGAAGTCGGGGGGGGGGGTAGTTTTAGGTTAAAATTTTTCGAAAATTGCAAATTAGTCCTTATAATTTTTGGAATTTTGCGGTATCGGTCGGAATTTAAGGTTCCAGCCAAAATTTGATGCCGGTACTGATGTTATGGATTTCGTACCGTTTTTTGGCCGGTACGGTACCTTCCGGGCAGTATCGGCCGGAACGGTACGAAATTCGTTTCTTTGATTTAAACTCAAATGTTTCAAAACATTTAAATGAACCCTAATGTTTTCAAAATGTTTAATTGAAATACTAATTTAATAGTTCCATTAATATTTTATTAAATAATTTTATTTTAATTTTTCTAAATAATTTTTTGAATCCTGTTGGAACCTATGCATCTTTGATGGTTATGAACCCATAAAAACACCCCTCTCACCTCTTACCATAACATTTAAGAAAATTCCTTATTTTCCTAATTGAATTTATCCTTGAATATCATCATCTCTTTTATTGCAACCAAAAGATTGCCTCATTTAATAGGAAAAATTGATTCAAAAACAATTAAAATTAATGTATTATTGAATATTCGAATCATTTATAGATGCTTTACAAGTGAAGAATTGAAAAGCACAGAAAAAGCTAAAGTACAATTGGATGATTGATATATTATAAGGGGGCTTAATATTAAGCTTATAGATTGCTTGAAAATTCATTAGCAGGGTTGTCAGTAGAAAAGAAAAAATTATTACAAAACAAGGTTAAGAAGAAAGTCAAATATATTAGTGGTCATAATACACTACAAGAAAAATACCCCTTCTGCAACGTTTTAAAAATGTCACAAATGGTCAATTAACGTCAGAGAAGCCTATTTGTGATGTTTTAAAAAACGTCACAAAAAACGTCACCGATGGAGGTGTAGGGAAACAGTTTCCGCGAGGTTTGGGAAGAAACGTTGCAGAATAGGTGACAATCCGCGAGGTTTGGGAAGAAGCATTGCAGAATAGGTGACAATCCGCGAGGTTTGGGAAGAAACGTAGTTGATTGTTAGTAAATTAATTTTTGTAAATACTCGAGAATAAGTTTATTTTAATTAATTAAATTTTTTCATTCATCCGAAAATAAAATTAGTTTTGATAATTATTAAAATTTTAAAAGAATTTTTTCTTTTTCAATTATCCGAAAATAAATTTAGTTTAATAATTATTCAATTATAAATATTATTTATTTTTTATTAAATCCGAAAATGATTTTCAGTTTTAATAATTATTTTTTCTTTTATTTTATTTCAATAGTCCAAAAATAATTTTCATTTTATTATTATTCTGATTTAATAATTGTTTTTTATTTTTAAAAAATTTTATTTATTTAATAACTATTTAATATTATTTACGAGATTTATTTATTTAATAATTCTTCAATTTGTTGAGTATATCATTAATTTGTGAATGATTAATGATGTATAACAAGATTTTAATACATGCAAACAATTTATTATTTAATTGCAATTCCCAAACTTGTCATAATGTAGTAATTAATATAAAAATATATCATAAGTGTTTAATATGTCAATATGAGTACTTATCTAATCTAAACAAATATTATGTGTAGCACATAAAAGTTCCAAGACCTTTTTAAGTTGCTCAACTTCGGTAGTTAATTTATCCTGCATTTCTTCAAATTTTTTGGTCAATTCATCGACTTTAGACTGTAACCCCTGATTAACCTTCTTCGACTCCCCTAATTAGTCTCAAAGTCTCTTTCTGAAAGAAGACTTCCCTTGTGGTCGAGGCCCCATTCCCATGCCAATAGCGCAATCTGATCTAGTGCCCAAGACTTTGTCGCACACTTCATCCACTGTCATCGGATGACCTTGTTCTGTTGATCCATCAATGTATTCCCAGAAAACCCTAAAACTGTTCATCCAACTCTTATCCATAGAGCAAAAAATACCTATTAATTTAACAAAAGAATGAGAACATTATGTTATGTTAGTGGGAATTTAATTTACACATAAATCACAAGCAACAAGTTGGCATATAAATTAAGGGGATGATACATAGATTATCTCTTTAACCTTTAGGAGGAATCGAACTTATACATTGTCACAATGGACATTGAAGGTGTAGTTATGAATTATTGTAGTAATTGTAGCTAAATTGAGCACAAGTACCATTACGCTAGACTATAATTGACACTAATAACGATTATGGTAATTTCCATATGTTTATGATAAAGTAGCTAATCATTCAATGATTCTAAGCCCTTGTAATAATCATGATGAGTAAAACCCTAATCACTATAAGTTATAATGATATTAACACTTGAAAAAACTTTCTATTAACTTTTTATGCATAATGAGCCAAAAATAGCTTCAAAGTTGAGAGCGTAATTGGTGGTATAGGAGTTTAAGCTTAAGGAGGTGGAAGTTGTATCTCGTTGAACAAAAATAAATGGAATGGAGTAGTTACTCTTTAGGTTAGGAGAAAAATCAGAAACAAGACGTATATTATTAGCTAGGTTAGAATTTAATCAGAAGAAACAATATATAAAAATGACAGTAACAGTCGATTGATCACCTATGACTTAAATTGAAACAATATCACTATTTTTGTTCAATAAGATACTAAAGTGGATGGTTGACAAATTCCATACTTATATATATTGTAGCGCCCTCTTACTGTAGGGTACACACCGGGACGCCCAGAGGTCATTCCGATACATATCCTACGATCAGAGCATGGTTGTCATCTGTTGGGACATATAGAAATGTTAAGCATAAATTATCGTGAGAAATGCAGATAATGATTGAAGTTGTTGTTTGTTATAGGTCATCCTCCCTAGGTGATCAAATTGATCAACCAGCTGACCAAGGATCGGTAGGAGCCAATAGGGAGTCCTCGGTGCCTCGATCAGAGGAGATGCCTCCTAGAGTTTCCAAGAGAAGGGAGAGGAGGTATGATAGGCTGCGAAACTAGGGAGTTGTGGACTTCTATGGCAACACAGATCCTGCTGAGGCCAAAGGATGGTTAGAGAGGACAGAAAGAGTATTTAATCAAATGGACTGCGAGTCTGATGAGAGGTTCAATTATATAGCGTCTTTACTACAAGGCCTAGGTTATCAGTGGTGAAAGACTATTCCAGGTAGTACCACCAGGCCTTGCCAGTTGAAGTGGGAAGACTTTTTGAGAGTCTTCAGAGATAATTACATGCTCAAGATCTTTTTGGATAGGAAAATGAAGGAGTTCCTGGAATTGAAGCAGGGTAGGATGTCAGTGGCAGATTATGAAATTCGGTTTAATGAGCTGATGGGCTATGCTACTGCTTTGATTCCTAAAGTAGAAGACAAGTGTAGGAGGTTTGAGGATAGCCTCAATATCGAGATCAGAACTAGATTGGCCATCTCAAACCTAAGCAGTTTCACTGAGCTGAGAGCTACTTCTATCAGGATCGAGTAGTTATTGAGTGAGAGACAAGCAGAGACTGGCCAAGGGTCTAGAGGGAAGAGGCCTAGTGAGAGTCAGGGTGGTTCTGGCAGGAGCTTCAGTAAGCGCCAGAGCAGAGCCTTTAGATCATCAGGTGGATCCAGGTAGTCAGGATTTGGGCAGAGGGGTAGATTTTCACAGACTGGCAGTGGGAGAGGTATAGAACAAAATCAATTTCCAGTTTGTGAGCACTGTGAAAGGAGGCATAGTGGTGAGTGTTAGAGGCTGACTGGAGCTTGCTTCAAATGCGTCTCCATGGACCATCAGATCAAAGATTGTCTTGCTACTTTGGGAGCTCAACCTGCTGTGAGTGGGTGATGTGGGAGTGAAATGATGGTTCAGCAAAGCAGAGGTGGTGGATCTGGACATAGAGACCGAGGTAGAGGCAGAGTGAGTTCTGGGAGTTCTTTCAGGAGGACTGAAAGGTAGGGCAGTCGACCATAGTTCTAGGCTCGAGTCTATACTATGACTAGGCAAGAAGCTTAAGATTCACCAGATGTAGTGGTAGGTGCACTTCTCATTTATGACTTTGAGGCTGCATTGTGATAAGGAGTTGCTACATTGTGATATGGAGTTGCTACATCATGAACTAGAGGTGAGTACACCTTTAGGTAGTATTACTATTATGAGAGAGGTCTGCAAGGCGTGCTCTATTAAGATTGATCAAGCAGAGTTAAAGGCAGACCTGATTATATTACAGTTGAGAGAGATAAGGGTTATCTAGGCATGGTTTGGCTCACTGCTCATAGGGCCATCATGAACTGCTACACCAAGGAGGTAGTGTTGGAATCTCTTGATCAACCGAAGCCAGTTTTCAAAGGAGTTAGTCAGGCAGTGCTAGTCAAGATGATATCATTTATAAGTGCACTGAGATTGATGCAGGGAGGATGTGAAGCTTATTTGGCCCACGTCATTGATACTAGGGTTGAGCAGAGTGTACAAGACATTCCTGTGGTTAGGGAGTTTCTACATGTATTTTCCGAAGAGCTACCTAGTTTACCACTAGATCGGGAAATAGAGTTCACAATTGATCAAGTTCCAGGTGCTGCTCTTATATCCAGTTTTCCATATAGGATAACATCTATGGAACTGAAGGATTTAAAGGCTCAGCTTCAGGAGTTACTGGAAAAGGGTTTTATTAGACCCAATGTTTCACCTTGGGGAGCTCTAGTGCTGTTTGTGAAGAAAAAGGATGGGACCTTGAGGTTATGCATCTATTATAGGCAGCTGAATCGGGTAACAATGAAGAACAAGTACCCGTTGCCTAGAATCGATGATTTACTTGATCAGTTGCAAAGAGCTCAGGTGTTTACTAAGCTAGACTTGAGGTCAGGGTACTATCAGTTGAAGATAGCTGAAGTTGATATACTAAAGAGTGCATTCAGGAGCAGGTATGGGTATTTTGAGTTCTTAGTGATGCCGTTTAGGTTAACTAATGCCCCGACAGCTTTTATGGCCTTGATGAATAAGGTGTTTTAGCCCTACCTAGATCAATTTGTGATTATGTTTATTGATGATATCTTGGTGTATTCGAAGAGCAAAAAGGAGCATGTTGAGAGAGAAGCAGTTGTATGTCAAATTCAGTAAGTGTAAATTTTGGTTGGATCAGGTTGTGTTTCTAGGGAAATAGTGACTTGAGATGGCATATAGGTAGATCCGAAGAAGATTGAGGCTGTGATGAATTAGGAAGCTCCGAAGAATTTGTCAGAGATCTGAAGCTTCCTAGGATTGGTCGGGTATTACCAGAGGTTTGTCGAGGGGTTTTCTCTGATTTCAACCCTTTTGACAAAACTTCTAAGGAAAAATGTAGTGTTCAGATGGAATGAGGAGTGTTAGAAGAGCATTGAGGAGCTAAAACATAAGTTGACCACTGCAACGATGTTGACTAATCCATCAGGGACTGGAGGATATTTGGTGTATAGTGATGCTTCGCATCAAGGATTGAGATGTGTACTGATGCAACGTGGTAAGGTGATCGCCTATGCGTTGAGAGAATTAAGGCCTCACGAGATCAATTGTCCGGTACATGATTTAGAGCTAGCTGCAGTTGTCTTTGCTTTAAAGATTTGGATACATTATTTGTATGGAGAGACTTTCCGAATATACACAGATCATAAGAGTTTGAGATATCTGCTAAGTCAGAGGGAGTTGAACTTGAGGCAAAGAAGATGGATTGAATTATTGAAATATTATTATTGCACTATTGAGTACCACTTGGGGAAAGCTAATGTGGTGGTAGATGCTTTGAGCAGGAAGTCTAATATCAGTGCAGCTCAAATTCAGGTATCGAGGCTACCTAATTTGATTCATTTGAGAGCTATAAATATGGAGCAAGATGAGGCACTGATTGCTACTTTGAAGCTGAGACCAATGCTACATGACAGAATCAGGAAAGTCCAAGGCAAAGATCCTCGTTTGGTGAAGCTTATGGAGAAAGTGAAGGTGAATCCGGATTCTGAGTTTGAGATGAGAGATGAGACATTCTGGTTGAGGCAGAGGCTATATGTACCTAATATGGGTGATCTGAGGAAGGAGATACTTGAGGAAGTTTATATGGCCACCTATGCTTTGCATCTTGGTACTACCAAGATGTATAACACACTGAAGCAGCATTTCTGGTGGCCTGGAATGATGAAGCAAGTGGTGGAGTATGTATCTAGGTGTATGATTTGCCAACAAGTTAAAGCTGAGCACCAGACTCTAATAAGGAAACTACATTCGTTGCCCATTCCGGAGTGGAAATGGGAACGGATCACTATGGACTTCATCATTGAATTGCCTAAGACTCCGAGGCAGCATGATGCAATCTGGGTCATAGTGGACCGGCTAACTAAGTCGGTCCACTTCTTACCAGTGAGAGAGAATAACTCACTCGATCAGTTGGCTTGAAGATATGTAGATGAGGTGGTGAGATTGCATAGGGTTCCAGTGTCCATAGCATCAGACAGGGATCCCATATTTACTTCGAGGTTTTGGAGGAGCTTGTAGTTTGCTATGGGTATTAAGTTGAACTTCAATAAAGCATTTCATCCTCAGACAGATGGACAGAGTAAGAGGATAATCAGGACTATTGAGGATATGCTCAGGGCTTGTGTATTGGAGTTCAGGGGAGCTTGGTATCAATATATGGCATTAATAGAGTTTTTCTATAATAATCATTATCACAGTAGTATCATAATGGCACCGTATGAGGCACTGTAAGGTAGAAAATGTTCGTCGCCATTGTATTGGTATGAAGAGGGCTTGAGAATGGTTGAAAGACCAAAGTTGATACAGGACATAGTGGATAAGGTAAAGTTGATTCGAAGCCAAATTAAAGCGGCTCAAGATAGAAAGAAGAGTTATATGGATCAACATCGACGTGATACGGAGTACAGTATGGGAGACAGAGTTTTCCTAAGAGTGTCACCTTGGAGAGAGGTTTTGAGATTCGATAAAAAGGGCAAGTTGAGCCCTAGGTACATTGGTCCTTTTGAGATCATTGACAAGATTGGACCTTTGGCCTATAAGTTGGCTTTACCGAATGAGATGTCTCAGTTGCATAATGTGTTTCATGTGAGTATGCTTCGAAGATACCGATCGGATCCGACACATGTGATACTGGCTCAGGAGATTGAGGTTGCTAGTAACTTAAGCTATGTTGAAGAGTTGATCAAGATTATGGGATTGCAGATCAAGTAGTTGAGGAACAGGGTCATTCCATTGGTAAAAGTCCTTTAGAGGAACCACTCAACTGAAGAAGCAACAGGGGAGATAAACGAGCATATGAGGAGACAATATCCCCACTTGTTCGAATAAACAGGTAAGAATTTCAAGAACAAAATTTCTTATAAGGAGCTTAGAGTTATAACATCCCAAAACCTATTGGAGGCTAGAATAGTAAATATGAGTGATTAATGAGAGCTTAGAAATGCATTTTTCCATGCTCATGCATAATATGTCATACATATACACATGAATAGTAAAAGTTTTGCACCCGAAAATAATTGTACATGCATTCATGAATGATTTCGGGTTTAATTTAATTGATTTGGGATTTTTGAAATTTTAGTGAATTTTGAATTTATCTATATTGGAAATATTATTGATTAGAGGAAATATTGTATTTGTGAATTCTGGTGAATTTAGGATTTACTTTCAGAATTTATAGAGTATTGTGGAAATAGGGAACAAAAAATCAAAAGATATTTGGAGATAGTTGAATTGTAAAGATGGGAGTTAGAGAGTTTAGTTCAAAAGAAACTTAGTTAGAGCTTAGATCATAGGAAAGTGACAAGTGTCAAGTTGTTTTTGTACCTTTGGTAGAAGTAGGTTACTGTTCTCTGAGAGTTGAAAGGTTAAGTTTTGTCTTGTTAACTTCTTCATAATCACCTTCTTCGAACTTTCTTCAAATACACAAAGTTTTCCATTAAAATCCTTCTGAGCGATTTCTTTACTTTTCCTTTTGCCTAAACCAATCCCATCTTGCTATTGTCTATTCTATCCTAAGGAAAAACCAGAAGATGGTTAATGTTCTCAGTGGTTTACGTAAATTTGTATGGAGTTAGGGCTTGAAGATAGTTGAAGCTTTTGGAGTCTTCAACAAGAAAGTAGTTAATAAAATTGTTTAGAGTTGTGGATTTAAATAAAGTTGATGAATTTATTTTCAGTGCATGATCATGGCATTTATGTACATTTATATTCTTAAACATTGTGTTAAGGGGATGAAAATTGTGAATATGGTGTTATTTGGTTTTTGATGGATTGTTAGTGATTAGATGTTGTGGAAATGGTTCTTGGAGTTGAAATAGCATTGAAATGGTGTATAGGTTTAGTGTAGAAGATTAAAGTTTGGAAAGTTGAAACATGCTCTGTTTCTTCACTATGCATATATGCATGAATATATAGGTATTTATACGTGAGTTGATGAAAACTTAGAGTTGTTCAAGAAAAAGGTTTTTGAGTTGAGGAATATAGATAGTATCATTTGTGAAGACATATCGTCTGTGGAGAAGTATCATCTTAGGTTGACTTCTACTTCGCCTTAAGTTGATCATCAATATTGTCTTAGGTTAACTTCTGCTTCGTCTTAAGTTGACTATCAGTATCGTCTTAGGTTGACTTCTTCTTCATTTTATGTGGACCATCAGTATCGTCTTAGGTTGACTTCTGCTTTGTCTTAAATTGACCATCTGTATCGTCTATAAATATGTATCGTCTGTGATGACATCATATTGTCTATGATGATGTCATATTGTCTGTAAGGAAGCATCGTCTGTAAGGATGTATCGTCTGTAAAGATGTATCGTCTGTAAAGATGTATCGTCTATGATGATGTCATATCATCTGTGATGACATCATATCATCTTAAGTTGGCTCCGCTTCGTCTTAAGAGTTGCATCCTCTTAAGTTGACTTTGCTTCGTCTTAAGTTAACTCCGCTTCATCTGCCTCTTTGCTTTGTTTACTTCTTGCTATCGTCTACTCTTTGCTTCGTCTGCTTTTTGATTTGTCTGCTTGTCAATTCGTCTGCTTTTTGATTCGTCTACTCTTTGATTTTTCTTCTTTTTTGTCATTCGTCTGCTTTTTGTCATTCGTCTACTTCTCCCATTCGTCTACTATCTGCTTCGTCTTATGTGGACAAAACCTTGGTTGATTCTTTCAGCCATAACTTTGTCGTCCAACCTCCAAATGACCTGATTTTTAAAGAATTGGATTCATAACACATTTCTATCTCTCCATAGTAGTTATAGATTTTTTTTGAGTTAAAAAAGATTAATCTAATCAAAGTAAGGGTATCGGTTGGAAGAGCATGAACTAGATTTTTTACTAAACGTATTCCTGTATTTTATTGATATCTTGATCTGTAAATTTCCAAATGAGATAATTTTTTATTTTAAGTAAACTAGAGATATAGGCATAGAAATTGTCTCAAGAAGTCAAATTATGATTCAGTCTCTAAGATGTCGAATTTTTTTATGGAAGCTATACATAGTACATTGTTGTGGACATGAACAACCCAATAATGTTTAAGGCATATCTTCCAAATTATTGAACCAAACTGAGTGATTTTGATGTCAATGGAATCATAAGACATAGAAGAACACTTTTCTATAAGAGAGTATGACCAAATTACCTCATTTTCACCTTCTGATTGAACGTGAATAGTAGACTTGAATAGGGTGTCTTGGAAAGATCTGAAGTGATTCAATGAGAAAAGAATAGAGATTTTAATGATTTTAGTGAGGCATAAACCTAAGTATAAATTATACTTAGATGAGTTTTAGATATGAGAATGATTTTGTGAAGGGAATTGATGGTAAGATACCCAGGATTGTCATGAACATGCATCGTACATATTTCATTTTGTTCATAGGCACTATTAAACACTTATGATTGTATAAATTATGATACTTGTGTATGTTGTTTGATATAGAGGAGCAACTGGAATATCAACCTCCAAACATTGCTGGTCCATCTAGGCAATAGCATATTAGAGCATACTGTTAGTCAACCTAGATGATTTCCTATGATTGATTTGTTTTGAATTGACTTGATTTGTTAAACTTCCATATTACTGAATTGTTTCTGAATTTCGGACTTAAAGTCCGAGGAGTTTAATAGTTAGGAATGTATTGTAAGTGCTTTGATTTGATATGGATTTCTGAATGTTATTTGATTCTCAATAAAAGTTGAATGTCGGACTTAGGTCCGATGATTATAAGCTTTGTTTGAGCATCATATGTGATTGTGATATATGACATATATGTATTTGATGTATTTCATAAAATTCATATTCAGATAAAGGCGTTGTGACTTAAGTAGCCAATTTGAAGCGCTTCCACATAGAGCTTTGCTCCGTGATTTCTGATTCTACATGTAGAGCTATGCTTCTTGATTATGTTCTGATTGAGCCCTACGGGCCAGTATTTGTATAAATTTGTGATAGGCACTCAATCACAATAATAAGAACGAATGTGAGTCTCATATATATAACATTGATATAAAATTGAATTTCTTTGAATGTTTTGTAAAGCTGAAATGAGTGACCATATGATATACCATGGTATGTGAGTATTTGAATAATAAATGTATGTTAGAATGAATATTTTGTGTAGTAATGTGATGTGTGTATGTGATCCAGTGAAATCATCAATGATGGTTCACTCATTGAGTTTACAAAACTCATCAAAAATTGCAATGTGGCTTTTCAGGTAAGAGACAGGAGACCTAGTGCTTTAGACAGGACAAAAAGGGCCCTTTAGAGAAATCATGGCTCAAAGGTCGGTCAGCTGAGATTTTTTTGACAGATTATTTAGACTTTGAATATTTTCCCCTTTCATATAGCACTTTTGGATTAGGTTTTGATGATGTACATGTAACGAGTGTTGAAAGACACAATGTAGACATTCGGTTTTTACGCAATGAAATGAGGAAAAAGTTGGTTTTAAAATATTGTGGTTTTTCTTATGATGTTTCATAAGTGAATTATGATATCATGCCATGTGAAGTGAATGAAGTGATCGATTGTAGCTCGTCCTTATCATAGGATATGTACAAGAATGACCTCTGGGCGTCCCGGTGCGTATCCTACGTTAAAGGGGCGCTACATTAACCCAGGGTATTAGAAAGTGTGCAAGACGCTAAGGTGTTGGAGAATTTCTTATGGGATATGGAGCAGTACTTCGCGACTGCTAGGGTATCCGATACTGAGAAGGTCAATGTGACGGCCACATACTTGGATGGTGATGCTAAACTCTAGTGGAGGACGAATACATCTACGGAGACCAGTGCGGGTAGAACTCTCGTGAAAATATGGGTGTAGATGAAGAAGGAGCTCAAGGATCAGTTCCTTCCCATAAATACTTCTTGGCTCACAAGAGATTTCTTGAAGAAGCTCAAGTAGGATGGATCGGTAAGAGAATATGGCAAATCATTTAGTTCTCTAATGTTTGATATTGAGAATACGTCAGACGAGGACAAACTCTTTAATTTTCTATCTAGATTACAACCGTAGGCTCAAATGAAGTTATGGAGGCAAAACATGAAGGATGTGGTTAGTGCAATCGCAACAGCTGATGCCTTGGTGGATTTTCAAATAGCGAAAGAATTTAAGGTGAGCTCCTCAAATTCTTCCATGGGCAAAGGCCACGCCTAACAGGAGAAGACTAAGGGGAAGAAGAAGAAAGACTCCAAGAAGGGGGATTTTAAGGACAAGGTCAAATAAATGGTGGCACTAAGAACGAGAAGATTTCCTCAAAGAAGGGCAAGGTTTCTTGTAACTTGTGCGGTGGTCCACACTTTGCCAGAGAGTGCCTGAGAAAGGAGAAGTTAAATGCCCTAATTACTGAAGAAGACGGTTGATCGCGGCTCTGTCGTTTCGATCTAAAGATCAAACCCTTGGAAGCCGAATAAAAAATAATTTAATTCCAAGGATT
>JANITX010000009.1:56571801-56594352 GCA_027564395.1 Erythroxylum ulei | reverse complement strand
ATTCCTAAGCTTGGCCTCTATGTCCTTAAGGATCGAGGGGAGGATAAAATGAGAGGACCAGTAGACATGGAAAGTGGAGAGGACTGAAATAACCAGTTGGAGACGACCCGCATAAGAAAGGCTCTTATGGGTCCAACGATTGATCCTATTATCAATACGATTGAGAAGGATAGCACAATCCGGTTTGGACAGACGACCTGTTATGAGGGGAATACCGAGATATCGAAAAGGGAGGGAACCTTGCCTAAGACCAGAAACAAGAGACATCCTCCGATTCAGAGAACTAACATCCGGTGAGAGGTAAAACTGACTCTTGGAAGTGTTCATTTCCATGCCAGAGAACTGAGAGAAAGTAAACAAGGAATCAAGCAAAATCTGAGCGGAGATCAAATCTCCATGGCAAAACATTAAGTCATCTGCAAAAAGAAGATGGGTAATCTTAAGACCTTGACATCTCCAATGGTATTTGAACTGAGGGTCAGTGTCTACGGTCACACTCAAATGCCTAGAGAATACTTCCATGCAGAGAATGAAGAGGAAAGGGGAGAGGGGATCTCCCTACCGTAACCCAGATTTACCTTTAAGGAAAGTAGTAGGAGACCCATTAACAAGAATGGAATAAGAGGGGGTGGTGATGCATTCTCGAACCCACACTATGAACCTCTGTGGGATACCCACTGCTTCTAATGTATTAAGAAGAAATTCCCAATGGATGGAGTCATATGCTTTGCGGAGATCCACTTTAAAAGCACACCGCTTATGAGAATTTGAAATGTGGTAGTTCTTGAAAATTTCTTGGGCTAAAAGGATGTTATCTCCGATACGACGATTCTTGATAAATGCACTTTGATTAGGGCTTACTATAAGAGGGAGAATAGAACTAAGGCGATTGGCCAAAATTTTAGCAATTATCTTGTAGATCAGATTACAACAGGATATGGGCCTAAAATCTTGGACATTGGAAGGATGAGTTGTCTTGGGAATAAGGGTAATCAAAGTTGAATTAATCTCTTTTAAAAGTTTGCCCTGAAGGAAAAAGTTCTGGATAGCGGCTGTAACTTCCCCCCATATAATTGTCCAAGCCTGACGAAAAAAGTGCCCATTAAAACCATCAGGTCCAGGAGCCTTATCAGGATTAAGAGAATGGAAAGCCTCACATATTTCGCTAGGGGAGACTTCAGCTTTTAAAGCATGGGAATGAATGCCCACAAGAGGCTGAGGAAAAAGAGGAGTGACAAACTCCTTAGAGGAATGGAGAAACTTAGTAGCTCCTAATGAACCTTTGAAGAAGTCCAGAAAATGAGATTGAATAGCACTAAGCTCCACAACCAGCCTGCCATTACCCACGTCTAGAGAATGAATAGTATTTCTGTTCCTGTTAGCAAGAAGAGACTTATGAAAAAATTTTGTAATACGATCACCTTCCTTCAGCCATTTGATTCTAGAAGCTTGTTTGTAAAAGGACTCTTGATCTTTGAGGGATCGGTAAAGGTCACGAATGGCTACTGATTCTCTATTTAGGAGAAGGGTGGACCTTGGGAAAGACCGTAGTTGGTCCTGAATGTGGTTCAACTGATGCTGACAGTGAACAACTCGGCCATTGATATCCCCTATCTGATTAGAATGCATAATTTTGAGAGTGGCCTTGACCAGCTTAAGTTTAGAAACCACCCTAAACATCGGAGTACCAAAGACAGGAGAGGCCCAAGCATTCTCAACAACCCTTAGAAAATTGGGCTGAGCAGCTAAAAGGTTGAAGATCATTTTCATCTTAGTTAATCTCTTTTGCTTAGTCTATCACTTCTAGCTTATTTCCTCTTCATTCCTACTTCCATTTCAGTTTAATTTCAATCACAAACAAATCATGGTCTATATTTGATCATTAACCCAAAAACAGAACATATGCATGCACCTATTCATTATCAATTTTCTGCACATATATTTTGCTCCTATATCACCATCTATCACCATATATGCTACTATTTAGACCACCCATGAAGAAAAAAGCTTAACTTACATGTTTACCTCCAAAGCTTCTTCAAATCTTGAAATAACCCTAGCCTCCAATCATCACCCGATAATCACCTTTTAAGGTGGAATTGGTTGGGTTTTTATCAACATAAAGAGCAGGACAAAGTGTTGAAGTGGTAAGGTGAAGGATGATACAAAAGCTCAACCTTAATGGGTGGGTTATAAGAGCATCATGTATGAGAGAAAAAGAGATGAAGAAGGTGAGAGTATTTCGTGAAAATGAAAGACATAACAAAATGAAGATGGTCTTTCCATAGATGTAAATAAATGTGGGTTAAAAAGCTTGGTAAGTGTCACGACACTTACCACATAAAATAAATACTAATGCCTTTCATTTATGCTACTACGTAACTCTTAATAATAAGTCCATTTGTCTCCCAAATTTCTACTTTAATTGTCTACAAATTCTCAATATCATTTTCTCAATAAATCCAAAGTCATCAATGAAATTTCTTCAATATCATTTAATTATTATTTCTATTTTCATTCATCAATTTATTTGCCAAGTGGCATTTTTCCTAAGCCAGTATACCCAACATTTATCGAAAATTTCCCTTAAAATTCACCAAAATTCTAATCCAATATTTATACTTCTCCAATTTGATTTTCAATACAAATAATTCGCAATTCTCATAGAAGCACATTTATAATCAATTATACCCGGAATGTCAATGAATGCACGTACAGTCATTTTAATGTGTGCAAAAACTCAAATTCACATGTGTGTATGTTAACATTATGCATGAGCATGAAAATGTTGTTTTCTTAATCTCTTTTTGATCTCACATGTACCGTATTTTTGGGCTCTAACTCTTAATATGGGAACGGGATGTTACACTTGATCTGATGAATCCCTTGTCTAATAACTCTTGTAGTTGAATCTTCAACTCTTTCAATTCTACTGGTGTCATACGATATGGTGGTATAGATATTGGTGTCGTCCCCGGGACTAAGTCAATAGTGAAATTAAACTCCCGATGGCAATAAAAGTAACTCCTCCAAAAAGACATCAGGAAACTCGCACACAATAGGGACATCTCCCGGTTCGACCCTCTATTCTGAAGTGTCAACCATATGTGCGAGGTATGCTTGGCACCTTTGATGAATCAACCTCTTAGCCTTGATCACCAATATCAAACAACTCAGGAATATCCGTTGGTCACCAACAAATATAATCGGGACTCCACCCTGAGGGTCAAACTCCATCTCTTTCTTCAAACAATCAACCCTGGCGCGATACCTCTCTAACCAGTCAATCCCCAATATCACCTCAAAATCTCGGAGATCAAGGGGAATAAGATCTGCCTCTAATATAGCATCACTGATCTTTATCTCACAGGCTGTATATACTTCATCGCAAGACATTTGCTCTCTATGAGGAGTGACTACAATGAGAGGGGGATCTAACGGCTCCAGGGGATGACGAATGTCCTTAGCGAAGGTCACACTGACAAAAGACCTTTGCGTGCCAGTGTCGATCAAAACTTTAGCATCTCTATCGAAAACACACATAACACCTTATAACACTATAAGTTAGCACTCATACTATTTAAGAATTTACCGATACTGTACAAAACATGCATCAAAACATAACAATATAATGACAAAGAAATATTCATCCAAAAATCGCCTATAATGGTGTTCAGATTGGCTCGAACGTCCTCCTCTATCATTGCATAAACTCGTGTTTAAGCTCGCGAAGCTGGGCATTGCTGACTAGCTGGAAGTGTAATACTGCCACACCAATCCTTTGTGTGGATCCAGACGATTGAGGACCTACCCTGGCAGTCTCCCCTCTGCGTCTCACTGGCTGTACTGAGCTGTCTCCTCCTCGAGTAAAATTCCAAGTCAGTTGTGGACAATCTCTCCTCATATGCCATGTCTCTCCATACTGAAAACACTTTCTTGGCTCTGTACACTTACCTGAACGTACCTTTCTGCAGTTTCTACATTGCCCAAACCGATATGATCAAGCTCGAGAAGCAGAGATAGTAGTAGGGGCAGTGCTCTGACCTCCTAGTTGTGGTTACCATAAGTGGACAGCTGATGATGTAGTACCTCCCATACTACCTGGTGTTGAACTTAAATGGCTCCTCTTAGGCTGATGGCTGAAGGAACCCCCTCTTTTCCTTTTCCGATTCTTTTCCTTCCACTGTTTCTCGTGCTCTTTCACCAACTTCTTGGCTCCTTTGGCCAACTGTACCATCTCTTTGAATGTGGTAGTGGGGGTAATAGTCATCCTCTCCCGGATAGTCAAATGCAGTCTAGTCTCAAACTGAACACAGATTCTCTTCATCTGCCACATATTCAGGGACATAGATGGTGAGCTCTCTCAACTCTGTCTCAAACTCGTGCACTTACCTATTCCCCTATGTTAGTGTAAAGAAAGCAACCTTCTTTTGATCTTGATCAATTTGGTATAGTATTGTTCGTCGAATTCACTAATAAAATCTCTCCATGTCATCTTATTACGGTAATGTCCCTGGACATTTTCTTACCAAACTCTAGCATTACCCTCTAGCAATTGGATAACTACTTTCAGCTTCACCTCATCAGATAGCCCTATATCATGAAATGTCTCCGCAGTCCGCCTCATCCAGGTTTTGGCCTCTGTAACATCTCCGCGCCCATCAAAAGTACCACATCTGAGGTTCCTTGCCTCTTTGATATACCTCGAGGTTTCAAACATTAGGTGTTGCCCTGATGTATGACAAGGTACCACTACTGGCTACTGTGGTGGTGGTACTTGTGGTGGCATTTGTGGCGCTCCAACCCTAGGCTGCTGCTGCGTAGTGTACTGTGCCCACCATGTCATCACCTGCTACAGAGCCTCCCTCGGTACCAGTGGTAAATTCGGCTGCACTACCGCTGTGGTGTTACGGTGTGAGGCTGCCTATAAGTCAAAAAGCTAGCAACCGCTGGTTCTACTACTGCTTCAATGTTATGTTCCTTTGGCTCGGGTTGCAAAGGTCCAACGTTGCGATGCCTTCCCCTTCCTCGTCCAACCATGCTATCACTATAAAATAAAAGAAAAGACATTGTTTAATAAAATAAATTAGGCTAAGCCTAGCTTATCCGATATCCTAAACATCCCAAGGATCATCGATAGGTACTCTGATCGAGGTCGAAATCATCCGACCATTAAGGACGTCAAATTAACAATCCAAGACTCATCTTCTCGACCAAAGGCTTTCGATGCCCTAACCCGACTCTTAATGCTCATGAACTTTTTGAAAATGGAAATAACACTTTTGAAAATGTAAAACCATGCTCTGATACTAATTTAATTGTCACGAGCCGGTACCACATCGGGCCTATAACAACCGCCGTATACTTGGGCTAAGGACACTCACAGTATCCTTAATCCGACTATGCAAGACTAACTGAATATCTCTCTCCCTTTTTAAAAAAAAATTAGGCAGCACAACGGCTGTATTTTAAAAATCCAAAAAACTGCAAACAATTTTAAATACACTTCTATATTCACACCAAAAATTTAACCACAACTTCAGGAGTTTAAAGTCCACTCAAAGCAACCTCAACAACAGTATTAGAGTTCATACATAAGGTCTTTTACAATGAAAAAACAGCCAGGAGTTAAACTTAAAAAATCATAAAGCATATTCACATAACCAATCCAAAGAAAACAGCTTATAAGCACTAGAGACTACCCACGTGCAGTAATATCCCGAAAATTTCAAAAGACCGCACAATCCTCACAGAGCTTCAAGCTTACTAAATTAACCTGCATGGTTGGAAAGTGGAAGGGGGTGGGTACACTACGTACTCTGTGAGCTGGAAAAACATATATCGTGAATAGAAGTCGATACACACTAATATGATATAAATAACCTATAAAGTGAACATACAACACATAGAAAACAAATAGGCCTAGCCTATGACTCAACGTATACTGGTTAGGAATCATATAGGCCTATCCTATTAATTCACTCATCCGATGAACATAGGTTCTAATTCTAGTACACAAAAGCATAAAAACATCATATGTATAAATCAAATCTCTTCATAAGACAAATATTATGATAAGCCAAAACAATCATGTGTGACACCACTAGTCAGCCAAACTAATGTGCACACCCACCGATCCTTAGTGTTGGCTCGACTTTCGTCTGTAGTGAGTACGGACTACAGTCGACAAGAGCGTCATGACCCTAGGTGATGACCTTATTGGTGTCCAGACCCTAGGTGTGGAATCACCCACAAGTCCCGTAAAAGGCGTCAATAAGGGGACTCGACTTTTATGTACTGAAGTGAATCACACGTTAATACAAAACTTATTATACGATATACAAATGCACAAGAAGGGGGGTTGAATTTTGTATTCTTTTTCGATAATCCCCTTCGTAAACAAGTTTTTCTTTTCACAGAAACTACTGAAAATTATAGTTGTAAGGTATTTTCAGACACTTGTGTAAAACTAGTAAGATCGAAAGTTAAGAGTCAAGAGAGAGATTGAGAGTTGAGAGATGTTGACACAACAATTTTTATACTGGTTCACCCCCAAACCGTGGGCTACGTCCAGTTTGTTGACAAGTATTCTTTGTTTCCGAGCCTCTTTAGGTCTTTTACAATCAGTTTTCTTTCACACTTAGCCTCTTCAGGCTATCTGTACTTCTTTCAACTGAAAGATAATTTGAGTTTTGTTACAGAAAAATAGCTCTATACTTTTCGCACAATAATTTCTCTCAAAAATTGCTAAGCTTTTTAATTTCGCTAACTTCTGCAGTCTTCGACTCCAACTCATATTTATAGCCTTCGTCTTCAACTGCTTCTTGATTCTTGTTTCTTGATCTTTCAAGAATCAGTTATTCAGTTGAGTTCTGTAACTAACACAGACTGATTTGTCATCCGACGTGCTTTGCTTCTTTCGTCTGCTTTCTTTCGTCTGTTTTCTTTCGTCTGCTTTCTTTCGTCTGCTTTCTTTCGTATGCTTTCATTCGTCTGCTTTTTTCGTCTGCTTTCTTTCGAATGCTTTCTTTCGTCTGCTTTTTCCGTCTGCTTTCTTTCGTCTGCTTTTTCCGTTTGCTTTCTTTCGTCTGCTTTTTCCGTCTGCTTTCTTTCGTCTGCTTTTTTGTCTGTTTTTTTCGTCTGCTTTTCATTTTAGCTTCCGTCTGCTTTTCATTTTTGCTTCTGTCTGCTTTTCATTTTAATTCCGTCTACTTTTCATTTTAGCTTCCGTTATTATTTGTTCCTCATCAAAATCATTAACGTAAAGTCATTTTGACTAAACAGATGTGTCATCCATTAAAACGTAAAATTCAAAAGGGAGGATGGATTATTGAAACAAAACAATTGAACCTAAATGCTATTAAAAACTAAATCTAATTCTACTGATTAAGTTCCTCCCCCACACTTAACTAACATACTCATGCATAACAATGTCATCTCATTTTCAATCAACATGCACCAGTACGTTGTAAGTGAAAGAAGAGAAACAAACTAGTGCTTAAGTTGGGTCATTCAACTCCTGGAGGATGTTTTACTCAAAGCCATTTTGTGGCGAGGTAACTCGACCACTTTCCCATTCCGTGCTACCATCCTCACCCAGTAGTCCACCTGAAACATTAGTAGAAAAGACTTCCTTCAAGAAATCATCAGTTAATGGGTTCATCGCTCGTTCAAATTGAATGCATGCATCATCAACAACCATATCAAGCATATTAACTCCTAGACGTGAATAGTCCTCATGGGGGTGCTTCATACATATTGAAGCTTACCTGTTGATCACTTACCTCCATGCTGATCTTACCTTCCTTCATGCTGATCATGGTACTAGTTGTTCTTAAGAAGGGTCGCCTGAGAATTAAGGAAGTATCCTGCACAACTTCAGAAGACATATCAAGTACATAAAAATCATCATAAAATACCAAAACTTTTACCTGGACCAGGATGTCTTCGATAATGCCCACTGGATGCCTAAATGATCTATGAGCCAGTTGTAACACAACAGATGTGGGCTGCAAACTCTTAACCCCTAATGATTGATAAACAGACTTGGGCATCACATTAGTTGCCACCCCCTGATCTAGCAAGGCTCTTCCTATGGTGACTTTCCCTACGATGCATGGAATGGTAAAAGATCCAGGGTCTTGACACTTGACAGGTATTTGAGGTTTAAACAAGGCAGACACATTCGAACTCACTTGGACTCTCTCATTGGGCTTGAACTTCCTCTTGTTGGTGCACGAGTCCTTGAGATATTTAGCATAGGCCGAAACTCTTTTCACTAAATCAAGCAAGGGAACATTCACCTCTACTTTTCCAAACAGATCAATGATATCTTTTTCATGCTTAATCTCAATCATACGCTTGCTCATTAAATATGAATTTGGAAAAGGAAGGTCTTGAAGATTTACCTTCTTACCTTTGGCTTCATGCTTGCTTGATTCCTCATGCTCAGCTTTTGTTCTTGGAACTTTCTGAAGTAGCTCCTTTGTCCTTGGATGCAAACTTCCTTTCTTTCAATAAGGTCTCTTCCTTGACACTCTCTGATTTCTTGATTTTTTCCTTCGGTATAGGTGCTTCTTCACTCTCAATTTTTTCATCACTTGCTTCCTCTTCTTAAGTATCTAAGCTCACTTTTTTCCCACTTCGCAAGCCAATTGCATTCAGACTTTTTGGATTCATTAACGTGTTAGAAGGAATCATTCCACTACTTCTTGCTTGGTTCTCGCTTAAATTGTTAGATAATTGGGTCATATATCAATTGATATTTTCTGCCTTTGTTTCCCATTGATCCATTCTCTTCTCTAAAGCATTGAACTGAGCAGCTATCTTAGAGGAATCCTGCTGGATGAGAGTAGCTGGTGTATTGAATTGATTAGTGTTAGAATTCCTCTCTTCCTTCATCAAAGTCATTATGTTTTGTAGCATTTGATTGGTGTCCTCTTTGGTTGGAACAATCAGAGCTTGCTGCTGGTTAGGGAACTAGTTAGTGGAAGGTCCAGCTCCTCCTCCTTGTTGAAATCTACTCGAAGCTCTACCCTCTTCATTTCTCCAACTAAATCTGGGATTAGCCTTTCATCCCTCATTGTAAGTGTTGGAGTAAGGGTCCCATTTCTTATTGGTCCTCATTGGATATACTGCAGATACCTCCTCATACTGTCCTGGGCATGCACTTGATATATGCATAACCAACCCACAAGTATCACAATTGGGTGTGGTAAGATCCATTGATGATGATGGGCATTGCACATTCAGATTGTTCAATTCAGCAGTGATGAAAGATAATTGCGATGTGATTCTATTTTCCAAGGATTCCACCTTCGACTCCAAACTTTCCATTCTCTTAGCTTAAGCTGTTAAAGCTCTTAGTTCATGCACTCCTCTGGAATATCTCACACTATACTGTTGATGATTCAGAGCCATCTTCTTAATCAAATCCCATGCTTCCGAAGAGGTAAGATCAATCAAAGATCCTATTGATGCCGCATCCAACATACCCTTATCTTGACTCTTCAACCCATCATAAAAGTACTGCACTAACTGCTCATCAGGTATCTGGTGATGGGGGCATCTGGACAGTAGGTCTTGGAAGCGATTCCAATAGTCATAAAGAGACTCATCATAATCTTACTTTGTTGAATAAATCTCCTTCCTCATTGATGATGTCCTGGAAGCTAGAAAGTACTTTTCTAAGAAAGCCTTCCTCAAATTGGTCCAGCTATGATAGGCATTCGCCACATGCCTTGGGAGGCTCATGTACCACTCCCGTGCCTTTCCTTCCAAGGATAGATGAAAAACCTTCCATAGAACTTGGTTTAATGACGCTCCCACTAGCTTCATACTTTGACAGATCATAGACAAGGATTTTAGGTGCATGTATGGATCCTCTCCTGCCAAAGCATGAAATTTAGGAAGGGAATTAATCAATAAGCCTTTTACTTCAAAATTAACATCAAAATTAAGGCAAGCAGTAGTAAATGGGTCATAGTTCACATCAGAAGTTGACGCTTCCTTAGTAGTTCTACGTCTTTGATTCCCTTTGTTCTCTCTAACTCTCTCACGCTCTCCATTTCCTCCATTATCACTATTTCTAGGTTGGTTTGCATGAAAGTTAGGATTTTGCATAAAAGCGAGATATTCAGCCATGATCACTCTTTCTCTAGACTCACTCTCACTAGTTGGCTGATTCGACTCCTCTTCCACAACTACCCGTCTTCTTTCTTGTTCTTTCCTCTCTTTTCTAATCTTCCTTAAACGTCTCTCAATCTCAGGTTGGAAAGGAACAAGTCTAACTCTCCGGGGAATGCACAAAAATAATTCAAATGAAAGAAATTATAACAAAATTTACTCATAATCACATAAAGTCAAATAAAAGGTGAGATGTGAAACATGTGAGTGTATGGAGTGTAAGAGTATGTATGAAGATGGGTATGTATGAAGGATGCTAAGTATGAAAAATCCAACTGTGAAAGTATGTTTTCGTTTGTGTTTTCTAAATGTATCCTATGTAAAAGAAAATTAAAAACTATACTATGGACAAGTATGATATTAAACTATCTAAAATCAAATCTAAAGGAAAAGGTTCCTATTATCAACGACAAACAAAGATGACAATGGCTAACCTAACAAAAACCAATTGCTTGGTTCCCCGACAACGGCGCTATTTTGATCGGCTACTCTGTTGAGTCTTTAGATTACTCCTTTGGAAACCGAATCTAAAATTTAATTCCAAGGATTGCAATATAGGATGCAACCTCGGGTTGTCTCACTTAATCAAAAGATTTAAGCTAGCCTAATTGTCAAAAATGCAAACTAAGTTGATAAAAAGGGGGGTTTTGGATCATTGGTAAAAATTAAGAAAATTGAACGAAATGAAAGAAAAATGTATAAAAAGGTATTTTTGGATTTTGGGAAATGAAAAGTGAAAACTCAAACAATGTTCAAATATGATAAAATTCTCTTGAAAACGAGCTTTGGCTATCTAGTTCAAAACAAATCTTTAGGGAGTGAAATTCACTAAGTTTTCGAATGATAAACCTTAAAGAACTCTTTAAGTCTAAGGTTTTAATCATACCTTGTTGAATGCATCTTAGTGTGTGTAATGGACAAGTTAATGCAAGTGGTCAAATTGGATCAAGTATAAGCTCAATGTCAAATACAACTAGGCAGATAAAAGAGGATCAACACAATCACCAAAAAGACATATATGAAACTTCATATATTAAAGCTTAATGTTCTACATCGAACAATCCATAACACAATGCTTAGTTCAAAACTTGATGAAACTTTAATCAAGAAGATCCAACTACAAAGCATAAATCCTAACTCAGAAATTCATAACAATGTAGTCAAACACTAATTACTACTCCCCTTTTGAAGCCCATGAACTCAAGTCATTGCTACATTTTCAAGAGGAAATGGTGCCTAGCCAAGCATCACTCAGGGAGCACTCACAACTGTAGACATACCCTTAGCATCTATGGCAGTAGCGACAAATTGATAAGAGTAACAATTAAGCGTAATAATAATGTTGAAGGATGAGAGTCAAGAGAATGTATAGTGGAATGTTGGCCTTCTCTTCTGTGAAAAAACCGTGCTTTATAACATAATGATTTTAAATGTTGGGTTGCGGGTTGGGTCAGAACAGTGAGAGATTTTTCCAAATATATTCAGATTTTTCGATATCGTCGCGACATACTTTTCCTGAAAGCTTTTATGCATTTTATAGATCCTTCGTCGAGGCGAAAGAATTAATCTTCGCTGCGGCGAACTTTTCCCGAAAGGTCAGGCTAGATTCCTCGCTCTTCGTTGCGTCAACAGATGGGATCGCCGTGGCGAACTTTTCCTGAAAGGTTTGTTCTCCTGTTGACTTCAATTTAGCACATTGACTCCTTCCTACAATCAAAATAACAATTTGCAGTATCAATTGTTCTTAGAAAAATCAAGGAATGCAATTAATACCAATTGTGACAATTTTTACTATCGAATCGCATAAAATAAAAGTACACACTTAAGGATTAAATTAACACAAAATCAAGAATTATGAGTCAAAAAGCATAGTAAAGGTTATGAAAGTGTTGCCAATTTTGATAATAAACTTGGGCTCAATCAACGACGTATATGTATTTGATGCATTTCATAAAATGTATGTTCAGATAAAGGCGTTGTTACTTGAGTTGCCAGTATGAAGCCCTTCCATGTAGAGCCTTGCTCCGTGATTTCTGATTCTGCATGTAGAGCTATGCTCCGTGATTCTGTTCTAATTGAGTCCTATGGGCCAGTGTTTGTATAAGTTTGTGATAGGCACTCGGCCACAACAATAAGAACAAATGTGAGTCTCATGCATATATCATTCCTATAAGATTGAAATTCATCAATGTTTTCAAAGCTGTATTGAATGACTATATGATATGCCATGTTATGTGAATATCTTAATAATAAATATATGTTTAAAATGACTAATTGTGCGATACATGATGTGTGTATGCGATCAGATAAAATCATCAATGATGGTTCACTCATTGAGTTCGCAAAACTCATAAAAAAAATTGTAACGTGGCTTTTCAGGCAAGAGACAGGAGACTTGGTGCTTTAGACAGGACTAAAAGGCCCTTTAGAGAAGTCATAGCTCAAAGGTTGATCAGTTGCGATTTTTGGACAGATTAGTTAGACTTTGAATATTTTCCTCTTTCACATAACACATTTGTATTAGATTTTGATGTTGTACATGTAAGGAGTGTTGAATGACACAATGTAGACTTTCAGTTTTTATGCAATGAAATGAGGAAAGAGTTGGATTTAAAATATTGTGGCTTTTCTTATGATGCTTCATAAGTGAATTATGATACCATGCCATGTGAAGTGAATGTAGTAATTGATCGTAGCTTGCCCTTATTGTCGGATATGTACTAGAACGACCTCCGGGCTTCCCGGTGTGTACCCTGTGGTAAGGGGGCGTTACATATATTTATATATATACAGATTAAGTGAAAAGTTAAATGAAAAGCTTCCCACAATTGATTATAGTATTATATATATACAACAGTGACCTTAATTAATACACTAATCTATTTTGACACTCGAAGAAAGATATATTTTGATCTTCTTAGCATATGTTATTACTATATTAGCATATGCTTAACGTTGCATTGTCAACCATATTTAACGTTTTCCTAGCTAAACCAATTTACACTGCAGAAAATAGTCAAATATGTTTTTAGGTTCAAATCCCTACTTCTTAGGATATAAAACATTTTAAATTGACCTTCTCTGTTCAAATGATTGCCAACAATTTTTTGGTTGAGCACCTATTCCATATAGTTGTGAAAAACTATTACTAATTTCTTAATAGTCTTATCTACCTCATAATCATTAATCCTTTCATCATCACCACCTACCTCAACAATTTTAACACCATTTAAAGTATACTCTCCCTTAATGGCCTTCAATAACCTCATGTGTTACATAACTCAATGTTAAGGTTAAACGTTGTATATAATACGGTCATAAAAGGAAGCGTACAAAAAATATGTAATTTTTTAGTAGGCGTCATATATATGATTCTTTATATCGAAACCCATTTTCTTATATCTATTGCATATAAATAACTTAAAAATAGAAGGCCAAATTGTATTGTTGATTCTTTACTAAGCACCATATCCAAAACAAATTGCATTGAGTGACCAACCTTATCCTCAAGAGTGGTGAGGCTAATAACACGATGTAAAAAATGAAAGCATGTTGATTGTGTGAACTCTTTATTCTTATAGTATTGTAACCATGACTTCCTTTCCAGAATTTATGCCAAAATTCCACATACTTATATATTATTTAGGAAAGTTTGATAATCAAATGTTTGCACAAATTTATGTAACTCTCATTTGAAATCTAATCTCATTCGAGTCATCCTATACAACTTCTCCATTCTTCTCAAATTTTGCCAAAATTTTAAGGGTTATTATTGTTTTAGATATCCTCACAAATTTGAAAAAAATTGATTTACCCCGCATCCTCAACCATGTTTAATAGTTCCACAGCCAAAATAATTTGCACCATATAATTAAACTAATCAAATATGTCTATTATGTTCAAACCACTATTTCTTAGGATTTTAAACCTTTTTGTTGAAAGGATGACCAATAATCTCATTATTTGACACTTATTCCTTATGATGCTGAGTAGCTATTTCTAGTTGCTTAATAGTCCAATAATAGTACCGTGTGTAGTAGCTAATACACTGCAAATCCTAAACAGAAAAGATGGTATCCTAAAGTCATGGGTTAGAATCCTAAGGACTCCTCAAAATCAAGTACAAAAACGTAAATAACTTTTATGTTAGTTCATTTAATAGTATTCACATATTTCTTCCATAAGAAAAAGAAAAGTATACACTACAACAAAACAAGGCATTTTTCCACACAAGAGAAGAGTACAATACTTTGGAAATGCATAAGATAAAATGCACAATTGTCATACCAGATCCACACTTCTATGTTGAAATCTATGGTAGCACTCAAATTACTTCAAAAAAATTCCCCTACAATCCTTAAGAGGGCCAGTCTTTAGTTCTGCAAAAACACCAACTGATGATGAGCTAGAGCAATGAAACAAACATTACCAAATAATTTCATCCCAAAAAGGAAACTACTGATGGATAGACAAATAACAAAATATAGCAATAACGATATTGTCACTGCATGCAATAATAAACAAGTATAAATATAAACAAATGAAAATGTGGTGTGCAATTACAAAGTGAAGTTCACAAGTTAACAAGCTTCTTGTATTAAACCAATCATTTTTAGGTCAGGTAAGCTTTATTACTATGTATGCAACTTTAGTGACAAATTCAGTTAATTCTAATAATTATATGAATTAGGCTATATATTATATTGTAAGGAACAAAACACCTTAACTATATATAAAAAGTGAGATGAAAACATTAGAATAAGGTTTTATATATGCATATTAATAAAAGTGGAACTCTATTACTCAAGTGAGTCTTGAAAAGCACATCCTACTACTCTTTCGTTCATCTCCATAATTCAAATCTCTATCACCAGCTTAACACTAGATTAATATTTTTCACCGTAGATTTGAATTATCAATATATATTGTGATTATGTCTATAAAGCTAGATCTTAATATCAGCTTAATTTTCTAGCAAAGCAAGCACTGACACACAAACCTAAAATCTACTAAGAAATTTTCAAGAATGAGATATAAAGATCAACTTTGAAAGCCTTAGTGTTGGTTAATTATCCCTTTTGTCTAAATCTAAAATTGTAATAGCCTTTAGTATTGGAGTGTCTTTATAAAGACATCCTTAAGCCAAACTAATCGAAGCTCTCCATACATGGTTTGTCTTGCAAGTTTCCATAGATTCGTTGCAAATTCTTTGACACATCTCATATATTCAAACACATACTCTTTTCCGTTAAAACTAATAAAAAAATTGCATTTAGGTATTACAACTAGTTAGCTAAACTAGAACCAAAGAAGTGAACCACAAGAGCTAGAAAAGTAGTATATTGATATGAAAATTATTATTCAAGGAAGACATTTCCTTCGTCTTTTCCGTTAATTAGAGTTTAACTTGATAGTGACTTTATTTCATCCCAAATCTAACTTCGATAACACATTGTGCCTACAAACTAAATTATGATACATAACTTAATTAGCTAATAGATTAGAATGCTTCCGATGAAGTGCGATAAAGAAGGGATATGGATGAGAGAAAAGGAGAGTTTGAATGTTAGAGATGGTACAATACTAGAAACCCGACGGCCTTAACTAAGAATTGATAATATTGTTCGAAGCTAGCTAAAACCCATTAGAAAAGCCATTTCAAACAAAACCCGATAGAGAATCATTTAAATTTTAACAAAATAAAATAACACACAAAGAGAGATAGAGAGAGAGAGAGGGAGGGAGAGGAGATTTGTGGGTATTTTATATAGTATACTTCGAATGTTACCCAACACCCACCACCCCCATCGCCCACCACAGAAAGTTTGAGCTTAAGCAAATCAAACACGAAGATAAAAGAGCAGTGGTCATCGGAATGTACCTTAGGAATCAACGAGCGCAGAGGAGCAAGGGCAAATTTGAGAGGGAGATTTGAAGTCGTGTGTATGCGTTGATAGTGCAGAGAGTGGGAGGCGCGATTAAAGAAAACGTTTGGGTTCAAAACGATACGCAAACGTTTAATAAACGATTGAGTTTTAATTTCTTTATCAACACTTTTGGGACGTTTTCTTCAGAAAATGTCGTGGTATTTATTTGGCCACGTTTTAATAATAAAACGTCCCAATAAGTTCTCTAAATCCACGAAGTTTTAGACGTTTCAAAAATTTCACGAAAAGTTTATACAATCTGCGACGGTTTCTAAATAAAACGTCGCAGATTGTATACTTTTTTTTGTAGTGACAATAAGGGCAACATCTTCTTTGTGGAGTGTCCTTATATTTCCTTGTATAGTATCCGTCCAAGACCTCTATATTAGCTCATGAATGAGCATCCCATAAGCCTTAGAGAACACAATTGGAGCCTCCCTACATAAAATTTAATATCGTGACTAGATTTCTTCATAATCTTCTTAATCCTTAATAAAGGACATAAGTAAGGACCAATTTTTATAGTAATTCTAATAGAAAGTATTTGTAGCTAGATTAACTAGTTATAGGCTATGTCTTGATGATGGCTTGAAGGTGAGTTCATAGTTAGCCAACTTAAAGCCATAAAATTTCTCAAAATGCTTCTATTTTACTTATTTATAAGTTACTGCAGTTGTTAACTAGCATGGTCCACTGGATGTTAACATTGGTGATTACTTTTTTGCCCTACCACTTTGAAGCTCTTCATCCAACAACACATCCAAAGCTTCAAGCAAAACAAGCTCCATCAAATTGGATTTTCAATTATTGGGTTTTATTATTGGGATTGATGTTTCACGTGAAGACCATATTATTGGTTTTAGGCTAGTAGTTTGCCTAACTTCAGATAAAATGGTTCCATTTATCTAAACTTAAATGAGCCACCAATGGATTTTCTCAAAATAATTTCATAGGCTAAGGTGCATATAGTATTTTGTAGGAAGTAACTCTTACATATGGAACAAATGAGGAATACAGAAGAGGGAAAAAAAGCAAGATGAACAAACAAACAGAGATGTTCAAATGAAGTGCAGGAAAAGAGGAAACAAACTTAAAAAATAGAGACAATGATATTAACAATAAGGTAAAGGGGACAACTATGCGGTAAACCATATTGGGTTAACTTTGGCTAACCACTTGCCACCTAAGTAAATTTAATTATATTATAATGGAAAGGGTTAAGGATATAATTATAATATTACAAACTTTCTTCTTCTACTAGTACTACTTATTGCTCATCATCCTTTATCTTTTTTTTTGTTCAAGTTTCTTGTTATTATATTAAAAAAGGAAAAAGTACAAATTTGATCAATTATTTGTGCTAATACTATTACTATTTGATAACAATTAAAAAGAATTAAGAATTTCGTTTTCTTAGAAGTTCAGAAATTTTTATTCCAAAATAATGATAACATCTTTTTTAACAATATCTAATTTGTTTACACTTTCATTTGTATTAATTGTAATAGGGCCACCATTGTTTTTGTTATATGGTAAGCTTTTGAGCTTAAAATGAAATAAGACAAGGTTGGAACAGTGACTTGTACTACCTTCAATATAAAGATTGAGTTTGGTTACTTGATTTGCAATGAATAGGTTTATGCAAACTTTAGATCTTCATTGATATATTATAAATGCTATAATAATGCCATTACTGAGTAAGCAGAATACCTTGTCTCAATAAAAACTATACCATACATTCTTGCATCCACTACCATGATTATGTATAAATAATACCACCACCTATAATAAATAAGTCACATGTTCACCTTAAAATGAGAATATCATCATTTTGATATTAAGATATCTTACTTTAATTAAAACTATACAAGAAATCCAATACTACGATTTCACATAAAGTACCAATACTGATAATACATAAGTAACACATTAACCTTTAAATAGGAATAACATCTTCAATATGAAGAATACCATGCCTTAGTTAAAACTATATTAGGCCTTCACAAATCTAATACTACAATTATATTCAAAATATACCACCGCCCATTATAGATAAGTGATATGTTCACCGTAAAATATGAATACCATCACTTTAATATTAAGTAACCATGCCTCAGTTAATACTCTACCAAGCTTAAGATAACCAATACCATGATTATATTTAAAAAAAAACTATAGGCAATAGACACATTCACCTTTAAATAGGAATCCTATCACTCAGTACTAAGAATTCTATAGCTTAGTTAAAACTATATGAGATCTTCATATGTTTAGTACCACACTTTTGTTAAAAAAATATACCACTTCCTATAATAGATAAATCATATGTTCATCCTTAAATGAGAATGCCATCACTTTGATATTATGATACCATGTCTTAGTTAAAATTATAACAAAGCTTCATACATCCAATACCTATACTAGGACTTCAGAAATCCAAAAAAAAAATACCACCAACCATCATTGATAAATGACATGTTTACCTTAAAATGATAATAGCATTATTAAATTAAAAGTATACCATTGCTTCAAACATCTAATAAAATGCTTATGTAGAAAAAAAATACCAACACTGGAAATACATAAGTCACACCTTTACTTTCAAATGGGAATATCATCACTCAGTATGAAGAATATCATGCCTTAACAAAAACTATACCAATCCTTCATATATCTAATACCACATTTATGTTGAAAAATACCACCAACCATTATAGATAAATTACAAGTTTACCTCAAAATTATAATACCATCACTTTGATGTTAAATACCCTGTCTTGATACAAACTATACAAGATTGAATAAATTTTGTATGAAAATTTTGTAAAACTTTTATAAGCTACCTTAGGACTAAGTAACAAGAGTAAAAGGTGAATTTTCTATTACTAAGTGAAAATAATGGAAAGCATAAATATCAAGGACATATATTAGAACACACATATGCACTACACTATTAATTACACGATCATGTATTGAACTACATTCTTGTTATGAAATTTAAAGGAATAAATATTAATTACAAAGATTGACACCTGCATTTATAGATGACAGACCCCTATCTTGAAAGGACTAGGCAATCCACCCGGCACCCCACAGTGACCCTCTAGTCGATGTCTAATCTGACTGGAAAGTTCCTATAGAGCTAAGCCTGTTGCGCTTTTTTATCGAAAAGATTTAACTCAACATTCATAAATATAACAGTAGAGTTTTTTTAAAACCATTTTATTAAAAATTTTGACAGAACAACGGCTGTATTTTGACATTCTCAAAATTTTCAAAATCCCTGTCAAAGTTTAAAACACATCTATAACCACATCAAAATCCTTAGTACAATTTTTGGACTTCAAGTCCATTTACAAACAATCTCAACAATTAATTCAATAATCTTTTTAAAAAAAACTAAAACATATTAGTGCATTTAACTTTAAAACATTCATATACATGCATTATTTACAAAAAATACATTCTAAAACATATTCATGAATATGTAAAGGTTCCCAAAATATTCACAAGGAAAAAATTCCTATATAGCAGTATGTGATGAAGTTGACTAATCGTGAGGTGGAGTCCCTGTTGTTGAATCCCCTAAAAATGCACCTGGGAGGTTTCATTTAAAAAAAAAAAGAGAGATTGTGAGCTAAACAAGGTTAATAAGTGTTAGATTTTCTATTCAAATCATATTTTTCAATTTAAGCCTCTCTAAAACAAATTCATCTTAATTCTTATAATTTAATACTAATATGAAACATATATGCTCTCAGAAATCAAGTTTCTCAAATCGCTTTTTAAATAAGTAGTGGTAACATTAAAAATGTCATGAATTTCTTACACGACATAACCTATCATTAACTTCTTTACCATATGGTACCCTTAGGCATAAAGTCACAGAGTTGGTTCTGCATCGCTTACCTGTGACTGCTAATCCACTAGTTATAGAGTTGGTTCTACATCGCTTACCCGTACTAGGATAACTACTATGCATCAGTATTTACGAAGTTGGTTCTGCATCGCTTAGCCACAACTGATTAATCACTAGTTACATAACTAATTCTACATCCCTTACCCGTACTAGGTTAACTGTTATACACTAGTATAATAGCATGTATAAAACCAATCGGTATACCATATCCTTTTTATCAACCAATAATATTATCTCAATGTAAACTTAAATCATATAAGATTTAACTTTCAAACCTCAATTTATATATTGCTAAAAATATTCACTTGTAATGCATCATTCACATAAAACTTATAATCAATATTCATTTCATGATATAATAGAAATTGTTTTCATAAAATCAATTTAAAATACACTCACTGTTTTGCAAACTTATCACCATGAACACTCACACGTTTGGTGCGTTTCCTTTAGCTAGGTAAAATGCATTTTACTTAGGCATTTATTTACAAATTCAGAAATATGACATTAAAACTATAATTCTATTTAACTAAATTTGAGATTAGTATTTAATCGCGTAACACATATGTTAATAATATTTCTGTTTATTTCCGTAAGCTAACCTATTGATCTTCATTTCCAAATATAGCTTCAATAGTCAATTAAATACCATATTTTACCCATTCTAACTTCCCAATTTCTTCAAAACACAATCTCACCTAATTTAATTCACCATATCACAATCATGTATGATGAGTCATAGTTATGACCATACCTCCAGTTTTTCCTTAATTTTCACATATCCAATGTTCCAATTAGGTGTTAAAATCTCTAGAAATTTGTTTCCCTATATCTTTAGTTTCCATATAATAAAAAATCATTCCATTTAAACTTCTAAATCATAAAGCACGCACCAAATGTCACAAATTGCTTCAACATAGGGATAGTATCAAGTTACCATAATCAATCTCAAATTTCAATATCATTCGGCTAGAATTAGGTCTAGGTATCTTCAAGAGATTTGTATTACTATGACTTAGGCTTTTGTTCCAATCGGGATCACCCAATTTGGAGGTTTGTAGGCCGAGTTATGGTCAAAAAGATAGATTAGTACAAGTGAACCGAGAACCAAAGGCAAAATTTCATTAAACATGGCTATCTTTCTTATCATCTTCAACCAAAATTGACTTTTGAATCATATGACACTAATAACCATAGCCATGGAAGATTCTCTCAAGCTTGATTCTTTGGTTTACTTTCTTGATTTCAACCCTTAAATAATTCCAAGCTTATTATTTACTTTTTTTCATGTCAAAATCACCATTGATCTTACACCAAAACCATTCCATGCAAAATCCACAAAACTAGAAATTAAAGCTAGAATAACTTCCAATCTTTACTTGGTCAATGCCTCTTTAAATCCAACTTAAAACCCATGAAAATCATCTGCCACCTTCTTCTTTTCTCCTTGGTCATAAGTCCACCTTTGGCTTCTCTCTTTTCTTTATTATTTTGGACACTCACGGCTATCCCTCAAAATGAAGAGTCTCACTTTTGGCATTTTTATACTTCTTTAGTGCATTGCACATGGAATACCCCCATTGGCCATTCCTATTGACTCATCATTCCACTATCACCATGCAAAATGACTAAATTGCACTTACATCATGTAAAAAGACCAAATTGCCCTTCAATGAATGTAATTCATCAACTAACCGAATTAAACTCCGCCAATATTCCACAACCATCTTACCATCAAATTGACCATGCAAGACTCTAATTCGGGTCAATATTAATTGATTGGAAGTTTTTTTAAAACTGAATGGGTTTTAAATCATCAATATCTATTATTTTCCAAAAAAGGCATTTTAACCCTAAACTTTTCAAACTCCCGTTATTCATCCGATTGAAATTATTTTTGATTCATTTTAGTATCATTGGACTTTAATTCTTATTTCAGATAATTTTCAATATTTTGGGGTTGGATCCCTCGAAAATCACTATTCACTGATATTTGCTATTCATCTAAAAATACTATCCACTGAACATAAAAATTTATATTCAATAGAAGGAAAGGTTCTGGGGTTATATCTATAATTTAAGAAGAGTATGGACTATATCTATAATTTAAGGGAATTTTTTCAAAGGATGAGAACATATAATTTGAATTTAAATACTTTAAAGTGTGCTTTTATATTTAAGTGAATCTTTTCAAAGGATGAGAACATATAAGTTGAAGTTAAATACTTTAAAGTGTGTTTTTAGAGTAAAAGCAAGAAATTTTTTAAGTTTCTTAGTCCATCAGAAAGGGATTGAATTAGACAAAAATAAGGTAAAAGTGAATCTAAAAGCAGCCACCTCAAAATAAGATAGAACTTTAAAGGATTTTTGGCTAATTAAATTATATCAAAAGGTTTATTGTTAATTTGGCCAGTAAAATGAAAGAATTATTAGATCTACTGATGTTAAAAGAAATTCTAAAGAATTTCATTGGGAAGAAAGGCATTAGATGGTATTTAATAAGATCAAAGAATATTTATC
>JANITX010000009.1:56553883-56569463 GCA_027564395.1 Erythroxylum ulei | reverse complement strand
AGTAGTTAAAGAAATCATGAAAACATTTTTCATAAATGTCCCACCTTGTTTCTTGCCTTTCAAAGTAGCTAAATACTTTGGGCAGTTCCTCTTCCAGTGTCCCTTTCTTGTACAGAAGAAACATTCAACATCCTTTTGGTCAACTTTCTTCTTCTTACCCTTGAATTTGTTCCAAACACCCTTGGGTGCAAGATGATTTTTCTTGGGCTTCTTCTTACCCTTCCACTTACGCTTAGAAGAGTTACTAACCAAGTTCACAGACCCTAATACTTTCACCTTCTCAGATGATGCTACTTGATTTTCATAATCGATTAACAAGTTCAGAATTTCATGAAGATCACAGTCCATCTTGTTCATGTTAAAGTTAACAATGAACAGTGAAAAAATATCAGTAAGAGGCTGTAAGATCAAATCTTATGACAACTCTTTTCCTAGTGAGCATCCTAACTTCTCAAGTTGTTCTATAAGATCAATCATCTATAGAACATGGGGTCTTACAGGAGATTCATGCTTCAGTTCAGACTTGAATAGGGAGTTAGATAACTGGTATCTAGCAGTCCTAATTTGTGACCTATACATCTTAAGATGCTCAATGATCTGTCGAGGATTTGTACCTTCATACTACCTTTGGAGTTCAAAACTCATTGATACCAGAATAATGCACTTGGCATTAGTACTTTGTTCATTGTACTTAAAATATACATCCAATGCATTAGCATCATCAATTCCATCAGGAGGTGCTTCCTTCATGGGTTTATCAATCACATCGATAAGTTTTTCATGCATGAGAACAATTCTCAGATTACGGTACCAATCATAAAAATTATTACCGGTTAGCTTGGTAACATCAAGAATGATTCACAGTGATATTGTAGACATTTTGAGAAATCTGATAAAAAGAAAAACACCAAAATAAGAACACAATCATATATCATTAAGACATGTACGTTTATCTAAATAATATAAAATCTTTAAAGCATGAATGAGCCCTGGGTTGTCAAGTCGTTACTCATGCATAATTAAAGAGTGATAAATTTTCTATTTATATAAAATTTATAGTAGGCTCAATACTATATAGTCCCTTGGTTGTCAGGTCATTCCTATTAGTATAGTTTAGTTTATCCACCCATGTGACGGAGAATTAATTAATATTATATTCTCTAGGTAGTCAAAGCCAAAAGTATAAAATTAAATAATTTTTCCTCACACATGTATCATATGCAATAGAAAATATTATTTATCTCTGAACTACAAGGAATGAGTCGCCTGATTATCAGGTCATTCCTTGTAAACAAAAATAAATAATATTGTCTTCTTGGGTAGAAAATTCTTTTTGATAAAATATCATATATTATATCAAAATAAACTTAATAATTTTAAAAGGTCAATATTAAAACAATTTTAATAACATTAGTGATTATATCACATTTAATAAACGGCCTGTAACAGCAATCAATTCTGCCCAATTTGTCTAGCAAAAAAAACCTCACTTTAAAGCAATAACGAAATCAACGCCACTTCAAGAGATAAATATAGTCTTTTATGATGACTTAACTGTTAATCATTTAGAAACGAAGAACAACGCCCAAAGAAGTTGTTTAATGGCCAATTGTTTGGTTAATGGACAATTGTTAAAAGAAACTTCAGAGATGGGACCAAATAACGTAACATTCATCGGTCCAAAAGCTTTTAAACAACTTTTGCATTAACGTACCATACCTGAAAATTGCATTTCATTAAAAGCTTTTAAACAACCTTTGCATTAACCCATGTGTACAACATCTATTAAATGCATTTAATGAGCTTACTGTACACATCTTTTTATGTATAACATTTGTCCAAAGCTTTTAATGAGTTTGCCGTTTTCACAGTGGTTATCGTAATCTTTTAACCATTGTTCTCTATTATGTAACATGTATTACTTACGATGAGGGTTTTGCACTCTATCATTTTCATAATGTTTATATGCTTAAAGAACATGAATTGAAGTGTTTCGGTTTCAGTTTCGGTGAAACCAATTTCAAAATAAAGCCAATATGTTCTCATGCATATTAAATGAACAATTTTTATGTGTTGAAACAAAAAACACAACAAAATATGCAAACTATTGGTTGTTTTTCAAGTATGATGTGAACGTGGTATTGGCTCTAATACCAATTGAACGATCGCATATGCAGCGGAAATTAAAATTGCAATCCTATATTCATTAGTTGCGTTTAACACACATACTAATAGTAAGAACAGACAAAAATAAACACCTGAAATTTGTGAGGATTAATCGATACTGAACTTTGAAAATACAAAGTCTTTATGTACTCCACACCGAAAAATACGTCCTACTTTCAACACTTGATACGGCTATGGTTAAATTTTGAAGAACCTTTTCTTCAAGAATAAAGCAAAACAATTTTGTTTCTTTTCTCTTGTTTTTGTTCACGTATAGAGAACGAAAATGAAATAGTATATATAACACCCCATTCCCATCTGACATATGCACGTGCGTCCATCGGATACACGTGTACATGCTTGACAGAAATGACATGTTAACTATCTCACCTTCATTATACATAATATGGCATCATAAATTAAACCATCAATCACAAATTCTCTAAAGCCCAAAATGTTATCATGTTATACCAAAAACCATAATTTACATTGTATCATATAATACAATATCATCCTATCATCTATGTTCTACAACATTAGCTTATGAGCATAAACAACTTGATACACACCAAATACTATAAACATGAAAAAAACAACTATGTCCTTATTCCCAACTGGCTGATCTTTGAGCCATATTTGACTATAACAGTTGCACAAAATATGCTTCTACGGAGTCTTAGAAGCTAGGTCGTCTCACTCTCGAATCTGAAAAGCAACGGTGTAATGTTGATGAGTGTTGCGAACTCAGCAGAGTAACCATCCTCGATGGTTCACTCATGTCATAAGATAAGATCAATTATAGCATGTAATCATACAGTTCAAATCCACTTGACAAATTTCAAATACTATCACAGATAAATCATTACTCAATTAAACAGTTCAATCATATACCAACATTTACACAATGTTACAAATCATTCAATGAATTCAAATCATATACAAATGCTATATGTATGAGACTCACATTCATTTTTATCTTATTGTGACCATGTGCTTCTATAGTATCCCAAAGCATCGGGCTCAATCAATCAATCTGTAACTCATTGAACATAGTGAGCCATAGGCTCAAACCACATATGCGGGAGCTTAAAGCTCTTATCAGTAATGGTATCAGTAGCAACATCAGTCACAACTCCTTTACATTACATGCATTGAAATGAAATGCATGTCACAACTCAGTAATCAAATTTGATCATTTTCATTTGCAAGTATTATTACAGTACAATAGTCACAGTATCAATCACAATAATAGTAGACATCAGACTAGGTTTGGCATTCAACTTTTCAGTTGAGAATCAAAAAATCATTTAGGCAAACACATTCACATTCAATCAGCACTTCCAATATCATTTCCATGTATCAAAATGCCTCGGAAAAATACTGTCCAGAATCCAGTACTCAAACAACACATTTCAGTACAATTCAATAAGATAGCAATACAGTTCAGTACAGCTCAGTATTATACAAATCAAGAAGGTGAGACCATCTTAGGTTACTCACAGTATGCTTCAAACAGCTATTGCCTTGAAGTTTCGGCAATGTCTAGATGTTGTCGCTCAATGCACTCCTCTATACTTATAATACGTACACATATCACAATATTGCACAATTATGTATTCATTAATGCACATTCATGTCTCCTGAATATGTACAATTCATGTTCATGACAATTCTGGGTTTCTAATCATTAATCTTATCACAATAATCATTTGGATATCCACTTTCAATTGATTAACTCAGATTTGTCTAAAGATACACTTTCGGGTCCACTTTACACAACTATTTTCATCAGGAAAGTGATGGAATTTGGTAACACTTCCTTCTAACAAATTATTCTCCTATGTCTTAAGTCTCTATTAATACCAAGATCATTCAATTTGGTTCATTATTCTATTAATTATGCTCAAAATACCATAGACTGTGTACATTTAAAATTTTGGCTAGAGCATGATCATGCATTCAAGTTTTATAACCCATATCTCTCAATTCCAATATCCAAAAATTACAAACTTTATACCAATTTAAAGCTAAGAGAAGAAGCTACAACTCTGGTGAAGATACCTTATTCTAATATGGCCTACATCAATACAATTTATTCAATAACAACAGGATATGATTTCTATCCCTGGTAGTGCTACATCCTATGCCAAGACTCAATTACATGCCAATTTTGAAAGTCTTAAAGACAGAATTAAAATTTGATTTCTTCAATAAAGTTGTATTAATATGTCTTTAGTTTAATTTGAATTAAGAATCTACTCATTTAGACATCTACAGATCAAGTTATACTTAGAATACCGAAGTATATTCATGAAAATTCTCCAGTTCATAACATTCTAGCAGACTTCCACACTTTCATCCTATCAATCACTTTCAAATCAATTCAGATAGCTCTAACTTTTCATGGAAAGAAATAAAAATGTCTTAGTAATCTATTGGTTTAAGTTTTAAGTCATTTGGAGGTCGGATGGAAAAGTTATAGCCAAAAGACTTAAAGCTATTCAGTAAAATACTCTAGTTCATTAACTCATACATGCAAACCATCATCTTTTCTCTCTCTAGAATGCAGATCTTCATCATCTCCACCGAGACCCCAGATTTTTTTTCCCACTTTTGCACTTCATATCTACTACACCTATTGCATAAACCAACTTTCCTACTCTCCTTTCAGCTCAATAACTCACAACAAACCAAAAATCCAAAATTCAAACATAATCATTCAAACATCATATATCACTATTCACGCAAATTCCATTTTACTGTACTTTCTTTCTATCTTTTGTATCTTCTCATTTTCATCAATACAATCACTTCATTTAACTCATCTCTATATCAGAACCTTACCAAATTCATTTTCCTTATCTTTACACTCATTTCAGATCATCTCAAAACCATTCACAAATATTCCCGTACACCAAAAAATGAGTGGGAACAAAACATATGTGTTCATCGATTTTTCACAACTTTCTGTATCATTTTCAGTTTACTCCAGTTATTAAAACTAATTCAGTACAATTCAAACATCACCCAAAATACCATTTACAATACCCAAAAACTTAAAACATCACTTTCTTGTTTCAACAAAACCTCTAACAGTAACCTTCGGTGAAGGCAGTAACAAATCTCCAGCTTCTTTATTTTGTTTCACTTTCTACATTCATCTGATACATTTCTCCCATTTTTCTACTCTTTCATTTCATCATAAATTTATCATTTTATCACCTCTAATTCACGGCCTCATCATAAATTTATCATTTTATCATATATAATTCTTCCCATTTCAAGACACCACATTACTTCCTCTCTTTATATATATATATATATATATAGATGTTCTGCTTTTGGTGTTATGATCAAACATAGAATATGATATGTTTGTGATTGAAATTGAGCTGAAATGGAAGTAGGAATGAAGAGGAAATAATGAGGACATAAGCTAGAAATGATAAACTAAGCAAAAGACATGAACTAGGATGAAAATGATGATGAAGTGTGTTGGAATATGTTAGATGGAGTGTTTTCACCGAATAGGCATTTGTATTTTGGCCATATCTTAATCTGTAGACATCCAAATGGGATGAATTTAATTCTATATTAAACTAAAGATATATGGATATATTTTTCATGAAGGAATTGAAATTGAATTCTATCTCCAAGAGTTTCAAATTTTGTCTTGAAGTTGAGTATTGTGTGCTGTTGCGGTATGAGAACAGTCTGTAATAGTTTTGATATAACTTGCAGAATACTGAACCAAACTGCATGATTGTGATGTCGTTAGAAACTTAAGACATACATGAATATTTTTTAAGAAGAATGTCTTGCCTAAATACCTCATTTTCTTTGTTAAAATGGCCATGTAAAATTGACCCGAAAATCTGTTTTTAGAAAAAACTAAAAAGGCCATCAACGTGAGTTATTCTTCTTTTGTGTAATGTTTGAAACAACAAATGGTAAGATACTTTCTGTTAGTTTATGCCTTTGTAGCCAATCAATTAGATGCAAATTAATGTATGACATTATATTTTAATTAATGAAAAGGCGTTATTTATCTTTGTGTATTAATTTTATTAATATTTTATGTTTTAATACTAAAGATAAAATCCTTGGAATAATTACTGTGTAATTGAAATTATGATGCGATCATAATTATGAGATTCAATTTACACTTATTTGTTATTCCTAAATGTTCCTAGTTATAGTTTCATCAAGACTGGATATTGTTGAAACGATAAAACTAGCACACACTATGTTTCTTTCTTATGAAGAAAGTAATGGATCTCATAAATTAAAGTATAGAGATACTTAAACTAATATGTGGGTGATTATTAGAGAATAAGTCATTGAACTGACCCGATTATGTGTCTATGGATTATCTCATATTGATGGTTGTATAATTGATCTTCAAACTTGAGATTACCAAGGTATCTAGTGTGGGAATTACTGTGTTTTGATGCTACTTATAAATCATCCTAGGATAATTCAATTGGTAGTAATTAGATACTGTATGAACCATATGTAGATAGTTCAATAAGTCAATATAGGATTCGTCACTCTAAAGTAATTAGAGAGAATATTCAGCTGTTCTTGATTAGTAATGATTTATGAAATTATCTGGCTAGAGTGAATTGATATTTGAAAAGAGTTTTCAAATTTCAATTATAAATCAATTATTAATTAGCAAAAACGAACATGATTGGATGATAAGAGTAGACACTGTATCCATACTCTATCCAATTAGAATACTGAATGATGAAATGATTAAATTATACATTATAACCATATATGGACAGGTTAAGTCAATCACTTTGACATTCCTAATATTTGGGTAATTATGACATGCTGTTAGACGTCAATCATGATTTATGATTATGAATTATTTAATTGGAGAATTAAAAATAAATTAAAAGGAGTTTTAATTTATCTATTTTTAATTATGAATTAGAATTATAATTTATAATCATTGCCAATTTATTAGGAACCTAATGGATCACACATTAAAGAGCAATTTGTGAAAGAAAAATCAATTTAATTAAGTTGGACTTAATTATAAACTTTAAGAAACTTTGGGAATCAACTATGAGATATTTGATTTTAATACAATTAAATTAATTAAAATTAGATTTTGATTCTAATTATAATTAAAGAGATTTAATTTTAATGAAAGACTGTCTGATTTTTCTATTTAATAGGAAGAGCTTTTTTAGAAGCTATCCCTTTTGTCTTCTTCCTCTCAAAAGCAATTTGGGAATCGCTCTGTAGATACCATCAGAGGCTGGACAATTGAACTTCTGGTGATTGATCAATTAGAAAAGGTTTCTCAAATTTTTCAATGGAAAGCGAATAAGGTACGATTTTAAAATCGTTTTGTGTTTTATTCAAGTTTAATTAATTATCAGGATCCGCTTGAAATCCGTAAAAAAAAATTATTTTCTGCTGCAGTCGTGATTCGATCACGGGTGGATTCCAACACTTTCCTATGATGCATTTAGACTTGAATGGGACGTGAAATGAACCTAGTTTGAGGTTGAGTAAGTTGATAAAGTGTTGGATATGTATAGGTTGTAATTGAGGATATAACTTAGTGAAGGGATTATTGATATCACGTGTATAAAATCTGGAAATTTATAAGTGTTATAAGAATAAAAGTGTTCTTAGAAATGCTAATATGATTATAAGGAGATGAGTAATGTGTATCAAATAAGAATGAATAAGAGTTTGGATATTGTGTGAGCATATAATGTTTAATAACATTGGTGAATGATTGATTGATGGCATTATAATAATGAAGTGTATTTAGCTATTAGCCTTAGTGCATGATTGAGTGATGAACTTAGAATAATTTTATATCATTAAGGTGTAAACCTAAGTTCAAACTAGACATATATGAGTTTTGAAGTATGAATGATCATGATATGTGAATAAAGGAAACATACCCGGAATAGTCAAATTGAACATATATTATACATAACACATATACATATGTGTAATATTGAATGCTTTTGTGATTGATCAAATTAGTAATGTGTGTACAATATTTGTATATTGCTTAAAAATAGATACACAAGATTGAACATCGCCATCCAGATGTTTCCAAATTATGAAAGCAATGGCTAAATCTGGAGCATACTGTGAGTCAACTTAGATGTGTAAACTATTACTCACTACATATATATATATATATATATTTCTAGTTGACTTATATGTGTAGTGAGTAACCTAAATGTTCTTATTAAGATTATCTATCTTTGCTTAAATGTCAATTATTGAATTATTATTGATGTGAACGTGTTAATTCTGTACTTTGATAGTTTGAGGACTTTGATGCATAAGAATTACATTGGAAGTGCTCATTGTATGTGAATCTGACAGAAATAAATGTACTCAATATAATTGTTGAATGTCGGACTTAGGTCTGATGGAAATGTGAAAGTGAATGTGTAAATAAATAAATGTGACCAACTAAATATATGACATTTGATGAATTTCATACATGATATGCATGATTGGATTAAGGCAATTATGACCAGAATAGTCAGTGAAAAAGAGCTTAAAGCTCAGAATGTGGTAAGAGCCTCAAGCTCACTATGTAAAACGAGTTTGGTATCCACAATGAATAAGGGACAGTTATCAATGAGCCCGGTATCCATAATAGATATGGGACAGTTATCACTGAGACTGGTATCCCTAATGGATACAAGATAGTCAGAAAGGCACTTGGTCACAACAAAGTAACAATGAAAGTGAGTCATATGTGTATATGTAAATTGATATGTGTTATATGAATGTTTGAAATGAAATAATTGAAATGTTCTGATTATGAAATTGTGAAATGATATGCACAATATGATTGACTGAAATGAATTAATTGTACTGCTCTGAACTGGAAATGTGTAATAATGGATACAATGGTATTTTTTCAATATGTGATATGATTCATTTGTAAATTGAATATGAATTATGAATTGTTTTGTAATTGATATGAGTGAGCACATCGATGATGGTTCGCTCACTGGGCTTGCAAAACTCACCAAAATTCCATCATTGTCTTTCAGGTTCACAAATGACCTAGTAATCTAGTTAAAGTAGCCACTACATTAGGATACGAGCTATTTGTCAAGATCAGTTTACACCTGCATATGTCTTCAATGATTTTAGTAATTGAATTGTATTTCGCAGCGACTATACAATGTACTTGTAAACTCTATAATGTAATGAAATTCATGACTGTATATGTTTTGTTGATGAAATGGTTTCAAATTGATTATTGATGTACTTATGATGTGTTTACACTTCAAAAGGGCCAAAATGATTACTGGTCTGCTTAAGATGTATTGTTGCTTGAGACAACAATTTTATAATGAGTTGATGTGATTGTCCTAACATGTCGCTTTCCCAAGTCATGTGCTCGAATGTCCTCGGGATGTACAAGTAAGTGCTCGGTGGAAGTGGGATGTTACAGTAAGATTTTTAGAGTTTCAATATACTCTCATTTGATAAATCAAAGTAGATATGGTAAGTAATGAATGTCATCCCCATCTATTTGTTAACGTTAATGAGCATTTGTATACGTATATATTGTTTCTATAGTACATATATTTGGTATGGAGATGGTTATAACATGGTCTTGCCAGTATGTTTTTTCCATAGTATTTAGTTTCCACAGTATTAGTGTAACCTATCTAAGTGAGTTTTATTAAGAGATATCATATTATTATAATGGATGTGTTATATGATAATTTATATTTAGCTTAGGTTGACATTAATGTTTTGATTCTTAGAGTCCATAAGAGAAGGATAAAGCCATAATTAGAGCACCCACTACTTTACAAGAAGGAAAGGACAAGGCTAACCACGAGAATCTTTATTCCTTTTGGTTACAAAATTATTGAGTTTTCCTTATTTTCTGGTGAAGATGACCAGCCAACTATTGAGCACATTGCCTAGATTCACTATTTAGTATTTTGGATTAGCTAACTACAAAAATTTCAACAATTTCAGGCTTAAGATGTTTCCAGATTCTTTCATAGGTGTGACTTTTTCTTGCTATGCTTTGTTTCCCAGAAATTATATCCTTTCATAGGAAGAAATTGAAAGACTATTTCATACTCAATTTTTTAAATTGAACATGAATTCAATATGGTCAAATTATCTATAATTACTCAAAAAAGTGGCAAGAATATGGACATGATTATTGCTTAGTTTAGGAGAATAAGGTGTCAATGCCGAATTGCACTCGCAAAAATCAAGTATGAAAAGTTAGCTTAAAGGGGCCTTGATATTGAACTTCACAAAAATTTTCAAAGTATAGAATTTTGTGAATTTTATGGGTTGGTGGCAAAAGTATTTGACTATAAAGAGCTTCTTAGGCAATAAGGACAAAAAAAGAGTTCAATTAGTATTTATGGAAACAAGTCTATATGATTTAGTGGTGGTCGAGGTTAATATTCTTGGAACTTATGTTTACCTTGCTCTAACATGGAAATCACTTGAAATCAAAAGGAAAGTGCAATCACTAACTACTTAGATGCAATATAATTTTGATATTTCCAAAGCATAGGAATTTTCTATTTTCTTGATTTAGGTTAAATATCTTACTTTAGCACCATAACATAGGATTCCCATAAAGGGAAGAGATTTAGGGGACAAATTACTGTAAGTACCATAATACATGGAGTCCTACAAACTTATATTAGGGATTCAAGAATGTTATTCAAGATCGGATCAACAACAAAATTCTATTGTTTCCTAAAGCTGATAAGACGATGTTAATATATGAAGATTTATTTCCATCAGTTGCAACTGTTCATGCAACTAGGTTTGATTTACAAATTTTGCTAGATGTTAAGAGGAAATTAAAGATTATAAAGGATCATTTGGTAACAACCTCAAATTCAAGCATTAGTGTTTTCATTCCTAACTATAGTTTGAAAGTTAATGATAACAAAGAGAATCATAGAATTCTTAGAATTTAGTAGAAAGTAAAGATTGCAGGATATAATCACAAGATACAATTCATCCAAATCTTTAAGCAAATATCTCTTGCTCAAATTCCTAGCTTTTAGCGTTGATAACCTCGATTTGTATTACTACCTCAGGTACCACCATCTTATTAATGACATTAAGTGAGGCATTATAAAAATCCAAGGTCATTAACCCGAACTCAAAAGAGAAGACTTCAGGGGTAGAGAGTTTTTGCCCAATCCAAAGGAAGTCAACCCTCATATTTTAAGAAGTCCATCTCAAGTAAGTTGTCTTCAACAAGACCCATTTTTTATGAAAGATCGTGTACTTAAAACCCAAAGAATATGAAAGATCGTGTAAAAGTTATTAATGAAAAGTATATTATAATAAGGGAAAGGCACAATCCTAGATTCCATTTGTCTTTAACAAGACCATTTTTTATAAGGAAAGTACTTAAAACCCAAAGAATAGGAAAGAATGTGTAAAAGTTATTGGTGAAAAGTATATTATAATAAGGGAAAGGCGCAATCCTAGATTCTATAAGAAATCCTCCTAATTAAAGAGCCAAGATGAAAGTCCCAGTGAATTCTTTATAGTAGGAGAAACTCATGTCCAATTTCCATGTGCCATTTTTTTTGTGAAACTTCCTACTTCTTTTAGAAAAACCTATGGGAAGAAAGTATAACCCATACATGAGAAAACAAAATGCAAAGTATCTATGATGGCTATGGATCCAAGAATTCTAGAGAAGGTAGTTTTAAAGAAACTGGTTGATAATCAAGATATAAGGCCTTTGTATATTAATGGCCAGCCAACATTGAGAAGCTTGGTTAATAATGGATCAAATGTAAATATTATATCGACTTAAATGACAAAATTTTTATGTAAAAATGATGTAAATTTGATCCTGATAGAGGTGTCTGTTATTGCATTTACTAGGGAGGCTCCTAAGGCACGAGGAATTCTTTCTGTGATTGTCAAAGTAGAAGGAAGTCTTCATTAGTAGCTATCTTTATTGTGGACACATAGGCAAGTTATCAAGTTTCATTAGGGAGAGATTGGATCTATTCTTATTAATATATTCCTTCATATCTTCAACAACATTTGCTTTTGTGAAAAGCAATGAGGTGGAAATTGTTTTGGCTGATTCTTAACCATTTCATTCTAGAATGGATATAGTAGATGCAAAATTCTATAATTATCAAGTGACACCAGTTCAAATTCCAAAATTATCTCATAGAGAATGTTCAAAAAATAAAGGTGAAGAAAAGTTAAGGTCAAAGACAAAAATTTTGGTGAAGAAGATTGTCAATGTGCTTGTTAATAGGCCGATGAAGGTTTTAATTGTAGAGGAACCTGATGAATAGACTTTCATAGAAAAAATCTATAGCAACTACAACCCCATAAATTAAGTTTCAAACGCAACAAATCATGGAGAATTCTGAAGATTTAGAAGTGTGTGAGAATGTCGAGTTAATTCTCAATTACGGATGATGGTCAGTTAGACAATTTAGAATTTTCCCCTATAAATATTGATGACTTTGGAATTCAAAATCAAGAACCACTCAAAGAAATAAATTTAAATAGGTCAAAGAGAAACTCAGAGTGTGTTTGTTATTAAAAATATTGATCTAAAAATAAGAATGGAATTAGTTAAACTTCTAAAGGAATTTAAAGATTATTTTGCCTATAATTATATTAAAATGTCAAGATTAAGTAGAAAGTTGGTAAAACTTATGCTTCTTATAAAGATCGGTTTTTTTCTTTACCATCAACCTCTTAGATATTGGCCCAAATAAGTCGAGTTAAAAATCAAAGAAGAGATTGAGAAGTTGCGTAAGGTTGGTATTATTTGATTGGCCATATATACTAAATGGTTAGCTAATGTTGTACTTGTAGTAAAGAAAAAGGCCAGCGAAGAGTTTATATTGCCATCAGGGATTTGAATGTTATCATTCCCAAATATGTGTATATGATGTCAATTATTGATTCTTTAATTGATGTAACGACTAAAGATTTCTTGTTTGCTTTTATGGATTGTGTTTTTGCCTATAATATGACTTTTATAACTGATGATGATATCGCTAAAGCGAACATCAAATGTTTTGGATTAATATGAACATTTGGATACATTGTGATGTCTTTTGGCTAAAAAATTCTAGAGCTACCTATTAGAGGGCTATGAATGCTATTTTTCATGATCTACTAGGCTACACTTTAGAAGTTTATATAAATGATATTCTTACTAAGTTTAAGAAGAGTATGGACTATATCGATAATTTAGGGGAATCTTTTCAAAAGATTAGAACATATAATTTGAAGTTAAATAGTTCAAAGTGTGCTTTTAGAGTAAAAGCAGGAAATTGTTTAAGTTTCTTGGTCCATCAGAAAGGGATTGAATTAGACAAAAATAAGGTAAAGGCGATTCTAGAAGTAACCACCTCAAAATAAGATGGAACTTTAAAGTTATTTAGGCTAATTAAATTATGTCAAAAGATTTATTGTTAATTTGGCCAATGAAATGAAAGAATTCTCATATCTATTAAAGTTAAAAAAAAATCTAAAGAATTTCATTAGGAAGAAAGGCATTAAGCAATATTTGATAAGATTAAATAATGTTTAATTAAGCCTCCAATTTTGATGCTACCTTGGAAGGGAATACCTTTAAAGTTATATATTTCAACCATAGAGGAATCTATTGGGTGCTTACTAGCCAAAATAATGAGGCATGTCACTAGTAGACTATTTATTATTTAAATAGAATTTTGACGCTAATAGAAAGAAGGTATATCCCTATTATGAAATTATGTTTGGTGTTGTATTTTTCCTACTCAAAATTAAGACATTATTTACTTAAAAGTCAAGTTTGTGTGGTTTTGCAAATTGGTTTGATGGAATATATCCTGAACAAACTAGTTATTTTGGGGAATATTGGAAAGTGATTCATAACACTTATAGATTTTAACCTAGTTTATTATCCTCAAAAGTCAGTAAAGGGTCAAACGTTGGCTAACTTCTTATCCAGCCACCCAATGACAAAAATTCAAAAGGATGGGAGTATTTAGTGTTTACTTGTGAAAGGAAACCTTAGGAGTTGGAATTTTACAGTTATAACATAGAGAAATTAACTGGTGTTAAGATAGTTATTACTTCACCAAACAAAATAGAAAGTCTTCTTTATCTCAAGATGTATTTCTCATGTACTAATAATTAGGCTTAATAATTGGGTTAGAACTTTTAGTAGATCTCAAGGCTAAAAAAGTACTTATTATATGAGATTCTCAATTATTATTATTATGGTAAGTAGCAGGAGAGTATAGGTGCAAAAGTTTAAGTTTATCACCTTATTATACTAATGTTGTTCAATTATTAAATTTCTTTGAAGATATTGAATTTCAACATATTCCTTGGGAAAAGAATTAAGAGGCGAATGAACTTTCTCAAATTGCCTCTTGGTTAAGGATGTTCTAGGAGCTCATTCTTAAATGTGTTATTGTGACACCCCCATATACCTTCTGGGAGGACATTACGAGTGCCACACATACAGAACATACATAGAACCGAAACAGATCCAAACATACGAAACATTTCAGGCATGCATTTCCAGAATCTTAAACAAACATACAGTACATACCATAAATTCAAAAACCAATATGAAATAAGGTTATTACAAACCTTCAGTCAAATTCAAAAGTCATATACATCAGATACAAGCCCAAAAACAAACTCAAAAATACATTTTGACAAACAAAACTCAATCTCCTTTAGACATTGCGATTGACTTGTCCCAGTCTTTATAATCCTTGCCCAGAACCTACACGAGGCAAATCCTCCGTGCTAAGCATATAACTTAGTGAGTAATAACTAATCTATACATAAAGTGACAACTCTTCATACTGAATCATGTAACAATATAAACATGCATTAAAAGATTGCTTTAACAATAAATCAGACATAATGTATTTTAGAACATATTATATAATTAATAAAACTGAATATCACAAGAGGGTATAAACCCTTTAGAATCAGAACACAATTTTGTTTATGTCAGAATCAACATATATTAGAATACAAAATTAGATGACTGCTAATACATTTACAGAACCGGGTAACGGGACTTATACAGGAGATACCGAAGTCTCGACACCGAAGTGTCATATGAGAGATCAAAATCTCGACACCGAAGTGTCACAGGAGTAGCTACAGACCCTTCTAGGCATACTTATTTACCCACAACTAGGACTCAACAGTTTTAAAACAAAATAAAGTCATTTAAGACATTTTATGTGCAAAGCAATTAGTCAATCATATTCACATGGAAGTAGTACTTTCAATGATATAAACATGCATCAAACGACTAGGTCAATCATTGTCCAGAATTCAGAACACAATCAGCATAAATCAAATTCAACAAGTAGAACAAAGTAAGGTGTGACCATCTACGATTACTCAC
>JANITX010000009.1:56338233-56350582 GCA_027564395.1 Erythroxylum ulei | reverse complement strand
AATTCTAATTAAAGTTTAATTGAAATTAGAATTTAATTTCAATTAAATTACTAAATCGTCCAAAGATAGCACTTCTTGCTTAACCCTCTCTGTAAGAGTTACAAAGTTCTCTCAACCTGTTTTGTAGATACCGTCAGAGGTCGGACACTTGTGTGGCTACGATGGTTGAGACGGATCAGTTTCAGAAACAGTTCGAGGGATACAATAAGATTTAGATCAAGCTTCGGAATAAGGTACGAATTAAATTTTCGCTTTATTATGATTTGTGTTAATAATTTTATAGAATTAAATAGATCTTAGTTTTTGAGAAATCAAAAGTCACGAAAAAGTTTCGTGATTATTTCACTGCGATCGGAATCGAATCCCAACCCAGTTTCCCAACATTTAGAAATATAAGCATTTCATAAATTCATCTCCAAATAATCCAGTCACTCATCTTAATCATTCATATCATCAACATATACACAAGTATTTCATATCACTATTCAACACAAATCAATGTTTCTTTCCAATCATTCTTAGGATACATATAAGGATATGTATATGCAAATGCACATAGGACTCCACTTCCATTTTCACTTTTGTTGTAACTGAGCTCCTATTTAACTGTCTCGTATTCGTTGCAAATACTAGGCTCATTTCAGGTACTGTCCTATACCCATTATGGATATCGGGCTCATTAATACTGAGCCTATAACTTTATGTGCACATTTCCTAAGCTTTAAGCTTTCTTTCATATTGGTCACTCCGGACACAACTCCTTTATCTGATAATGCATATTAATGTTATGAAATGCATCATTTCACACAATATACTATCAATCATTTTCATTTAGTATGCACAGTCATTTATCACATTCATCGGATCTAAGTCTGGTATTCAACATTCAGTTGAGCACTCATTTTTCCATATTCACATACAAGTAGATGGCACTTCCAATACATTCCCGAATATTGGACTCCACGGACTATCAATGTTTAGAATTATCACAATCTCATAGGTAATAATTAAATAATTGGAATTTGAACAAAAACAACTCAAATATAGTGAGAAAACATCTAGATTGACTCATAGTATGCACCAAATAAGCTATTAGCTTGACGATCCGGCAATGTCTGAATGTTGTCAATCAATTTGTGCTTCTATATCATGCAATACACACATATCAACATGTTACTGACTTGTTTAATCAAACGAGTACTCAATCATAAACATGTTTATGTGTTATGTTTAATGCATGCTCAATTGACTATCTCGGGTATGTAACCTTATTCACAAATCTTGCTCATTCATTCATTATAGCTTGTATATATCTTATTTGCAATTAGGTTATGCCTTAAGTAAGTTTGGTTACTCTTAATTCATCAATCACACATTCACCAATCCTTTTCTAGCATTATGTTTGCAAAATTTCCCAAATCTCATTCAGTCATGCCTAATTCATTACCTATATACTTTGAATCACATTTTCATTCATAAAGACATCTTTATATGTTTAACAACTCATACTTCTCAATTTCATATACATTGATATGAAACAATCCAATCCTTAAGTTATAACATCAATTATGAACCTAAACTCATCAAACACTTAACTAATTGTTTCAACATCAAACTAAGTTCATTTTAAGCCCTAACAAAGTCTAAAAGCACTAGTGTATAGTGTATTATCCTTATATGATTCAACCAGAACACAAAACACAAACTTTCATCACTTCCAAGCATTTCCACGATTATGGGAAGGAACCACACAATTCCTATGATCATGGGATAGGTGAACCGAAAATTTCACCTTCATTTCCTTCAACTTTTCTTTCAAATTTTTACACCTCTTTGATATTTCATCAATTACACTTCAATTATACCTTAAAAATACTTCAATTCCTCATGAATTCATCCCTAAAACAATCTATAAACTAGGGTTTCCATACATTAAGAAAGAAACCAATTCATTCATAAAGTTTCAAACACATCTTCATCATCAATACCACAACCAAGTTCATCCCTAAATAATCATCATGAATATTATGCTAACATGTGTCACAATAGATGAATAACTCACTACCTTGTTCAGCTCAAAACCTCCTCAATCATCAAGCTAATTTAGCTCTCCAAACATGCAAGGATAAAGCATACTCTAAGAACAAGATGAAAACACAAAAGGGGTTTCAACAAGATGAAGGCACCAAGATTTTGGAGTGACAAAGTGCAAAATTTAAACAAAATCTCAAGGTTATAAGGGTTGTTTATGGGTGTTGATGATGGGAGAAGGAGGAGGAGGAGTTAGCATATAGCAAAAACAAAAGAAAAAGGTGGTCTTTCATTTGTATGTCATTGGTATATATCGGTGGCAAGGATTGAGACATCTAGTAAGACGCTTGGCAAGTAAAAAGCTAGGTTATGTGTCCTCTTCCTAAACTACCAATTGTCACTTAATAACTAGTCCAATTGTCTCTCAATCACTAGGCCATTTCTCTCATAATTTCCTAGACCATTTGGCAATCAATCTCCATTGCCACGTGTCACTATTTCGTAGGCCTAATCAACCTAAATTTCCATGTATCAATTTGTCTTGTCCTTTAACATTATTCCTAGACTAGATGCACATATCACCTTATCCATCACTCAATTGTAACAATAAATTCCCAATTCACTAATTATATTCCGTCGAACAAAATTCAAGTTATAATCAACACACAATTACATCATAACCATTTAAAATCTTTCATATCACGAGATATGTCAAATGAGTGCATATAATATGATATGTGTTTAATTGTTGATGTATTTATTCATTTACACTTAGTGATTATTGACGTGAAAATGTTTAAGATACTCATTTTAATTCATATATGATTTTAGGTACAATTCGGGAGTAAAGAAACTAAAGTGAGTTAGAAGCATTACATTTGGGTAAATTTTTCGAAGAATTATTTTTTCTTGTCTTCATGGAGCAAGAAGAAGAAGAAAAATTAAAATAAGAAAATTAGATGTGCTTGCTAAAAAAAATAAAATGAAGTTGGTGAAAAGGCAGCATCCAACGTTGTTGTGCTCTATATGCGAAACGCTGTTGTGCATTTAACGCACAACGCTCGTTAAATGCAAAAGCTGTCTGCGTACAAGAGATTTAAGGGTGCAACAATAAAGCATAAAGGAGACACGCATGAGGGAGTAGCTGGATAATGTAAGTGACGGATAGAAATTAAATGGGCATAGTACACGCAAGAGGACAAGCACAGTTGAGAAGGATTTAAGAGCAAAACGCAGTGTCCCATGACAAGCAGCACACACACAGGAGTAGCCAATGGTTTTAATTGAGGAGCATATTAATTTGTCCAATGATGAACAGTGGCAAGGAGGGAGGTGGCATCAGTTGCACATAGGCGTAGGCGCAAGACAGAAAAAGAGAGGAATGCAGTCACGCAGCAAGGAAGGGAGGCGCAAACATTAGCGCTAGAGAGGAATCAATGTAACAGGTGCAACATCAACGAAGGAACAGAATATCGAAGGCACAGTGTGGACGAACAAGCGCAGTAGTGGCAGAATATCGAAGGCACAGTAGAGATTAAACTAGCGGCAGTGAGAAGAAATCAAAGGGATTTTTGGTTAAGCACGAAGATGGGGGCTAAAGCAATTTTTCAAAAAATGCCTAAGAAGGGCTAAATGTCCCAACACCGGTTTGGAGGAAACATCGACGCTGATGACCTGGGTTAAGTGATTTTTTTAATTATTTTGTTGTTTCTTTCTCTCATTAGAAATTGATTGCGTTATCCTTTGTTAATTGATTTGGTATTGTGTATTAATAATCAAATTTTCGTTATTATTTGGTTATTTGTGTATGAACCCGATTAGTATTGTGATTTGATAATTTTAATGCGTTCATTGAGTTGCTAATTGCAAACCCATTGCTAGAATTTCGATATAATCCGTAATTGTTGTGTTTAAATTCATGCATAGTGACTAATGATTCATAATCATTAGGGATAACATGACCTACGTTAAATGACACATCTTATGTGGCTATTGCCTTGATTAATCGGTTTTCCTAATTCGTAATGCTACTGCATAATTAAATCTAGAGATCGTATCCTAGGTTGTTACGTGGTTAAGTTTAATTAACAATCGTATCTTGATTAAACAAAACCTAAGGGAAAACTCGGGTTAATTATTAACATACGAATAATAGTTGCCAGGAGAGGTTAAAGAACAAAAAATTAATGAAATATGCTTAATTAGGATGTAGGCCGAGATTGAACCAAAGAACCGAGTCCCTACTAAATTCCCCACATTTATCATTTTTTTGCATGTTTTCATTAATTTGATTTTATTAGTTAGTTTTATTTTATTTTTCTTATTCCAAAAATCCAAAACCCCCCCTTAAACCTAAACATTGATTAATTTCATTTCATAGAATTTACATGCACTCTCTGTTGGATCGACCTAGACTCACTGCTGCTATAGACTAGTCTAGTTATTTTATTTTGACTAGCGTAACGACGCGTGGTCATAACATTTTTATAATGTCTCTAAATCATGATTCATGTATAGATGCGAATATGATGCATGCAAATGAAAAGTGCTTCATGAATTCTCGTATGATATGACTCAATCTAACAATTAAATCCTTAAGTTTAAAAACGGGTTATTACATTTTTTACTCCCTAACTGCAATGAATCCCTTCAAACAACTTTGAGAACTAAGGATTAGTAAAGATAAGAAAAAATTGATCCTATCCCAATCCTCACAATACCTAGGAACCTAGTTTATTGCTATAATTGGGCTAAAATGCATGAATCCTCCAATGAATTATTTGGGGTTCCTAAATGTAACCAGGAAGCCTTTATACTACGATTATCAACCTCTCCTAGAAAAATTTAAGAAACGATTCTTTGATTGTTTCTTCTTATTCTTTGATTGGTACAATAGAAGCTTGTCCAAATTGGTTGAGTTCAATTAATAAACTTAGTAATTGGTAATCTATATGCATACTAGTTAGCCTATCTTTCAACTCCAGTTTTCATTGTCAAAACTATTGAGAGGATGATGAGAAATTTCCTATAATTAGGAGATTTCAATAGTCAGGCTCTAGCCAAGGATAAATAGAAGGAGCTCTTTTTTACCTAATAAAGAAGAAGACTTATGTATCGCACATATAAGATTAACCAATAGAGTTATGCTCTCTTTTGGTCCTTCATCCCAAGAACCATAGTTTTATAGTCTTTATTACAAATCCTCAAGGACAAGGAACTAATTAGAGGGTGATTAAATATACAACTGAGAATGAAGTAGATAAAAAATTATAGTTGGATAAGGAATATATTAAGGAATATCCATGAACATAATATGTTACCTAACATAATTCCTAAAGATGTAATTATTAGTGAAGTCTTAGTGACAGATCTCAACTTCTTTGAAACAATTCCCAAAAGCCCTCTTATTAATATGATTCTAAATACTCATATTTTTCCAAAAAGAGGGATAAAGTTTTATAGGGCCTGAACAAAGATGGAAACTACTCTAATTCCTTATGGAAAAGTTTATTAACTAATAACTTAAGAGTATCTTGTTCCAATTTTATATGGAACTTTCATTTTAAACTTAAAGTTGCATTTACAATGTGGCTAATTGCTAAAGGCATACTCCCTATATGTGCTTTCATAAGGAAATTCTAAACATAACTAAAACCTAACATTAAAATAACACTTAAGAGTGTAGTATATGTTTTAAGGAAAGAAAGAAATTAAATAGTTTTCAAAGCCAAGCTAAAGACCAAAATAAAGTGTTAAGAGAATTGATTACCTTTACTCGAGAGCAATTGCTGAGCTAGAAAATCCTGGTAAGTGTGTAACACCCCACTACCATAGAGTACATACCGGAACACCCTGAGGACATTCCAATAGATAACCTATAATAGTGGCATGTTAGACCAATCACATTACCAACTTAATCATGGCCTCATCATAAATACATAAATGTCATCATATTTTAAAACCAAACTGAATTCCTAATTTCATTCTATTAAAACTGAATACAAATTGTAGCTTTTACAAGATCATCCGAATATGTACATAATCAGAACCTATTACAAAATATGGTACATAAAAGAGGAATTATACAAAATTTCCAACCAAATCCTTCAGTCTAAGCTGACCGACCTTTGAGCTATTTCATCTATTCAAAAGTACAAGAATTATTCTTCTCATAGAGCCTCTATGTAGATAATGTCCTATCTTGATCCTGAAATATCAATGTTGCAATTTTGGTATGTTTTGTGAACTCAGTGATGTAACCATCCTCGATGGTTCACCCAATTCATACAACATATCAAGTCATGCAAGCACACAATCCACATCTTTCCATTTAACATATAGCATTACACATCATTTATTCCACATATCCCAATCTCATTCAAAAACATGTCCACAATATAATTCACGTGAGACTCACTTTCAATTTTTAAATTTTTGTGAATGAGTGCCTAAATTGTTCTGTATCCATTGTGAATACCAGGCGCATTGATACTGTTCCTTACCTGTTGCAGATACAGTGATCATTGTCCATATTGAGCCTTTGGCTCTTAATCACATTCTGAGCTTTAAGCTTATTTTCAATGGCTACCCAAGTCACAACTCTCATTATCTGATCATGTATTCATGTAATGATATGCATCATATGTATTCAATGTTTCAACCATTATTCACAATCATTCCCATTCACAATCTCATTCCCATTCTGATTATGCATTCATTTGATGAAATGTATCTCATTCACATTCATATTCCCAATCAATCACATGATTTGATATTCATATTCCAAATATGTTTAGCATTGGACCTTGGTCCAACATTCAACAAAATTGTTGATTAACACATATTTTTCCAAATTCACATACAAGAAGCACTTCAATATCACATTCATGAATCAGAATCCTTGGACCTTCAGTGTTCGGAATTCGTTCAATCTATTTCACATTCAGAACATAATTATTAACAAATAAAAATTAAGTGAGACCGTCTAAGTTACTCACAGATCGCTCCAAAAAGCTATTGCCTTGAAGTCCCGACAACGTATAGATGATGGCGCTCAATGTGCTCCTCTATATAATGTAATACATACACTTATCACAATTTTGCACAATTATGTATTCATTTATGCACATAAATATATAGAATATGTACAATGCATATTAAATGATAATCTCGGGTATCTTTCCATTAATCTAATCATGTTATCATTCAATATCAATACTCAATTGATCAATCCAGATTTTTCTTAAAAAAAGCCTTTCAAGTCCACTTTTCATGATCATTCTGACCACAAAAATGGAATAATTTAGTAATACTTCCTTATATAAATGGTTCTAACATGTCTTAAGTTTCTAATGACACCAAGTTCATACAATTTCATTCAATATTCCGAAAGTTATACTCAAAATACTTCGAATTATTCTTAAACTGTAACAGTACTCTGTACTCAATTTCAAGTCAGATTCTGGATTTCTTATAGACAAAATTGAAATTTTATTTCTTTAAAAACTTTGTAGCCATATGCCTCTAGTTCAATTTAATTCAAAAATCATTCCATTTGGAAATCTATAGATCAAAATATAGCTAAAATATCGAAGGATTTTCAATGAAAACACTCCATTTATCATAATCCAGCACACTTCATAATTTTCATCCTTAATTCATCAATCAATCTTTTCAAAATGGATTCAAATGGATATAAATTTTGATGAAGATAAAGACCAATGTGTTATGAGTTTGTTGGTTTAAATCGCATGTCATTTGGAGGTTGGGAGAAGAAGTTACAATAAAATGAATGAAGGATGTTCAAAACAGTCTCTCTTCAATAAGCCTTCGGTGTCACGATCGTGAGATTCTAGATGGTGTGTGATGTCACGATCATGCACGAGTGCACGATCGCAACCCGAGACATATGTATCTGAAGTCACGATCGTGCTTCCTTCTTCTGAAAACTTCAGTTTTTCTCCTTTTTCTTCTTCCATTTTTTTTCATACTTCAAACTCCTAACTTTTACGACTAACACATCTTATGCATAAATCATCTTTTCTACTTCCATTTCAGTTCAACCCAACACAAATAAATCTAAACCCACAATTAATATCAAAAATCGTATATCATTCATGAATATTTCATCCTTTTTGCATTTTTTCTAATTCACTAATTATCACTGAAATTGCTTCTCATACCCCACTCATGCATGAATCCAATCACAAACATTCAAACATCATCAGAAATCATTCATGATATCATAAAAATCAAAACATAAATTACTTGGTTCAGCTCAATTTCCAGCAATTCAAAGAGGTTTCGGTGGATGAAGAGATGAGATTAAACAGAAACCAAACACTCTTTATGGACTAAAATTCCTACTTTGATGTAAGAATCAATAACCAATTACACAAACATAAACAGCAAGCTGTTTCAATGATGGATAAACAAATGAACAAAGAAGAGTTTTGTACCAACCATATTACATGCTTTATACTTAACCAAATGTCCTAACCAAGCCAAAAATCTAGTGGAACATTTGTGATTGGTGAGTTTGTGGATGTACAAAAGTGTAAGTATGGGGGTGTACATATGTGTGGGTTGGTTAATGTTCGGATGCTTTTTTATGTCTTAACATTGAAATTTCCATGTTGATGTATTTTATTTTAATTTTATAAGGAAAAGAAAAGAAAACGAAAAATAATGAGAAAAAGAGAAATAAAAAAAATGAAAAAATTGTATAAATAAATGTATCAAGGAGGAATTGCATATGTGTTGAAAAGTTCTTTATGGTTAATGCATCTTCCTAGAGTTGTAATGAATATGTTATATGAGTATGTTGAATATGAGGTAGGTGTTGGCTTGGAAGGTTCACTCTTGTGATTTCAATGTACTGTTGGCATAAATTATATGAGTGATTCTTTTGGATTGGTGTATGCATGATGTGATTTGTATATGAGAGCTTAATGGGGTTGTGAAATATAAATGTATCATTCGTCATAGCTGACGATACCCAATTTTTTATGAGTGTTGCTTTGTTTCACTAGCTTTGATGGCTTTTATGCTACTTGACCTAAACACATCTCATCTTACATTTACCACATTGCAACCTTGAAAATTCCTTTGATCCATGATTTTGCATGCGAATTATAGTTGTAGAGAAATGAAATGATATGCAAAGTTGTGGATTGTCATGATCATGAATGATGTTGAGTGTACCCTTGGATATATTTTAGTTAAACATATTTTTCGAGTTTACCATTAATTGCTCAGTTTTAAAAGATATTGAATGTTGATTGATCATGAGTAAACACTTGGAATGTTGATTTCTTACTATGATTTTTTAAAGTCATTCATCTTTTTTTATGATTATATATTCTTGGAACATATGAGAAATGAGTAAATGTTTTTAGTCAATGAGCTTAAATTTGATGTTTTGCTCGAGGATGGCCAAAAGCTAAGTGTGGGGGAAATTGATAGGTTCTTAATTGATTATGAAAATTTCCCATAACATTTAGCGATTATTGACATGAAAATGCTTTAGATACTCACTTTAATTCATATATGATTTTAGGTACAATTCAGAAGCAAAAGAGTTAAAGTGAGTGGAAAGCATTATAATTGATTCGTTCTTCGAAGATTCACGTCCACTTGTCTTTATGGAACAACAAGGAAGAAGATTATAGCAAGAGAAGGAAAGATAAAGCATAAAAGAATGGGATAAAGCATAAAAGAATGAAGGATCAAATTGCTCACGCCACGCTGGAAAACCTGCATAGCCATGAGTTATCACTCACGGCTGTGCATGTTTTTGTATGGTTGTGAGGGTTGCTACAAATTATTTAATCATTTAGGTTATAAAACAAGCAAAGGTATACATAAATTCACGTCCTAAGTGCATACTTTATCTTGCATTATACCTTAAATGATTAAATAATTGGCAGCAACCCTCATAGCCATGAATCAGCAACCCTCATAGCCATGAGTAATAAGTCATGGCTATGTAGGTTTTCCAGCATGCCATGAGCAATTTGATCCTGCTTTCTTTTATGCTTTATCCCATTCTTTTATGCTTTATCTTGCCTTCTATTGCTATAATCTTCTTCTTTGTTGTTCCATAAAGACAAGTGGACGTGAATCTTCAGAGAACAACTCAATTATAATGCTTTTGACTCACTTTAACTCTTTTTTGTTGGACCTATTTCTGGAGCCCAACATTCGAAGTCATAAAGCATGAGCATATTCTCCTATAGAACTATTTCAAAGAAACCTTCATTAGCCATCATCCCACAAGAGTGGCGTGCCCATACCAGTCAAATATTAAAATAAACCCATTTCAAAAACAAACTCATTTCTCCTATTTCAGAATAGATTTTGGGAAACTCAAACCTGAATTACAATTTGACTTCTTCAGAACATTTGTAGGGCCTAAACATTCTCAGAATACTATTAAATTGAAACAGTACATTATACCCAATTTTTGTCCAGAAAATGAAAGTCTTAGAGACTTAATTAAAATTCAATTCCCTTATATCACTTATATCTCTATATCTCTAGATTATTTTGAAGTAGAAATCATCTCATTCGAAGCTCTACAGATCACGATATCATCAAAATACCTAAGCATGTTCAGTAAAATATCCAATTCATACCCGTCCAACCAATGCCCTTATTTTGATTCGATCAATCCTTTTCAAATCAACATCAAAAGATATAAACCTTCATGTACAGGTAAACAGAAATGTGTTAAGAATCTATTGGTCCAAGACTTACCTCATTTGGAGGTAGGATAACAAGGTTATGGCCAATAGAATCAAACAAGATTTTGTCCTCAATCATATTGAACCTATTTTGGGACAATTGGCATAACATCCACTAGAGATATCAGATTAAAGTCTTCTTAGGATAGTTTCGAAGAAGACCTTAGATCTATAACTTTTATGAAGACCTTGAAGATAGATTCTATCATCTTGAAAGTCAAAATTGGACCAAACAATAGGGTAGATGATTCAGTTTATAGTGGATTAGATGATTTGGAACAATTTGTATAACTTTCTCTATAGATATCAGATTAATGCCATTCTTGGACATTTTGAAACAAGATTTTGAGATCTACAACTTTTATGAAGACCTTAAAGATAGATTCTATCATCTAGAGGGTTAACATTGGCCCAAACGATAGGGTGGATGATTTATTCTACAGTGGAACAGAAGGAAGGTTTCAATCTACAGTTGACCAGAAGATTATTCTGTCTACAATTGACCAGACAAAGTGGACTAAACGAAGTGCACCAGATGAAGTGCACCAGATGATTCTTCAAACTCAAGACGGTCAATATAAGATGATATAGAAGGTCAACATAAGAAGATACAAGGTTAACTTAAGAAGATACAAGGTCAACTTAAGAAGATGTTTGTCTACAGTGCATAAGAAGAAACGTTTCTACAGGGTCTTCCTCACATCACCAAACGTTCTGAAACACTAACTACACTCTCGAGAGCACTTCCACTTATAAAGATCATAACTTTCGACTCCGATCTCCAAAAATTTCATACTATATACCATTGGAAAGCTAGAAAGATAGGATACAACTTTCTAGAAGATAACTTTGTCTAATTTAGCCTAGATCAATACTGTTTTTCTCCTGAAGTCAGAACACACAACTTTATCCCTATGGAAGACTTGAAATTTTGCACTGTGCAAACTTGGAATGTCCTAAGCCTAACCATTCAGCCACAACTCAAGTTGATAACTTCTTCAAATATATCTAATTTCCACTCACATCATCCATACACCCTTCATATTTCCTTAACATCAAAAGAATAAAGCTTTACAAATCTTTAATGGCATTTCAAGCCACAATACATCATCGTCTCAAATATCAAATTACAAAAGATTCTTAACCAAACAAACTTGAAATGCGACTAAAACATTGCGCTTTCCCAAAATCAACTCAAAATACAAAATAAGCAAATTTGGAGTAATTTCCTTAGGCTCTTGATCACTTCATCTCTTAGCTATTACCTGAAGACGGGACAAAACGGGGTGAGCTTGAAAGCTTGTGGGTAACAGTTTATAACAAAAAAAAATAAGCAACACCTTTCAAAACATTCACTTGTCATAGAAAATTTTCATTAAGTTCATAAAACACATGCTTCTTAAACTCTCATAATACAAATCATGAATGCATCAAACTTGTTGACTTATGATAAGCACATAAGCACATCAGAATGGTTTAGGTGGATCCAAAACAGAACGTACTACACTTTTCCCATAAGGGTCCTATGTAGCAGTGAATAGAACGTACTAACACAATCCCACATAATAGTTTTA
>JANITX010000009.1:56307184-56330875 GCA_027564395.1 Erythroxylum ulei | reverse complement strand
ATCTTCTTTGGCAGAAGAAGTTCACCGAATAAAGTTAAGTTGACCAAATGGTTTACTTTTAAGAATGAATGAAAACGAAATAAATTAAAAGAAGAATATTGGAGCTCTATTCCTAATGAAGACTTACGCATAAGATGTAAAATGTGCTACTGAGAGTGTATGCATTTTGTTTGAAGTAAAGTATCCAACTATGTAATTGGATTTTTGAATTTGAGGCGACACCCTTGCTAATGTGAGAAGAACTTAGGCCACATTATATTATGTGAAACTATGTTCTGGGATTACAAATTGATTTGATGAGTGTGATGCCAACACAAGAAGTTAAGTTTGTGAATAAATTGAAATGAGTGGAGAAATTAGTAAGAATGGTTCGACATTGCGTCAATGCGAAATCAGAGGAAATCGTATGAATGGAAGAATCATTCGAGTAAATTCATTACAGTTTTGTAATGAATTTTGACTGAATGATCGTTTTAACATGCCACCCTTGCGGGATATATACTCGGATATCACCATAGATGTCGGATATGTGTCTTGCGAAAGTGGGGTGCTATAGTAAAAATGGTATTGCATTATCTTTCATTCTCATTAATGAAACAAACCAAACAACATTATTGGTATTAATACAAAAACTCAAGTAACAAACCAAACATTATTTTTTTTATTTTTTATACTCATTCTCATCCCCTTCTACTATGATACCCATATCTATAACCAATCTTGTACTCAAACCAAATGCCTAGTAAAGGTTTATAGTTTCAACCGATATTAAACCGTTATAAAATCAGTATATAATAAATAAGAATTAAAAATAACTAAAAATATAAAATAAAATAAAATACTTTATTAAAATAATATTTTCTATTAATATATAATGAATCTAATAATTTAAACTAAGATTTAATCTAATATAAATTTTAAAATAAAAATAAAAATAAAATTTTTATTATCATTTATTTAATGATTCGTAAAAAGTTGAAATATATTTGAAGAAAATAAATTTTAACTTCTTTTTTAATGTCCTTAAACATGTTTCTTTACAGGTTAAATAATAACTTTTAACTATTGATTTGATTCGATTTTTTAACATAATTTCACGTTAGACTTTCAATCTTACTAAAAGAAAAATAATTCTTTACTGATATGCGTGCCAAATAAGAACATTTAAAATATACTTTTCGTCATTTTTACCTATATCTTTCCTTCCTAAACTATCTAGATAATTATATAAATAATTGTGCTTAAGAAGGTTTAAAAACTAGCGTACCTCTTCTCTTATTTTCTTGCATATTTTATCTAGTAACACCGGTTGCTTATTCAACATATATATTTTCTTAGGTTAATTATCTAGTAACATCACAGTGCTATGATTCATCTTCGAAGCATTGTATAATTGAAAGTAGCTCACAAGTTCTAGTAACACCGGTTGCTTGATGGTAGTACTTAGGCAGTCCATTAATTGAAACATGAGACTTTTTAATTTTCTTCTCTCAAAACTTTTGTCATCTATCATATCTTTGCACGAGCATCTCAATTTTCTTGTCTAAGATTTCAATTTTGAGTAAGGATTTAATAAAATTTATAATCATTTTATTTCTAATCTTTTCTAAAATTTAACATAATTTTTAAAACAAAAATTCAATTATGATTTATATTAAGTGTTTATTTACAAATTTAAATATCATGTGTAGTATTTTAACAAATTAGGTAGGTTTTTCATTTAGGATTGGATTCAATATGTACCAATACAATTTAAATAATATGTTGGATATATCATACACTTTAAACTTAAAAACTCATAATCTCCAAATTATTAGGAGAGAATACTGATTAATGAAGTGAGCATACTGTGATCCAAATCTTGCAGTTTATACATAATACCAAGAATATTGGAGTGACAAACTTTTTAACTAATTTATCATTTCTAATTAAAATTTCATAAATTAATTTTAATATTTAATAGTTAAAATAATTAATTATTAAAATTTCATAAATTAATTTTAGTATTTAAATAATTAATTGAAACACAAAACTAATGGTGAAGACTGATGACTTTCTTAACCAGTGTGGTAAGAATTTTCTACGTGAATTTCAACTACGTTAATCATAGTTGAGGGTCCCTTGGCGGTAAAATAATTCAGAACTACGTTAATCATAGTTGAGGGTCCCTTGGCGGTAAAATAATTCAGAGGTGTTGTCCGTAAGAGGACTAAGGAAGAAATATGATTGCCCAAGCCGTATCTTTTTCTTCTTCCTAGGCACGTGCTTACAAATGTCGCTTTCTCTGAATGCCTGAGTTTGCAGTGACTGATTCAACATAAATATTCACTCCCACTGGGCAAGAGGTTGCGGTCCATATTCGCTATCAAGTATTTGAGAAATATATTCAAAATCATCAGTCTCTGAGAACAGTTCGCCTCTCTGTTTTGTCCTCATGGATTGAGAATTCAACTGATCTAACGTTTTAAAAAATGTGTACGCCGTCTCTGTCAGTGTCCAACCGCACCAAAAATCTGACTCAAGACTGAAATTTTCACTCTGATTGCTGTTAATATTTCTGAAATATTCAAATGAATGACTCATGGTCAAATATTGAGGATCAGCTTGCACCATTGGCCCTTGTACTTACTGTTACCTGGTAGTTTCAGTATATAAGTGGTAGCGGGATCTTCAGTGCCTCCCATGAACTCCTCAACTCATAACAACACTTCTCTACTTTTTTTTCCATCTCATGGATTACTCTTCATCATCACATCTATTACAAATTTTTGGGGCTCTGGTATTCATGCTCTTGTGTACTCTATGGTGGTCCAACAAGTACAATCATGGGAAAACTGAAAAGCGCAATCTTGTAACAAAAGTCCCAGGTGGCTTACCAATTATAGGTCATCTTCATCGACTTGCTGGAAACAAAAACCTATCTAAATACTTTTCTTCCATGGGGATAAATATGGTCCCATCTTCTTGATCAGGATGGGAGTACGCCCAAAAGTAGTAGTAAGCAGTTACGAGTTACTTAAGGAGTTGTTCACTATATGTGATAGAAGTTTCGCTTCACGTGAATTGAATTACCAGACCTATGATCTAGAATTATCATCAATAATTTTTGCCTTGAAAATTTGGAGAAATTCTCTGTATGGAAATCAGACGAGGATTTTTATATATTATAAAAGTCTCAAGTACTTATTGAGCTAGAAAGAGTTGAATTTGAGATGGAGAAGGTAGTTAAGGTTACTTAAAGATTATGACTTGTTGATTGAATACCATCTAGGAAAGGCAAATGTAGTGGTTGATGCCTTGAGTAGGAAATTCTCCATAACCCATGTTTAGACAATTTATCTATCGTTTTTGAAAGAGATGGCTAACCTTAATATAAGATTGAAACAGGAGGAATCTGATTGCATTATTGCTAATTTCATAGTGAGGCCAATACTCATGGAAAATGTTAAAGAGTTACAAGCACAAGATGCAAATTTTAACAAGCTCCGAGAAGAAATTAAGAATGGCAAGAAATTTGAAGTGGTAGTGAGGGATGATGGACTTATTATTATAGGAAATAGACTATGTGTTCGGAATGTTAAGGAAGTAAAGGATGAGATACTCGACGAGGCACACAATGCGCCTTATGCCATGCACCCAGGTAGCACCAGGATGTACAAAAATTTGGAAGAGCATTTCTAGTAGGAAGCATGATGCTATATAGGTTATTGTTGATAGTTTGATGAAGTCAACCCATTTTCTAGCAATTAAACAGACTGATTCTCTGCATGTGCTAGCAAAGAAGTATATTGATGAGATAGTGAGACTACATGGGATTCCAGACTCTATAGTTTCTAACAGAGATCCTCGGTTTACTTCGATATTTTGGGAAAGTATGCAAGAAGCTCTTGGGACCAAGTTAAGTTTTAGTACTACTTTCCATCCCCAAACAAATGGCCAATCTGAGTAGACCACTCAAACCCTTGAAGGAATGCTCGGGACATGTGTTATGGATTTCAAAGGTGCTTGGGACAAGCATTTGCCATTGGTCGAATTTGCTTACAATAATTCATACCACTTGAGAATTCCAATGGCTACTTATAAAGCACTGTATGGAAGAAGAGGTAAAACTCCTATATGTTGGAATAAAGAAGGAGAGAGGAAATTAATAGGACCAAAGTTACTCCAGATGACTGTCAACAAGGTCAATTTAGTTAAGCAAAGGCTTAAAGCAGCTCAAGATAAAATGAAAAGCTATACTGATGCACACTGAAAGAAAATGGAGTATGAAGTTGGTGAGAACGTCTTTCTTAAGACATCTCCTTGGAAAGGAGTCATAAGGTTTGGAAAGAAGGGCAAGTTAAGCCCAAGATATATGGGTCCCTACAAGATTGTTGAGAGGATTGGACAACTAGCCTATAGGTTGGCGCTGCCACAAGAATTGTCACAGATACATAATGTCTTTCAAGTTTCCATGTTGAGGAGGTATAAATCAGATTCCTTCCACATCATTCAGACCACTGAGGTTCAGCTGAGAGATGATCTGACTTATAAGCAGACTCTAGTGAAGATTTTGGACACTAAGGAGAAGGTCCTCAGGAACAAGACAGTTCAACTAGTTAAAGTCCTATGAGAAAACCATTCTATGGAAGAGGCCACGTGGGAGTCCTTGGAGGCCATGAAGGAGAAGTATCCACACCTCTTTAATGACTCAGGTAAGAATTTTGAGGACGAAATACTTTTAATAGGGGAAGAAATGTTCCCCTTCGATTTTTTTCTTGTTGAATTAAGCATGATTTAAGTAAATTATGAGGTCTTGATAGATTAATTTTTGGAGTTAATTATTATGTCAATGTTAGTAGGATTTTATTACATTGGTTAGTTGAATTAAAGTATATAAAAGGCAATTTTGGCATGTCACTTAAGTATAAAATCCATAAAGCATAAAGGAAGGGCAAAGTTGACATTTCACACTCATTAAGGGTATAATTGGAAGAAGAAGGTGTAGTCTTGCTCTTAAGAAGGAGAAAAACGTGAATAAGTGAGAGAAAGAAGAGAAAAACGAAAAAGAAGAGGGAAAGGAGAGAGAGATTCGTTCTTGAGAGAAAAGAAGGAAGATCAAGTTAGGGTTTCATCTTTTCTAAGCTTTCAAAAATGATTTTGAGGTTGTTCAAGAAGAGAAAAAGAAAAGGAAGAAAAGAGCTTCGATTTGAGCCAAAAATCTCTTTATTTGGTGAAGATTCAAGGTAATTTCTCTTTAGGAAATGCATGGGTTTAAGTATTCTATAGTCAATTTTAGTGAATATGCTTTGTGGGTTCTCAATTTGTATTCCTATTGAATGGGATTTTTTCCAATGTTAAAGGCAATCAAGAAAGGCAATAGGAGCAAGAGGAGAGGCACCTTTAATCAAGTTTTTAAATAAGGAATCCAAGTGGGTTACATGTTTATAGTTGAGTTAACGAGCTATGAATATTTTTCCAAATCAATAGAGTTAAATGATTTCAATCGCTTCACAAATGTTGCATTTATTGCTCCTTAAATGATTTAATAAATTGCTACATATTTGGTACATGAATCTTGTTGATGATTTATGAAATGAAAATGGAAATGATATTTCAAACATATTATGCTTATGGAAATCATGTTTCCGAAATGTGCCTTTTGGGCAATATGTTTATAAGTCATGACATTCTTGTTTGTGTGGGTTTGTGGTGGTCCATTCTGTTATGTCACATGCACGTTAACCATGTTAAAGGCTTCTCCCGCCTGTCCGCTAGTGGTATCGAGCTCCCTCATGGACTCCCTTATGTTTATGAACTACGCAAAACCATTAGGGGTAAAATCTGTGTTCTGACTTCAAGGAAAAAACTGTATTAATCTAGACTAATTTATACAAAGTTTTCTGTTTGGAAATTGTATATGAAATTTTGGGTTGGATTGTTAGGTTCTGGGTTGGGGAAAACTTTGGCCGCAGTGAACCTTTCCCGAAAAGTGTTTCGGCTTAATTTCGTAACTTCACTGCGGCAAGGCCAGACTTTTTCTACAGTGTCCTTTTTCCGATAGGTACTTATGTTCGATCTCGAAACTTCGTCATGACCGAGCTAGACTTCCGTCGAGGCGCATTTTTCCTGAAGCATGTGTTTGCTCGACCTCGGAACTTCGCCGCGACGAAGCTAGATGTTGGTCGTGGCAAACTTTTCCCGAAAGGTCCTTGGAAATATTTCCTTAGTTTCACCGCGACGAACCTGCCAATGCTGATGCTGAAATTGCTCCTTACAAATTGAAGCCTTCAACTTTCTTCTCACATAATCTTTACCCGACCGTCTCAATTTGTCGCCTTGGAATAAGAAATGAGACCTGGGCCCAACACTCCAACCAGGGTTGTAGGTGCTTGAGTATGGATCAATTCGCTCCCTTGGTTGAAAACTATTGAATGACTTAACTTTTCCATCCATATATGCTAAAGGCTCACAAGAATATGAAAAAAAATTATCTTTATAACCATAAGTTCCACATTTACCACATACCTCTTGATTTGGAACGTTTTGAGGTAGTCTTGTACTCAGCAACTTTACATGCCTTGTTAATTCAGCTAACTACATAGTTAGTTTTTGATTCGATTTCACTTTATGAACTCTAGCTCTTCTTCTCCTCATGCTCTTTTATTGAGAATCGGCCCCTAACATTTTGAAGATCTTGTACGTTTCTTCGATTGTCTTCTCTCCCACATCTCCTTATGCTGCATTTTCCACTTTATACTAACATTGTTGTGTCAATCCATCATAAAAGAACTAGTTCTACATGTAGAGTGGTAAATGATGGTGTGGACATTGAATGAGTAGAAGTTTGAAGCATTCCCACACCTCATGGAATGGCTCTCCCTCCATCTAAGTGAAGTACCTATCTTTGTCCGCAACTCAGAAGTCTTTTGGTAAAAATAGAACTTTCCTATGAACTTGTTGTACAACTCTTCCCATGTAGTCAATGAGCCAGGTGAAAGGGTCATCAACCATGCCTTGTGTGAGGCCCCAAATTATACCTTATTTGGTATGTTACATGTTCATGAATGTATATGTATGGTATGTGTTAAAATTTGTGATATGATTGAGATTTTCATGTGACTTGAATTTTGTTTTAATGGGTCATACGTAGTGAGTTGGAATTAATGAACACCATTAGAGAATTGAGGCATTGCAGTATACATTTTTACTAGGAAAATTATCAAGTGGCAAGATAAGTTGATACATGAAAATTGGAATGACTAAGCCTATGAGTTAGTGACATTTGGCATAACTGATTAATTGACATTTGGCAACATTAATTGAGTGACAAGTGGCCTAATTGAATTGTGACATTTGTCAGCCACATATGAAGACATGTTGATGGCTTCATTGAAGAACAAGTAGCACACTTTCATGTGTGACATGTGCCCTTTTAAAATGAGGACACATTGCATCACAAGGTTTAGGCAAGTACAAATTCATTCCAGCTCATTTTGGTGTTTCTGCTGCTTTTTCTCTATCCTTTGCTTCTCACCAGCGAAACCTCTTACTCCCTCTCAAATTATGGAATTTTGCTTGATTTGGGATCATCTTCACTTAACATCTTTGTAAGTTACTGTATAACGAAGTAGGTCTTGCTATTTTCTGTGTTATTGTTATGTTGATGCTGAAATTTGGACCTTGGTCTAGGAGCTGTGTTTGGTTGCTTAGAAGACTAGTTGGCTTGCCTTTTTGCAGTTGTTATTTGAAGTTAAGATGGTAAGGGAATGTTAAAATTGATTTCATGTTATAATATGAAATGTTTGATTCTTTAATTGAATAGAATATGTGTTAAGATGATGATAAATGAATGCTAGAAAAATGATCCTTGTATGATAACTTCTAGTTTAGTTTTGATGTGTGAAAGCTATTGATTTGTAAGTTACTTAATGAATAATTTTTTTTATTGGTTTTGGACATGAATTTGATGTGGAATTGAGGCATGAATAAGGTGGAATTGATGCTATGGCGAAGGGGTGTTGAAGGTGTATGAAGGAGTTAAGTTTTGGAAGCAATTTGAAGGTTGTGGGTGAGTGATTTTGGAAGCAATTTGAAGGTTGTGGGTGAGTGAACTTTTGATTCACTCATCCCATGATCGTGGGAATTATAGGGCATATTCCCACAGCTGTGGAAAAAAGGTTAGGAAGGTGAAAAACTTGGTTTTGTTTAATTGTTGACATATATAAGGTTAGGGCACTTAGTAACGGTTTTAATTGAGATTAGGACACTTATTGATTAATTAATAATGTGTCTAATGTTAAAATGTATAGTATGTTCAAGATGAATGTGTTCTTAAGAATATAAATGTGTTCCAAGGGTTTTATGTGATATGAGTTGGATATAGATGTTTATGATTTGGGAATTTCCATGATGTTATGTAATATGTAATTACTTAATATTTCATTAATATATTGATGCAAAAGGGAGTGAATATGTTCAATTTGAGAAAAATGAAATAAAGAAATATGTTATACACTATATTATTTGCTAGTGATTCTAAAATTTGAAATGGATTATTTTAAAACTATTAAGTCCTAGTCGTGGGTAAATAGGCATGCCTAGAAGGTTCTGCAGCTGCCCCTGTAACTAGACACTAAGGTGTCTTCTGTGCCAGACACTCCGATGTCTTCTGATTTTAGACACTTTTGTGTCTTTTGTTTCAGATACTTAAGTCTATTCTATTTCAAATACCAAACATGGGTATCTTCTGTTCTAGTTCGATTACCCACTTATGTAAAAAGGATTAGTAAACTAACTTGTTTATATTTTGTTACATGCTTAGTTCTGATATAATCAAGCTATGTTCTAAAATAACTAAGTTATGTTCTGATATAATCAGATATTGTTTTGATACAGACAAGTTTTGTTCTAGTACTTTAAAGTTCGGTTGTGATATTATGGCATTCTGTTATGATACTTGTAGGTTTTGTTCCGAAGCAAATATATCATGTTTTGATATGTTATATCCTATTCTAAGATACATATTGTTTGGATTGCGCTTTAATATGAACAATTAAAGATTGCTTGAGATGTGATCTGATTCTTTATATGTGAATGTTAGTCGATTGTTATAAACAATTGTTAAAGATTGTTTGAGACGTGATCTAATTCTTTATATGTGAATGTTAGACGACCGTTAGAAACAGTTTCCAAATTATATATTGTTTAGTTTTTTTCCCCACTATGCTTTATGCTTAGCACAGTGGTTTTGTCTCCATGTAGGTTCTGATAAGAAGGTTTAAAGACTGAGACAAAGACAACCGCAGTGGCCAAGGAGAATGTGTTTTATTTTGGAAATGTTCAGTTTGTTTTTTAGTTTTATTTAATGTAATGAGATATTAGAATTTGTATTTTGTTTAATGGTTTGTAATAACCTTAATACTAGCTGGATTTGGATTTTAAGGCTTGTATATGTTATGTATCATGTGTATGTATTGTTTCAGTACTATTTTGTGTGGCATCTACATATCCTCCTAGGAGGTACATGGGTGTTACACCTTGGCACAATACTTGAATGTATATAGGAAGCACCTCATCATGAGATGAACATAGAATAGAGTATATAAGAGTGTACAGAGAAATTAGAAATGCATTTTATGCTCATGCATAATTGAATATACACATACACGTGAATAATTATTGCTGACACTTTAAAATAATTGACATGCATTCATTGACATTTTTCGCGTATAATTGATTTATAAATGTGATTATATTGAGAATTATTGTTTAAATGTGTTAAAAACTGATTTGGTGTTAACACTTACTATTTCGGAATTTTTGGTGAATTTTAGAAAATTTTTTAAATTTTTGGGTATTTTGGACTAGGAAAAATACAAAAAATAAGAGACAAATAGAGTTGTGTCATGTGGCAGCCTTATATGTTTGACAAATGCCAAGTGGTAGGATAAATTGATGCATGAAAATTTTGAATGATTTGACCTCTAACTGAGTGACATTTGGCATAGTTAAATTGGTGACAAATGGACTAGCAATTAGTTGACAAATGGATCAATTATTGTGTGACAAATGGGCTAGTAAGTTGATGACAAATGGCATAGTTGATTGATGGACAAGTGACCTAGTTAGTTGGAGACATTTGGCAGCACCTATGCTTGATAAGTGTTGAACATGCCATAAGACATATGGTCATTCAATTACATGGCACCTAACACCTTAGTTAGTGAGTTTCCGCAGGACGTTCAACTCATTTCTCTTCTTCTTTCTTCTCACCCACCATCGGAACCCTCACTTCTTTCATCTCCCTATGTACGTTCATGCTTATTTCCAATTTCTATACAAAAAATCAATGTTTTACCTTCACAAAATTAAGGAAGTTGTCCACATGTTCTAGCCGAAAGCCAACCAAGTTCTACCTTAAATGTGTGATGTTTTTTCTTGCTTGGAATACTGAATTGGCTTGATCTTTTGAGCTGGAATTGGAGTTAAAAATGTAAGTAAATAATTAGTGTTTATAGCATGTTGTGACAGAGAATTGATGACGATGAATTACATATGATGTTAATGATTGATTGTGATGGAAATTTTTGCATAAACTTAGAAGTTTTTTGTTTTGTTTTTGGTATATGGAAAACCGTGGAGTATAGGGCATTATGAGGATGAATTGGATTGGAATTTAATGTATAAATAAGGTGGATTTATGTTAAAGAAAGAAGTTAATTTGATGTTCTTGAATTGGGAAAGAACTAGGACTATATGCATAATAACGTAAAAGTTTCTGGATTGATTTTTGATGCATGAAAGACTAGGATTTGTGAGCTGTTAATTGAATAGTTTTGAACTGGAATAGGAGAGGTTATTGATGAGAAATTGGAGTATGATTCAGGCCTAATAGAGATATAATTGATGAACTATAAAGATGTTGTTTTAATTTTGGTATAAAGTGTTAAAAAAATCTAGAGAAATGAAAGAAGAATTGCTGGAATATGTTAGCTGTAGTGTTTTCACTAAATATACATCGGTAGTTTGGCCATAACCTGATCTGTAGAAATCCAAATGGATTATTTCAAGTTTAGATTAAACTAGAGACATATGGCTATATTTTTCATGAAGGAATCAAATTTTAATTCTGTCTCTAAGAGTTTCAAATTTTGGTTTGAAGTTGAGTTTTTAGATTCTGTCATTGTTTGAGAATAGTCTATCGTATTTTGGGCATAAATATAGGAATAATGAACCAAATTGTATGAACTTTAGTTCATTAGAAACTTAAGACATAAAGGAACATTTGTTTAGAAGGACATATTATCTAGAAACCTCAATTTCTATGTCATAATGGCCATACAAAACTGACCCAAAACCTGTCCTGAGAAAATATAGAAAACTAATGAAGGAATTGGATGGGAACTTTTAGATAACCCATCCCACAATTGTGGGAAGCCATATACGATTGTGGAAATTGCATGGAAGTAAAGAAAATGTTCTTTTGCAATGAAGGATAAGGTATTTAACTATGATGCATTTGGACTTGATTAAGGTTTAAAAAGAACATACTTTTATGTTGGAAAATTGGTTAAATGTGTGATAAGTTTTGATTGATAATTGATGTTATACTTCAAGGAAAAAAATGTTGGATAACAATGCATCTAAGTTTAGAATGAAGGAGTGTTAAAGGAATGAAGATATTCATATGGATGTAAATGTATTCCAAAGGATATTAATAATGCATTAAGAATGAATGAATGAGAATTGTGAATTATGTGAAATATTTGTAATGCTAGGAAGAGTTAGTAAACGTATGGTTAATCAATGTAGCATGATGAAGTCTACTTAAGGTATTAATCTAAATGCAAACAAGACATATCCAAGTGACAATATATGAATTATTATGAATTATGATTAAGGAAACATACCCGGGATAGTCATTGGGCATGCATTGAACATGAAATATGAATATATGTGCACAAATGAATAAGTATTTGATTGATCGACTTTGAAATGTGAATTATGTATGAATTATATGATTTTAAACGCTCAAGTCAGATGCCATTCAGACATTGCTGAATCATCCAGACAATAGCATATATTAGAGCGTACTGTGAGTCATCTTAGATGATTTCACTAGGATGAATTTGTTTCTGTTTAATTCCCATTTATTGAACTGATAGTGACATGATTATGATGATTCAGGACATTAATAGTCCGAGGAGTTTGATATTTGGGAATGTATTGGAAGTGTCTATTTGCATTTAAGTTCTTACTGATTTCTAAATACTCAACGAAAGTTGAATGCTGGACTAAGGTCCGATGAATTTGAGATTCTTTCTGTGCATCATAAGTAAATGTTTTGATGACATATTCTATTATTTGAAGCATTTCATAAAATGCATGTTCAGATAAAGGCGTTGTGATCAGAGTAGCCAGTCTGAAAGAGCTTTAAGCTCAAAATTCTACACGTAGAGCTTTGCTCCGTGATTTCTGTATCTGACTGAGCCTAATAGGCCAGTATCTGTATCTATATCTGAAAGGCACTTGGTCTCAACAAATAATAACGAATCTAGAGTCTCATATGCATCTACATTTGTATATTTATGATTGTGGAATATATGATTATGAAACCTTTTTAAAAATTGTGATGATAAAGTGATATGCCATGGTTATGTGATTGATTGGGTTATTCATGTTCTGAAAGAATGTTTGTGAAATTGGTTGGTTGTGTGACATTTATGTATTTGACCTGAGTGAGATCATCAATTATGGTTAACTCATTGAGTTCACAAAACTCATTAAAAATTGTAACGTGACTTTTCAGGTACGAGACAGGAGACCTAGTTCCTAAGATTTTCTAGAGGAACATTTTGGATTAAAATATGGCTCAGAGGTCTGTCAGTTGACATCAGAAGAGTTTTTAGATTGTATTTTGTAGGTTCTTTGTCGTGTAGAACTTTTGTATAAAGGATTGTAAATATTTGTTTCAATGAATACATTGTAAACTTTTGTTAATAAATGAAATAAAGTGTTAAGGTTTTTAAGTATTGTATATTCTTTAAAATGCTATTTAAGAGGTTATGTTTGCTCTAACATACCATTGTCATAGGATATGTACTTGAATGTCCTTTGGATGTTCGGGTATATACTTTATGGTAGTGGGGTGTTACAGAGTCAGCTATTGCTCGAGTGATTGGCTTAGTGAATTTTCATTGTTGGCTCACTTGATCATCCCTCATGCTTGCAAAGCTATTACTTCCTTCAAAGATTTTGGTTTGAACATCCGAATATCATTTGAATTCCTACCTTGAGTTTGCCCATAAATGTCCCAACTAGCGCCTTTTATGTCTAAACATGCTCTCAGTTACCTAGTCTCTCGAATTCCTTCTGGTAATCCTGCAAAGATCTGACTTTTCTTATTTTGGATAATGCGTCATTGAAGTCCTCACAATCTGTAAGACCAAACCGAGCCTATAATTCCTTGATGAAGAGGTCCCAAATAGGTTTTGCCTTCTTCTTTGTAAGCTTGAAGAAGTCATTGCCACTTAATTAGCTTCACCCTTCATGTGAAAGGAAGCCAAATAAACTTTTTGTGCCTCCTAGGTACTTTGATATTCAAAGAATTGGTCCACCTTTATGAACCATTAGTAGGGTCATCATTGAAATATTTGGGAAATTCAAGTTTGGCAAGCTTGGAAAAGAATTAAAGAAGCCTACCATTTAGAGTATCCCTAGCATCGTCTCTCGAGTTGGGAAATTGACCATTGAACAAGTTCCTACGGTGTTCGTTTTTGGATGATGTCTCCTACTTTGAAAGTAGGACTTTAGACATCTTATTAATGACACCCTCCAAACTGTGCAGCCAATCAACCATTCTGAGTTATAAGCAAGAAAAACTATCTTGCAAAGCATCGAGTCCTGCCCCAAGAGTCTCAACCTGTTTTTTATTAGTTGCCATAGTGTTTTGCCTTAGAATTTTGTCAAGCTCTAATACCAATGATAGGTCCTAATTAGAGGTGAGAAAGACCACAAAATTTTAAATAAACTTGCCTTTTTTATTCCATCAAATGAGAATCAATACAGAGGAAACACAACTATTTTTCATAAAAACTAGGATGTCAAAAGATAGTGGAAATACTCAATCATTATTAACTACTAGTCTTCGTTTGCTAGTCCATAAAATTGCACATTCTCTTGAAGCATGTTCAAGAGAGCTAGTTTAATTTCAAATAATGCGGCTTGTACTGATGGTCTAGCTACTCTTGAATTAGCTGCATTGAACCCTGGTCTCATAAAGTCCATAAGGGTCCTCTGTTGTTGTCTTTGGTTCGCTCCGTGGTCCAAATCTTGCTGAAATTCCTCGACCAACGTTGCCTTCGCAATTTCTTCTTCTTCATTACACCGAGCTTTCCTAATGGTTCATTCTATTCGAGTAATATATAAATCTAATTTTTTAGCTACGCAACTCGAACTTCTCGTGACTCTTATATTCATGCAAGACCACAATTTCAAAAATAGAAAAGACATAACAAAATTAAAAACTAAACTAAACGCCTTAAATTATAAAACTAAACTAATCGTCTCCCCGACAATGGTGCCAAAACTTGATCGCAGTTTTCCAATATGTGTATTTTTAATATTTTAACCTCGATATTCTGCAAGCGTACGGGTCATTCGCGTAGTATCTAAAGCGCCGATCCCACGAAGAGGGTTATTCTAATCCTAAAATCTAAGGCCAAAACTAATCGCAGAAATTCAAATTTAACTAAACTAAAACAATGTTGCAATTTAATCAATCAATTCAATCAAACTACTCATTTCAGGAATTAATCACGAAATATTAACAAATCAGCAAATTGCAACACACACATCAAGAATCAACCTACGAAACTACCAATTGAGAGAAAGGGAATACTTGTCTTCAACACTAATCTAATTAATTATTAATTGTTGAATTATTGGTCCTAGACGATCTTAGGGTTATTACTCTCTCTCGAGTTATAACCAATAGCCTTAAATTATAAACCCTAATCAGATTATGGAAAATTACAATTTCTAAATTCATAATTTATCCAACCCCTAATTAGATATCAAGTTTCCAATAGACTCCTGGGAGCTTATATGAGATCTCTCTTCACACAATTACTGATTTGATTAATTTCTTGTTCTTATTAAATCACCTAACTCTTGTTATCCCAATTCAATTATTTTTCATTTGATTCACCATCTCAAACTATCACTAAATTATGCAAGTGCAAAAAATCAATCAAATTTTTATTGAATCAAAGATAAAAACAACCCGAAGGTGAGTTTAAACATTCCTCAACATTCATAAAATCCTATATCAATAGCTATCCCAATTCTATAAATAAAAAATTGAAGTACACCGAAAACCAGACCTGAACAGATGACGAAGGTAGCAACGTCGGGAAACCTCCTGTTCTGGGAAGTACTTCGCATTGGCTTCTTCTCCATATCCTCTTCCTTTATTTCTTTCTCAATCTCTTGATGAACTCTCTCTAGGGTTTCTTGATTGTGGCTGATGCAAGAAACTCCTTCGTCTCTTTTGTCTCATTTTTATATACTTGATGTGTACTGGGCAGCCCTAGGGTTTTTCCGGGGTCGAAGGGTCTGAAAATTCCCTCAAAACCTGATTTTTTGTATGTCTACACGTTTACCCGATGCAGGCCAAGGCCACTTGTAAGCTTTCTAACAATAGTAGGCTGTTATTTCGATCCAAGTCTCTCCGAAACTTCTCCGTTCTTTGCTGATGACCCTAAATCACTAACAAACACATCAAGGTACCTCAAAGACATAATAATTAAGCTCAAATTCTTGTATTAACCTATAAAAACACTTAAACACAAACTATCACAATTCTACCGAAGACAAATACTAAACAATCGAATAAATAGATAAACACATATCAAACTATACCCTACAACACGATGCATTTCACACTTATAAATTGCCTATGATAATTTACACCATATGATATCTAAACCCTCAAATCGATTCAAAAATATTCATTACCTTCCTCATCGTATTCAATTTTATAGAAAAATCTACTATCATTTTCCTTTATTCTAATAAACATCTTATAAACCACTTCATTGTCTCACTATTCCAATCTCACACTTCTCAACTTATTTTGTACGATTAAGACAATCCTAATGTAAACATATTATATTGTCATACCTACACATAGTTAAAAAATATACTGTACATTTCTGCACAGTCTTATTCTATAAATGTCTTTCATTTCTAACCTACATCTAACTTGACTATCCATAACCAAGTGTTACCTAATAAACCTTGCATTACTTGGAATTAGTTCATGGTTGTGCACATCTTTACACTTAATTATGTTATAAATACATTTGTCTAACTGATAATAAACTCCAGCATTGTACCCAATTATTACATTGTTTCTAGGTTTTATTCTATTTAACTCTCGTAGTTTATATGACCGACCTTTATGACACATAAATAGTTTATTCTTAAAGTCTCCATCATCTTTCTTTCCTCTCTTTATAGCAACTACAAACACATGGCACCTTACATACTTTTAGTAAAAATTGAAAATCATTTATGAACTATCAAACTTCATTACCACTCTAATTATTAACTTTGTCTCAATATCCTCTACCACACTATTTAAGGTTATTGCATCTAAATAACTCATCTCCCTTGCTATTTCATTACTCATCTCAATTACATTATTACGTAACACTATAATATTATTTAGAAAATATCACTATGATGCATAAAATATGCCATTAGATGATACAACAAATGCTAATATATATGTATAATACACCAAATGGAGGCGTACTAAAATGAAATTTCAGAGCTCGAATAAAGACCCTAGATATTGTTCCTTTTCTTCTTTTCAAACTCTTTTCCTCTTTGCACTATGTCAACTATCACTCTAAACAAATATTAGCCAAGTTGAATCATATTAATCACTATATTTTATTCTACATATTATAGATAATTTACAATAAAAGGTCTTAAAAACCCTGTATGTCATTTCTTACAGTAGCATTGCCACTTTAAATTCTCTCATATTTTTATGCAACTATTAAAACTTTTTATGTCAAAATCCTTACAACTAATGCACGCATCTCACTACACAGAAGGCAAATTTAGGGATGAACTTTTTTGTCCCTGAAAGCCCAACAATCGTCTCTATTACTAATTAGCGACATATTGTTTTCGTTTCATAAATCATCGTGGATTCTCCGTAGGTAAAAACTATAGGCAACGTTTAAGACAATTGTCGCTAACTTTTTTTGCTATGATCTGTGTGCGTATGTCTTTTTGACGATATACTAAATTGTCGCCAATAATTTTTTAGTACGCTTAGTTCGTGGCGAAAAGATATTAGCTACAGTATTGGGAATGTAGCTAAAATTTTTTTCGTAATGTTTCATATGATGTGGCTAATCATTTTTAGCAACAAAAGGTAAGCGTAGCCAAAATTTATTGGTGACGATTTAGTAGACGTAGCAAAATTTCTTATGCTACATTTTTAGAAACATAGCTAAAATTTATTTGCTACAATTTGTAAAACGTAGCCAAATCTTTTAAGCTACACTTTGAAATTTTTGATCATATACATTATTAATAAATATTTTATCATGTTAATTATAATTATTGGTGACATTTTTAATCCATGTTATTGTATGTAATATTTAGATTTTTTGTTTTATAATTTATTATACAAAATATAATAAAAATAATTATAAATTAGAAACATTGTATATAAACAATTAAATATCATTAAATGTTAACTACAACGTTATCAAAAATACTTATGCACAAAAAAAATACAAATATTAGTTTAATGACTAAGAACCGATTTCATCGTCACTACTTTCATAATTTGGGCTAAGTAATTTTTTTAATCATCTTTTCAAACTTGGTCAACTTTTTTTCATTATGTTGTAAGTTTTGTTGATTATGTTCTAATTTAGCCTTAAGCAACTGGTTCTCCTCTTGAAGATGCGCAGCATATGATGGTGTTGATGAGGATGAAGCAGTTGGCTTTAGCCCCGAACCCAAGACCTTTGATATAGCCTGCATCTTATTCTAAAATTTAAAAAACAGAATCAATATTCAATACAAATATTATTAGTTAGTACTACATAAATAAATAAACTTAACATTTTAACAAATTTTTATACTTATATAATTATTTTAGATCCAGCTTTCACCTTCGTTATAATGTGTTAGTTTGTAGAGTGTGATCCTATCACACTCTTCTCCATATACAGATTCTTCTCCATGTAATTCCTTCTGACTCTGTTATATGAAAAAAAAAATTCAAAATAATATTGTATGTACTAGTATAATTATAACTTGTAAATAAAGAACTTACATATTTATTGTGCAAGACAACAAATGATTTAGAGCCTTGGTTGTAAGGAGTTTGCATTTTTCCTCTGTTAACTTTGGCCTTCTCACACTTTTCCTAAATAAAGGGAAAAAATAGTCATTAAATCGTCTAACAAGATAAATAGAAGCAAATGTGAAGTAAAAGAAAACAAACCTGGACATAGGTAGAGGCCCAATAATCACACAAATTGTTCCAATTTTCTGGAGACATCTATTCTGGAACATATCTCCTTGCCTCCTCATCTGAAGGAAAATATTTGTAATATTTATGTAGTCAATAATGACAATCCTTTGCCTTTTGTTTCAAAAGTGGAATGATACAATTTGAAATATCAAGATTATCAATATTGACGATATTCAGCTTCATCTGAAAATACAATTAAAAGTGAAATTAATCTTTAAATAAGTAAAACAATATTGAATATAATTAAATAAATTGAAATTTTACAAAAACTTTTCCAAAGCATTCTATAATAAGTTGTCTTCCTTCAACTACTTGGCATGCTTAAGGCAAGGAAATTCAGTTTTGGCAATTACACCAAACTTACTATAGAATTTTGTCGATTGAATCTTGTCTATAGGACGACCTTGTGAGGTATCAATGTGTATAGATAACTTATTGTTCATTGCAACATTTATGCGTTGCAACTCACAACCTTTAGTTATACCTCTACCTCTTTTTTTGGTGGCAGCATTAAAACCTAACAACAAATGAATAATGATAAGAAAATATGCATTAAACATGTAAATATATATTTGAGCATACGTATAATTATAGGTGTTAATGATTAACACACCTGCAGATCCCTCATTATTAGTTGAGGTAGATGGAGGTTGTTGTTGAGTTGGTTCATTGGTGGATGAGGTATATTGTTGTTGTTGGCTAGGATCTTATTAATGTGGTTATTGTAGGGAAGGATCTGATTGATGTGGTTGTAGAACTTCAATAATTGCCACCTTCTTTTCTTTGTTTCTACCAGGTGTCATTATATTGGGTATTTATAACTCAAATATCAACATTAAGCATAAACATAAGTCAAACAACAACAATATGCATAAACATAACTCAAACATCAACAATCTGCATAAACATAAATCGAACATCAACATTTCGTATAAACATAACTCAAACATCAACATTTCGCATTAACTTAACTCAAATATTAATAATACACATAAAGATAACTCAAACATCAATAATCCGCACAAATATAACTGAAACAGCAACATTATGCATTAACATAACTCAAACATCAACAATACGCATAACCATAACCCAAACATCAACAATCTGTATAAAAATAAGTGAAAAATCAACATTTCGCATAAACATAACTTAAACATCAACATTCTATATAAACAAAACTCAAACATGAACATTCCGCATTAACGTAAGTCAAATGTCAACAATACGCATAAACATAACTCAAACTTCAATAATCTGCATAAACATAACTCAAACAGTAACATTCCACATTAAAATAATTCAAACATCAACAAAACCATAACAATTGATAAAGTAAACACAAGCAAGAAGGGGGTGCATTGTGTGTAAAGAAAAATTTGCAAGGTATTTTAAAACTTTAGAATCCTTCATAAACAAAATAGGTTGATAAATGGAAAGGTCCTATTAAAATTCGAAAGGAACTTGTTAACGTTTAAAAATAAAGGATCATATTAGTTATTTAAAATACAAAAGAAGTCTATTAATCGAAAAGATCCTATTCGTGCTAAAAAAAAGGGATCTGTCAATCAATAGGAGCCTGCTAGAGATCAAATAAAAATAAGCTTGTTAATTGATAGGAGCCCCTTGACGCTTAAAGCGAAAAGAACCTCTTACTTTATAGAAACAGAAAGAGCCTATTGAAAAACTAAAAGAGCCTCTTGAAAATACAAACTTATAACGCGAAAATTTAAAAGTTAGGAAGAGAGAAAGAATGACATAGTAAATTTATACTGGTTCAGCTAACAACCAAGCCTACATCTAGTCCCTAAGTATCTAAGTTGAGTATTTCACTATAAGAATCCGAGTATTAAATTTGACGAGCCTCTTCAAGCTCACAAGTACATATTTTTCAAGGTTCTCCAACCTTTCACACTCGAAGTGTATAACAAGCTTCTAAAAGCTCACGAAAAAATAAAATGTAAAATCAAAAGAAAGTTCTCAAATAACAATTTCTCTTTTTGTAGAGTGATTTTACTTTCTAAGGCACAATAAGAATGATATGACTCTTAAGAATATAAATGCTACTTAAATGTTTCGAAAGTTTGTGTATGTTCGTTTCTTCACAAGTGATATTGCTATTCTTTAAATAGTCAATTTCTTCAACTAGTTATTACTTCCTCTTAATTCTGAGTTGACTTTGGATTTTCACTATCATCTCTACTAGAAAAAAATTTCTAGAGCTAATTGTTCAAAAAGGTAAGCTCCTCCTGAATGTTAATAAAGAAAGTTTATTAAGAAGGTTCCTGCAAGAAAGAAAGTAATTTTCTTATGACTTTATTTCCTTTTTAAAAAATATCATTATCTATACAAGGAAATAAATCTAATTTGAATTTTGAAATATTATATAGTTATCATAAAAAAATTATATAGTTATCATCAAAATTGTTAAATATAAACCTTGAGCTAACAATCTCCCCCTTTTGATAATGACAAGCAATAATAGATATATTTTTCAAAATTCAAAAAGATAATAGATGATTTCGAAAGATACCGATGACTTTTATAAGTTCAATAGCAGAATCAATCACATATATAATCAAGGCAGCATTGAGAAATATATCATCATATATGAAAAAAATATCCACATAAACTTTTCCCCTTTGTCAATATCAAAAATAATTATCAGGAGGAAGGAACTATCACAAGTTCAAATAAGCCAGGTAGAAAAAAATTGCAATAGAGTAAATGAAGGGATTCAAAGATTTTTTTCAACAAAATCTGCATGTCAAGAAGTTGATTTTGCATGATATCTATTTGTTCTCGCATCTGTTTTTTATTGGCTTGAATGTTCTATAGTTGTTGATGGAGTTTTACATTATTTTCATCCTGAGGAGGAATATGAGTTTGTTGGTCTGGAGCAGGATCTAAGTTTCTTACTACTCTTTTAGATATTTTGTCTACCAAGACATTGTCTTGCAATTTGTATCCAAATTAATACGGAATGGATGGGTGAAACTTAGCCGGTGCATACCAATTCAGATTTGCAAAAGGTACTCCATAATGGTAAAAAAATTTGGTGAGCAACATCCCATAAGGTAGGCAACTAGTTGTATTCTTATGATTCCCCTTATCCACCATGAACCTCAAGATCATAGCTAGAAGATTCATTATATTCTCTTTTAGCAAATTATATACCATATAAGTGTGTAGTAGGCTACACCTTTCAATTGAGCTACTTCTGGAAAAAATTGAAGTAACTGAAAGCGAAGCAAGGAGTCATGGTATTAAGTCTAATTGCCTTCTCTAGGGTTTTCTGTCTTAGGTGTTCTTAACTTGAAGGCAGATGGATTTGACAACTTCGACTAACTTCAAATCATCAACATCCCACTTATGATAGGGAAAATTAGTTTTCCCTATAGGAGCTACTTCCAATATATCTCTTAAGATTTCTTCAAATATTAAAATTTTACATTCATGCACCTATGAGATAATGGCTAGCTTTCCATTAATTTTTCCCTTTTTCATATGTGTGTAAAATATCCTAATTAGCTTATCACATATTATCCCATCTAATTTCAAGATAATTTCCCAACTAATGGCAAGAAAGTAAGGAAAGATAGGTATACCTATGTCATTAAACATCATAGGAGGCAAGATCTACCCAGCAACCACCTTTTTTTTCATGTACTGTGATTATAGCGAACTTCAACTTCCATTGATTCAAACATTTTTTTTGGCATTGATGTCTTTCCTTGCTTATGTACAACTATCTTTATTTTCTTTTCCCTTTTTTCTTTGGGAAATATCTCTTCTTGAGATAACTCTTTTCTGTCAATAGTGTCCTTAATAGTATCTTTAGTTACATGTGCTTTGCCTTTCTTTATTTCTTCCCTTTTTCTTTTTATATCTTCTTCTTCCTTTTTCTTTTTAGCATCCGTGGTTTCTTTTTCTTCAAAAATTTTCTCTTTGCAAGACTTCCTTTGGTCTGTGGTTGTCTAATCAACTGAGTAGATTATTTATTTTAATCATTTTAATTTGTAATCCAATGTACTTCAGACACTTTCTTCCCTTGAGTTTTAAAGAAGAAAGGTTCAGTAATACAAGCTTTATCATGGTTAATAAAAGAAGTTGGGGTTTTCTTTTGTCCTTTTGATTTTTTTCTGGCTATTATAAGTGAGCTTGGTAAGTTTCAGAGAGAAAATAAGAGGCAAAAAGAATAAAGAGAGATAGGGTGTAGAGAGACTAAGCAGCACAGACGAGAATGACAAAGATGAGACAATGAGAGAAGTTTACTTAAGGTATACTAAATGATTCCTGAGCATTGTTCTTGTGAGAGGATGAGTAGACGTACAGGCTAGAAGAGGAAGCATAATAGGTTATGTATCTTCTGACAGAAACGTACGTAGAGTTGTCAAACTGCGTGCACATTTTTGAAAAGGCTGAAACGACGCCATGAATGACTCCCTTGTTTATAGGACACGTGTCAATTAGAATGTCAACTTGAGAGAAGCCTTCTAAAAAGAAGAGGAGCCTTCTAATCTAGAAGAAACCTACGAACCTAAAAGGAGGCTTCTAAACTAAGAGGGGCTTTTTAAACACTAAGGAGAATACTAAACTAAGAGAGTTTCTAAGGAATCAGAGAGTATTTATGCCTGCTAAACAAAATGCAAAGACAAGTAGCAAGGAGTATTCATACAGAAATAATATTAGAGAGTTTGCACATACCAAGCACTTTTCTTATCATGCAAAATCTATCTTCAAAGAGTGGCTTAGTGAAAATGTTAGTTACTTAATTCTCAGTATTAACATGCAAAAGATTAATGGTCCCTTCTAAAATATGATCTCTAAGAAAATGATGTTTGATTTCTATATGCTTAGTCCTAGAATGATGCATATGATTTTTAAAAAGATTTATAGCACTAGTATTATCACATAATATAGGAATATGAGAAATGTTTAGAGAAAAATCATGTAGTTAATGCTTCATCTATAAGATTTGATCACAACAGCTAGCAGTCGCTATGTATTCTACGTCAGTCGTCAAAAGCTGTAATACTCGGTATTTAGTTTACCCGGTACGCCGAAATAAATTGATATTGAGACCGATGTCATTAAAACCAGAGCAGTGAATAATAATTTTAGTGACATCAAATTAATGA
>JANITX010000009.1:56290785-56307084 GCA_027564395.1 Erythroxylum ulei | reverse complement strand
GACAATCGAGCATTTTGATTCAAGGATTGGTAACATCTTGCCCACCTCTCCTTAGGATATTCAAGCAATGATGATGCACATTCAGGTTTTATTTTATCCAGTCTTTTCAACTGCTTATTTGACCATACACAATTCCAAAGCTGCTTCTACAAATCCTTTCCCTTCCAATTTATATGCCAATTATGGTATATATGTATAGCACACATCCGATGAGAGGAATATGGTAATGTCTCTTCCACAACCCTAGTTAATCCCTATAATAATATAAATGATTAAGTTAATATAAAATTTGTACAACAATAAACTATAAATCAATGAAGAATAAAATACTTTTTTGTATATATGATATAATGGTAAGTCCTTCACCACTATCCATTCCAAGTTAGAAGCCAACATATTCATGAACCATGTCAAAGAATGAGTATTCTCTACCTCCACAATAGCCTAAGCCAATAGATACATCCCTCTATCACCATCCTTCCCAACTGCACTCAATAGCTGATCTTGGAATTTTGTCTTTAGAAAGCACCCATCAATATCAAAAATTGGCCTCAAATCACTACAACAAATCAATAGAATTCGCGACGTTTTAAAAAAAACGTCACGAATTGTTTAGAGTTTTCGTGACATTTTTAAGAACGTCATGAAAGGATCTCATTTTTTTCGATGTTTTATAAAAACGTCACAGATTTGTCATATCTTTTACGACGTTTTAGCAACAAAACATCACAAAATACAAACCGTGACATTTTGCTAGAGAAAACATCATAGAAGGGTGAATAAAGTTAATAGATTGGTATTTAATTAGCCCGGAAAGTAGCAAATAGAAATATTAGAATATGAGAGTATAGAAAATGGGGTTAGGGTTATTGGAGGGTGTCCAGAATCCCTGCGAATCGTCTCTTCCTCCGCTCCATTTTTCCCAACTCTCATTGTTAGTCACCGGAAGCCGTCGCTGCCGTTGCAGCACCCGAACCCACCCTAGATCTTCCACCCAGAACCCTAGTGGCTAGCGCACGTGTCCACTTCCCCAACCCTGATGATGCAATCGAGGTTTTTGTGGGTGGTATCTTGTCAAAATTCCCAAGAGTGGAGCAGTCATGTAATTGGGAGGTTTGTTTTGCTAGAAAACTTCATCATAGCAATTCGCGACCCTAGATTTAACATGACCATATTTATGTATAATACAAATCTCCTTACTTTGTGCGCTTTCTTTTCGAATTACATGTTTTATCTCATTTTTTGTTTGTGCTCCAAATGAGTAGTAAAAGCTTAATAAATCTATTATTATAAAGAAAGTGAATTGGGTGAGAAATGGAAGGATTGGAAGGGATGATACAGAGGCGACTGGAAGGAAGGAATAACAGAGGGAAACGTATTCAGCTATCTGAAAATGAAATCCGTCAGCTTTGCGCCACCACCAAACAACTCTTCCTCTCTCAGCCTATTCTTCTTCAGTTAGAAGCTCCCATCAATATCTGTGGTATGCTGTCCAATCTCTTCCTTGTTTTTTTTTTCTTTCTGCACATAACGCATACCTAAAAGCACTCAGATTTATTAGTCTAGTTATTCAGATTTCGCTGATGTGAATAGGAATCGCAAGTTCCAACGAATCGCTTTGATTTTAGGTTTAAATTAGCTCTATTGGATATCATATTGTTCAGTGTGTAATATACGTTGTTGGAGAATTTTGAGGATTTGTTATGGTGAACCAACAGGTGATATATATACACGGTCAATATGCAGATTTATTAAGATTGTTCGAGTATGGAGGGTTCCCACCAGATGCCAACTATCTGTTCCTTGGAGATTATGTGGATAGAGGAAAACAAAGTATAGAAACTATATGCCTTCTCTTGGCTTACAAGATAAAGTTCCCAGATAACTTTTTCATGCTTAGAGGGAACCATGGATGCGCTAGATTGTTAATGTACGATGTACGATGTCCTTCCATTTTATATAACCATTCCTTGAATGTGTTGTCAAATTTCCCTTAAATCTGGAAAGTGCAATGTTTTCACTTTTCCCCTGAGATCCATAGTCTTCTTTTGCTAATTTTTTAGTTTTTCTGCAGAGTGAGGGGATGAGTGGATGGTGTTAATTGCATGCTTCTTATAGGAAGGATAATTTGTGCATCACATCTATTTTATTTCTCTCCGCCATTTCTTTGAATTAGACATATATGACACTAGAAGAAAAACTGCTTTTCTAAGTATATTGATTCAACTGTCATGTGCAATGTAGATGGGCAATAATGAGTATATTGTAGGACGATGAATTGTAAAGTGGCCAAGCTTTGATGACTGAAGCCTTCATATTCTCTGGATGTATCCAAGTGGTTTCCAACATTGAAGTTGTTTTCCTTTCAGGTTCACAACGATATGACAAAGCCATTATGCCATTACTTCATGTAACAAGTCACAATTCATCTACATCTGGGCAATGAATGAATCAACTTCAATTGACAATGAATTGGATCATCCTTTTCCAAGTGCAAATCAACCATTGCAGAGATCCAAGAAGCCAAAGAGACCAACAAAGAGTGCAAATGAAAATCTTGAACCAGCATATACTACAGCACCCGTAGTAGATTCATGGTGGATTACATGGACATCTTAACTAGAAAATAAGAAATTGTATGAATTAGAAATGATAAGAACTTGTAATTTTCAAAATGATACCTACCATGTAATTGTTCTCTTATCATATCTATTGATCCTATGAAATATGCAAAATATGTTCAATGCTTCTTAAAAATGTTGATTTTCCATAATTATTTTATTTTATTAGGTAATTGTCATCACACTTCATTAGTGTATTATGATATGCCTGCCAATTGCAATTAAATAATACATTGTCTACAGGTATGAAATTATTGTTATACATATTAAATTTTATGATATATTAAAAAATTGAAGAATTAATAAATAAATATAATTCATAAATAATATTGAATAGTTATTAAACAAATAAGACTAAAAAACTATATTTTAAAAAATAATTATTAAAATTAAAAATTATTAAATTACTATTATTTTCGAAAAATGGAAAAAATAATAATAAAACTTCAGCGACGTTTCTAAAAATGTCGCGAAAGACATTCTGTGACGTTTCCAAAAAGATGTCGCAGATTCCTACACATTCCGCGACATTTACGTTAAAAACGTCATGAAATGTTAGAGATTCCGCGATGTTTTTTAAAAACGTTACGAATTGTTCAAACTTTTAGTGACGTTTTTATAAACGTCATAGAATGTCATTATTTTCCATGATGTTTTACATAAAACGTTGTAGAAACCTTTTGCCTACACAACGTTTCGCGACGTTTTTTTAAAAGTCGCATAATACATTCTGCGACGTTTTTGTACATTTTGTGATATTTTAAAAACGTCGCAAAATGCCTTATTTTGTTATAGTGATAACTTTAACATGAGACTTTAAAGTTTTCTTCTCTCAAAAGTTGTCTTTATTTTCATCTACTATAACTTTTTTGCGAGACATTTCAATTTTCTTGTTTTAAATCTTTTATGACGTTAAGATTTGGTGTCACAACCCAACCTTGGATCATAATCGGTGCTAAAGGAATAGTAAACTTAAGGTTTACTAGACACTTAACAAGCCTAAAATACCATCGAATCCCTATATCCATAATAAAGATGCAATTTCAAAATGATCAAACTCATGCTAATAATAATCAAACAGTTCTAACAATATACAATACTCAATGTGCTACAAGATAGTTAATACAAGGGAAATCTAATATATACAAGACTATTGCGGCTCTAGAGTCAAAAGTCACCAACGAACATATATCAAATCGCCTTAGAGGAAAAAGATCGATGAAGTACCCTATTAAAAGAGATCTGAGAAGAAGATCCCAAAAAATAGTTGTGGGGATTCAAACCTTGCCGAGTGAATTAATACTATGGTTATGTTACGCAGTCCTAAGGATTTCAAATGATACATGCATTTATATATATATATATATCATGTATTACATCCATAAATGCAATTTCATAACATAGTGAAATCATCACAATCACAAATCACAAATAATAGTGGAAAACTGATGATTGACCCGTATAACATACCTCTTACCCATATATCATAACCATAGGGACTCTTTTGTTCCACACGGGTCAGTTTTCACAGTGGTCAGTTTTCACAGTGGAATATATGATTTGAATGAAGTTTAGGGCTTTAGAATAGTTGAAGATCTTGGAATCTTTAATAAGTATTGAGTAAATCCTTTGGAGTTATGGATTTATGAGATAAATCTGATGAATTTACTGTTAGTTGCATGAACATGGCATTTATGTGTTTATTCATGAATACTGTGTTAATGGGATGAAAATTGTGGATATAGTGTTATTTAGTCTTTGATGGATTATTAGTGATCAGGTGACATTGAAATGAATTTTGGAGTTTGAAATAGCAATGAAATGGTGTATAGGATGAGTGTAGAAAATTAAAGTATAAAAGGTGAAATGCTCTGTTTTCTATTCGCTGTGCATGTATATATGTGTATGTGTACGTGAGTAGGGGAGTTCCTTAGAGATGATTAAGAAAATGATTTTTGAGTTGAAGAGTAGTTGTAAAATGATGGTCTAAGATGGGATTGAGTGTATAAATAAAAGTTGAGAGGAAAACGGAGAATATGGACAAAAGTTGAAAATGCAGTGAATGGTGTATGGCAGAGCATGAAGATTTCAACTACTAATATTTGTTTTTTCTATGATTTCGATGGAACTTGGTTAAATTGCATATTTATAGGTAGTATGAAATTATGGTGAATGAGTTGAATGAAATTGAGTAGAAAGGCTAGAAATAAAAATTGAAGTGTTGGATTTTGGAGAATGGAAGTCTGGGAATTTACTGAAAGTGAATAGTTGAGTTAAAATTTGATCTAAAACTTCCATGAAGAAAATATACTAATCGAGGTCGATTTTTACAAAATTGTCTCTATGAAAGTTGTAGACCTTTCTGTTAGCTTTCCATTGATATAAAGTTTGTAAATTTTGAAGTTTTGGATCAAAAGTTATGGAGTTTAGAATTTGAGATTTTGATGGAGAAGAAGAAGTGGAATTGCAAAATTTTGAAGTTTTAGGAAAAATTTATACACGACGGTGACTTTGAGGTATAGTGAAAACGCGGCTTTTTGGGTATAATGGATTTGCTTAAATAATGGAAAATGCACTGTCGTGCTAGGGTTGAATAGTGACTTTAAAGTTTTTAGAGGTGATGAATATCCGATGAGTTTCTTGACTTGATTTTTGGCTTTTATACCCGAGAGTAGTTGTAAGCTGTTGTGGATGGAAATATATATATATATATATTCTGTTCTAGTTTGGAGCTGGTTTCGAGAAGATCATATATGGATGTTTACTGTTCATGCATGAAAAAAATATATAGATAATGAAGTGTTAACAGAGGAGGATGTGAACAAGTGAGTAGTGCTAAGTTTTTAAATGTAAAGTGTATAATGAAATGACGTTGTTGTTCAGTTGAAAGTGTGAAAAAATGGAAATGAATGCATCAGATGAAGGAGAAAGATGTTAACGCAGTAGTGAGAGAAAGCATGTGAGAAGTTTCAGTTTTGATCAATTTTTATATAAGTTTGCATCTGATATGTTTAGAGGTTGTAATGGGTATGGAAAGACAGAATATATGAATTAGGAATGGAAGGACTAATAGGAAGATACAGTAAATGAGAACAAAGAAATGAAAAAAAAAATACAGTTGAGAGAGAGGTAGAAAATATGAGTTTCGAATTCTTAAGATTTGGAGTATAAGTTTGATTTAGTTTGGTTTAAAAAGTGTATGGCATAAAGAAATGCGTTATCAATAAGTTAGAGGAATTTAAGTTGTAAAAGAAAAAATGAAGTCTAAGGAAGAAGAATCACAGTGGAGAAGGAGTTATGCACGACAGTGACTTTTGAGAATTTAATGGATTTGCGAACAACGCATAGGCACGACAGTGACATTGAGGTTTAACAAGAATGCACTGTCATGCATAAGCACGACAGTGACTTTGGAATTGAAGGATGATTTACACCCTCGTGCTTAAGCACGATCGTGCTTTTGAGATGTTTTCCTTTTTCTGAACAGTCTTGCTTCTTTTGACCATAACTTCTTCCCTAGACCTCCAAAGGACTTGATTCTTGAACCAATAGATTACTAACACATTTCTCAACTTCTCCATAGAAATTGATAGCATTCTAGATTGAATTGAAATATATTAATCAAATGAAAGTGTAGAATCTGTTGGAATAGTGAAATAGGATTATGTTACTGAACACACTTCAGCATTTTGATTATATTTGGACTTATAGGATTCCAAATGAGATGGTTTTTTCTTTGGCATAAACTAGTGAAATAGAGATATAAATCATCTGAAGAAGTAGAATTGTGATTCAGTTTCTAAGATGTTCAATTTCAGGATGTAAGTTGTGCATAGTTTACTTTTTTTTTAAATAAGAACAGTCCAAAAATGTTTGAGCTATATCTTCCAAATTACTGCACCAAATAGAGTGATTTTGGTGTCAATAGAAACATAAGACATAGAGGAACACTTTTCCAAAAGAGAGTATGACCAAATTACTTCATTTTCACTCTCTGATTGAATGTGAACAGTAGACTCAAAAGTGTGTCTTGGAAAAATCTGAAGTGATTCAATGAGAAAGGAATAGAGATTTAAATGGTTTTAGTGAGGCATAAACCTAAGTATAAATTAAACTTAGATTAGTTTTGATATGAGAATGATTTTGCGATGAAATTGATGGAAAAATACCCGGGATTGTCATGAACATTCATTGTACATATTTCATTTCATACATGTGCATTTTTGAACACCTATAATTGTGCAAATTGTTATATATGTGTATGTTATTTGATTTAGAGGAACAATTGGAAAGTCAACCTCCAAACATTGACGACACTTCCAGGCTTTAGCTTCAGGAGCAACTTGTGAGTAACCTGGACAGTCTATTTAATTATATGTTGTGTTAGATTATGTTCGAATTGCTTAATGAATATGAATTGAATTGTGTTGATTTCTGGACAGAAGGTCCGATGATTGTGAAATGCGGTGCGATGTTAAAGTGTTGCTTGAATGTGAATGGGATGAAATATGTGCTTCATAATATGATTAATGGTGATAGATGCATTCCATATATGAATGCACAATTAGATAATGGCAATTATGACTAGAGTAGCCACCGATCAGTGCTTAAAGCTCAACATGTGAAAAGAGCTTCGAGCTCAGAAAGTTATTAAAAGCCTAAGGCTCACTATGTAAAATGAGCCCTATATCCACATCGAATAAGGGACAGTTAGCAATGAGCCCGGTATCCAAAATAGATATAGGACAGTTTAGGCACTAGGTCATAACAACATAACAATTGGAAAGGAGTCTCATGAGCATTTCATATGCATTTTTTAACAAGTATTTTGAATGTTCGAAATGCCTAATTGATTGCTCTTAAATGTAAATGTGATATGCGATACCTATGCAAAAATGCAAAAATGTGAATTATATGTTATGTGAATTGTTGTATTGCCTGAATTGAGTGAATCATCGATGATGGTTACCTCACTGAGTTCGCAAAACTTACCCAAAATTTGCAAATATTTTTCAGGATCAGAAGAATACCCTGTTAGGCAATGAGAGTATACCTACTACATGCAAGTGAGAGATAAGGGTCGGGATCAATTCGCGTTTGCATTTATAATTTCCTATTTTTGTATAAATGTGATTTATGTATGATATGTATTCCGAAAGTTTTATAAAATATGTATGTGATTTATCTAGTAATGTAAAGATCTTAAGACTAAAGTGTTATGTATTTGTGAAAGGGCCCAATTGGCTATTGAAAGTTCTGTTGATTGTATTGTTGTGCTTGAAAAAGTTTACGAATAAATGGAACCGATTTGAAATGTTGATTTTCATAAAAAGGTGTGTACGTTTGTTATTAAAAAAAAATCATATCGATTTTTGAATGACTGAGTACTCTAGCATGCCACCCTCAAAGAGCTCGGACTCAAACATCACTGATGATGTCGGGTACGTGTCTTGCAAGAGTAGGGTACTACACGATTGGTATCGAGTTTCCCTCCTCTCCTACTTTTTTAGGATCGTTAGACACAATGGTGGTGTTAGTTTTACCCCAAAATGACTAGAAATAAAAGATCAATGACCTATCTAAACAAACCAAAATTTCCAATCGTGATTCCTCCAAATCTGTGTCGTTTTTATGAAATAAGCTTAGGGATTTGGTAGAGCTTTCTATGGAGCCCTTGGTCACCAAAAATGGTGGTCAGACTGTGAAGGTATGGGTGTCGGAAGTTGGACATGAATAGTAACCTATAGGGAAAAGAGTTTAAGAGAGAAATGAACTTAAACTTTATTAAGCTCAATTTATACTTTTATAGGCCTTTCTTATTATTTGTCCATTATGAGTAATTTAACACAAAATTTGGATCATTACATTTGAATTTTGAGTTGGGTTTTAATCAAATTTACAATCATTTTATTCCTAATATTTTCTAAAATTTAATATAATTTAAAATGATCTCCTTTATAGAATTCATTCTAGTTTAAAATCATCTCCTATATTGTTAAAATAAGATGTTGATATTTTATACCATTTCATGGTTAGTTCAAAGAAAACATTATTATTTCTAAAAGAGTTAAATAAAAGTTACAATAAATCAAAGATTTACAACTCTTATTATATTTATAAAGAGTTATTTTGACTATTTAGTTAAAAAAATATTTTTAATCGAGATTTTAACAATTGTAATTTTATTTTAAGTTTTTGGTTATTCCTTAAATTGTTGAAGAAAAGTTTTAATTAGTTCAACCATCTTAATCTGCCACGTTTTTCACTGATACTACTTGAACGTCACAGATGTTATGATTGATCTTCGATTCACAAGTTCAAGTAACACCGGTTGCTTGACGATAGTACTTAGGCAGTCCATTAATTCAAAGGTGCGCTATGTAAAAGGATGAAGAGTGGTCCCCAGAAACCATATTTTTCCTCCCTTGGCTTGCGTTTTGGTAAATTCAACAGAAACATTCACTCTGATTGCTGTTAATTTTGCTATAGACCATTTGAAAGATAAGTGCAGTTGATAATATCATGATATAAATCTGCTCACCTATGAATGCTTTGATTGCATTGCTTGGATTTATGGCATTAGTGGGATTACTATTAAGCTATTTATTTTTTACCATATAAAACTTAAATCTCTCAAAACCAAAATTTGGACACGTTGATATGTTAAACATCCTCTGCTACTAATTTAGAGGACTCCATATAACTGGACAAGTTATATGTATTATGAGTTTAATATAGCAATCAAATGGCAGATTTCCCTAAACCCTATCTTGATCTAACGAAGACGTGATAGGATGGCATTGGATTCCTTGATTTAACTTAATGGCCCTAAGAAGTCCATATAACATGAGGCTTTTTAATTTTCTTCTCTCAAAATTTTTGTCATCTACTGTATCTTTTGCACGAGCATCTCAATTTTCTTGTCTAAGATTCAATTTCCAGTAAGGATTTAATAAAATTTATAATCATTTTATTCCTAATCTTTTCTAAAATTTAATATAATTTTTTTAAAATTAAATTATGATGTATATTAAGTGTTTATTTACAAATTTAAATACCATGTTTAGTATTTTAAGAAATTAGGTAGGTTTTTCATTTAGGATTGGATTCAATATGTACCAATACAATCAACTAACATATATTTTAAATAAAACTTTGGTTATACCATACACTTTAAACTTAAAAACTCCTAATCTCCAAATTATTAGGAGAGAATACTATGATCAAAGAAAATACCGATTAATTAATGAAGTGAGTAAAAGTATAATCCTAACCTTGGTTTAATTTATTAATTTTTCTGACTTACAAAAAAAAAGTTATAATCCTGCGGTTTATACATAATACCAAAAATATTGGAGTGACAAACTTTTTAACTAATTTATTATTTCTAATTAAAATTTCATAAATTAATTTTAATATTTTAATAAATTAATTGAAATACAAAACTAATGTTGAAGACTGATGACTTTCTTAACCAATGTGATAAGAATTTTCTACTTGAATTTCAACATATTGATATTCTCTAAGCCTTACACTTCATCCTGATGGACAACCAATTTGTTCAAAAATTGGCAATGAACAATTGGCGAATGAAGCTGACAGTGATAATTTGTTGTCCATCCAAGTCACTATTAAAGAAACTCTACAATTATATCCTATTGGTTTATTGGTAATTCTACCAAAGACGATTGAACAGTCACAAGTCTTGAATAAGAGTCCCTAAACTTTTAAACGCCATGTGCTTACAAATGTCGCTTTCTCTGAATGCCTGAGTTTGCAGTGACTGATTCAACATAAATATTCACTCCGATTGAGAAATACATGTAAAATCATCAGTCTTTGAGAACATTTCGCCTCTCTTTTTGGTCCTCGGATGAGAATTCAGCTTATCTCTACTTTGAAAAAGTTGACACCGTCTCAACTAGTGTCCAACAGCGCAGGTGTACCGCTTCTCTTATTTTCTTACATATTTTGTTGTAATATTGTGATTAACTTTAACTAGCCCAAATAACCATCAAGTGTATTATATTGAAAATTAGTTTCATTTAGCATCAATTATTATTTATAAAATTGCTTTGGTAAATTATTTTCCAAACAATTAGACGATTATAAACTATTAATCTAAACAAGAAATAACTATAAACATCATATGAGTTGTGAGATAAAATATATGAGCTATTTCAACTTTTTTTAACTTTAACATGACACCTTTTGTGAAGCTCCCAAAATAAGTCAGAAACCATAATTAACCAAATATTTCTGAAAGCATACTATTAATTATCAAATTCCTCGTTAGTTCTAAAAGAGATAATTGTTTGTCAGATATAAAAGTATTCTACATAGCACAATTAATGGAGCTATCACATTCAAAAATATATACAATCAAAAACTTTACACAATTAAACTGATGCCCTCACCTATTCTCCACTTTGTCAATCACGTATACTGAGATTATTAGCAATCACTGGATCTCCGAAAAAAAATAATGGCAAAGAATGAGCTGCCAAGTTAGTGAGGATAACCGACCTTATCCTTAAAACCTAGTAACTTAATAATTAATTATAACACTTAGTTAACCAATTAAATCATATATATAATACGTATACACACAACTGTCCTAAATATAATACAAACAGTTAACAAACATCTCAAAATTTTCACCAAATGATGATTATGCAAATATTATTTTCAATTGCTATTTATGTTTTATTCACGTAGTTAACTGAATTGCCTAGGCCCAACTTAACCTAATACTCGTACATTCAATGCTCTACTGACTCATCCCATCATATTTTGTTATTAGCGGCACAACGTACCTGAATTTCTCAATCTTCACCTCAGTACTACTCCAGCATATAGCCATCGACACAGGATATCCTCAGGACTCAGGATATCCTGGTACCACTTTGGTACCTAGTCATCAGCATAGGGCATCCTCGAGATTCAGAATGCCTCGGTATCTGCTCCATGGACAGAAACTTAGCCATCACTCATTCATATCAACTCGACTTATTCATCTAAGACTATCGAATGTAGCCTATCCTAAGCAAGACACTAATTCTCGACTTTCACCAATTATTTACAATTTATTAGTGGGATTGCTCTTTATTTTGTTAACATAAAAGCTTAAATCTCTCAAAACCTAAATTTTACGAGTTTAATATAGCAGTCAAATGGCAGATTTACCTAAACCCCATCTTGATAGTTCGATATTCAAATGACGACCAAATAGGATGGCATTGGATTCCTTGATTTAACTTAATGGCCCTAACTCACGAGACATGTCAATTTTCTTGTCTCAAATCTTTTATGACTATGTGAGTCCAATTTTAAGTAGGGTTTTAATAAAATTTATAATCATTTTATTCCTAATCTTTACTAAAATTTAATACAATTTTTAAAACAAAGATTAAATTATGATGTATATTAAGTGTTTATTTACAAATTTAAATAACATGTTTAATATTTTAATAAATTAGGTAGGTCTTTCGTTTAGGGATATGTACCAATACAATCAACTAACATATATTTTAATTAAAATGTTGATTATATCATACACTTAAACTTAAAAAATCCTAATCTCCAAATTATTAGGATAGAATACTATGGTCAAAATTAGTAATAATAGAGAGATACAAAATATTGATTATAGTTAAGACTTTCTGTCTTTCAAATTTTACTAAAAGAATTTAAATAATTCTTTATTGATATTTTTAGGTCGAATAGGACCATTTAAACTATCAATTTTTTAGTTTACTTAATCTTTCTTTTCGTCGTTTTCACATATACCATTTCTTCCTAAACAATTTAAATAACTATATAAATAATTGTCCTTCTAGAGGTTATGAAACTATCAATGAGTATAATCGACAATTTTGAACGGTCACAAGTCTTGAAACAGAGTCCCTAAACTTTGAAGCATCAATCATAGGTGAGGGTACCTGGGCGGTTCAATAATTCAAAGGTGTTGTCCGTAAGAGGACTAAGGAAGAAATATGATTGCCCAATCCATATCTTTTTCTTCTTCCTTGGCATGTGCTTACAAATGCCGCTTTCACTGAATGCCTGAGTTTGCAGTGACTGATTCAACATAAATATTCACTCCGATTGCGCAGGGGGTTGTGGTTCATATTTGCTAACAACAATTTGAGAAATACATGTAAAATTATCAGTCTTTGAGAACATTTCGCCTCTCTTTTTCATGAATTCTAACTCTATAGCTAACTTTGTGTAAAACATAGTCCAACATTGAAATACAAAACTAATATTGAAGATTGACGATTTTCTTAGCCAATGTGATAAGAATTTTCTACTTGAAGTTCAACATATTGATATTCTCTAAACCTTGCACTTCATCTCGATGGAAAATCAATTTGTTGAAAAATCAACATGTACTATAGCATGTATTGGAAGAGCTTGATCAAAAAATTGGCAATGATTAACTAGTGAACAAAACTTACCAAATGCTTTAAAAACTGGATTGGACATTAAACTGGTTAAAGAAAAGTTTAAAGGTTTAAAGTTTCAACTGGTATTAAACTGTTATAAAATTATTATATAATAAATAAGAATTAAAAATAACTAAAAAAATAATATAAAATAAAATACTTTATTAAAATAATAGTCTGTTAATATATAATAAATCCAATAATTTAAACTAAGATTGAATCTAATATAAATTTTAAAATAAAAATAATTTTTAATTATCATTTATTTAATGATTCGTAAAAAATTCAAATATATTTGAAGAAAATAAATTTTAACTTCTTTTCTAATGTCCTTAAACATGTTTCTTTACAGGTTATATATTAACTTTTTAACTATTGATTTGATTTGATTTTTTAAAATAATTTCACATTAGACTTTCAATCTTACTAAAAGAAAAATAATTTTTTACTGATATGTGTGCCCAATAAGAACATTTAAAATATACTTTTCGTCATTTTTACATATATCATTCCTTCCTAAACTATCTAGATAATTATATAAATAATTGTCCTTAACAAGGTTTAAAAACTAATGTACACCTCTTCTCTTATTTTCTTGCATATTTTATCTAGTAGCACCGGTTGCTTTCAACATAGGTTATAATCTCTTAGGTTAATTATCTAGTAACATCGGTTGCTTGACGATAGTACTCAGGCGGTCCATTAATTCAAAGCTGCGCGATGAAGAGTGGTCCCCATAAACCATTTTGTTCCTCCCTTGGCATAGATCTTGTTAAATTCAATAGAAATATTCACTCTAATTGTTGTTGATAATATCTACTCAGCTATGAATGCTTTGATTGCCCTGTTTGGATTTATGGCACTGTTAAGTTATTTATTTCTTAACATATAAAACTTAATCTCTCAAAACCTAAATTTTACAAGTTTAATATAGCAGTCAAATGGCAGATGGCATTGGATTGTTTAGGATATGTTGGTGAAGGATTGTCCTAAAAAGTCCATAGAATGTGAGACTTTTTAATTCCTAACATATAGATATTCTCTAAACCTTGCACTTCATCTTGATGGATGGGACAATCAAATTGTTGAAAAATAAACATGTACTATAACATGTATAGGAAGTGCTTGATCAAAAAATTGGCAGTGATTAATTAGTGTTGTTAATCCAAGCTATTATCAAAGGAACCCGACCCCACAGTTAATATATCCAATTGGCTTATTTGTAATTTCACTGAAGTCATTTGAAATTATTTTCTTGGTGGCAATTACAGTGAGAATTTCTAACTTTCCTAATTTTATGGACGGCGTGCATGCTTCATGGGTTTGGAAGATATTAATGAGTTTGGAAATGAAAATTATCGGTTAGTTATATATTGTTAAGTATATATACTAAGGACGAGTTGGGATGGACGATCACGCAATCCATCCCACTTGTCCATTTAATCTGACGGATTATATCTGTTCATTGAATGTTGTGTCTTTCGATCCACCCCGCTCATCCATTTAATCTGACAGCTTATATCTGTTCATTGAATGTTGTGTCTTTATTATTACTATCTATACATTGAATGTTGTGTCTTCCGATCCATCCCGCTCGTCCATTTAATCTGACGGCTTATATCTGTTCATTGAATGTTGTGTCTTTATTATTACTTCCTCTCTTCCATTCTTTCATTCCCTTTGCCTAGAGTTCCGCAAAGCTTTCTCTCTCTTCCTTTAACTCTCCGCCCTTGCCTTCTTTTGCTCCTCTCTCGTTCTTTGTCAGCTCTCCGCCCTCGACATCCTCTGCTTTTGATTCAGTTTTTTCTAATTGTGTCTGCAGATGGCCTGTGGTTTATTTCCAGTTGTGGTAAGTTTTCCTTTTCTCTTCCTTGGTAAGATTCTCGTTTTTTCTTTTGTTTCTCTGCAGTTGTGTTAAGTTCTCGTTTTTTCTTGATTTTGTTTTCCTTTTTGCCTTTGCATTTTGCTTGATTTTTTTCCTTTTTCTCTTTGCATTTTTCCTTCGACTTTCATGTAGGTTTTATTGTGTGTACAGATGGTCTACGGTTTTATCGATTGTGGTACAGATACGATTCTCATTTTTTCTTTTGTTTCTCTGCAGCTGTAATAAGTTTTCGTTTATGCTTGATTTTATTTTCCTTTTTGCCTTTGCGTTTTTTCCTTCAACTTTCAGCCAAGTTTTATTGTGTGCACAGATGACCTAAGATTTTACTAAACATTTGGAGTTTTCGTTTTTGCTTGATTTTGTTTTCCTTTTTGCCTTTGCGTTTTTTCCTTCGACTTTCATCCAGGTTTTATTGTGTGTACAGATGGCCTACGGTTTTATTTAACATTTGGAGTTTCTCTGCAGCTTTGTTAAGTTCTCGTTTTTGCTTTTGTTTCTCTGCAGCTGTGGTAAGTCAGATGGCGTACGGTTTTCTCTCCAGCTTTGTTAAGTTCTTGTTTTTGCTTTTGTTTCTCTGCAGCTCTAGTAAGTTTTCGTTTTTGCTTGATTTTTTTCCTTTTTGTCTTTGCATTTTTTTCTTCGGCTTTCATCCACTTTTATTGTGTGTACAGATGGCCTACGGTTTTCTTCAACATTTGAAGTTTCTCTCCAGCTTTGTAAACTTCTCGTTTTTGCTTTTGTTTCCCTGCAGCTGTGGTAAGTTCTTGTTTTTGCTTGATTTTTTCCTTTTTGTCTTGGAGTTTCTCTCCACCTTTGTTAACTTCTTGTTTTTGCTTTTGCTTCTCTCCAGCTGTGGTAAGTTCTCGTTTTTGCTTTATTTTTTTTCCTTTTTGTCTTTGCGTTTTTTCCTGCGACTTTCATCTAGGTTTTATTGTGTGTACAGATGGCGAACGATTTATCGGTTTATTTCTAACTGTGGTAAGTTTTCCTTTTTTCTTCTTTCGTGTGATAATGATTGGTAATTTCTCGTTTTCGCTTTTGTTTCTCTGCAGCTGTGGTAATCGCGCGGAAATAAAAGTGGATATTGAAGCGGAAGATTGAATTGTATAACTTGGACCTGAGTGAGGGTAGACTTGGATATAAAGAGATTTATCATGATGTTCTTCATCAGTTTTAGTCCATATCGCAGCTACTTGTGATGCAATTGTAAGATTGTAAATGCGTTGATCAAGACCAGGATAATATCAGAGAACAATTTCCTGATTTTCAAGCGATGGAATATCTTTGAGACTTCGAAAGAACCTAGCATAAGGGTTATCTTGAAGAATTGTCATAATGAGCTTCA
>JANITX010000009.1:56113167-56134392 GCA_027564395.1 Erythroxylum ulei | reverse complement strand
AATGCAAGTTGATTTATAGTGGCTCGACAAATCATTCTTACCTACATCCACTCCTAAAAATCTTTTTTAAATTCAATTATTATTCTTCATCTAAGGTTGAATAACCTTTATATGATTTTTCTAGGTAAAGAGGAATCCTTCTTACAATCTTCTAAATGTCACAACTCAAATTTTCTCACTTTACCACTTGTAACTCTAAAATATCCCACTCACACAAATATGACACAATGATGCTCAAATGATTGAAAAATTATTTAAAATGTGTGTATGCAACACGTAAAACGTTAGGGATGCTAAAACCAATGAAAAAACCTATTTATAGTGTTTTGGGACCCTAACTAGATGTAGGAGCTAAAAACTAGCCATCACAATGTCTAAACGTGATACACTAGCCGACCAATATGCATTAAAAGCTTTAGATTCACTAGCCATTATAGCATTAGTCAACTAGTAGGCATATTAGTCGACCAATATAGCATATTGGTCTACCAGTATATCAACCAATGTTATAGCAAACTAAAGGTACATCAAATTTAACAACTTTATCCTATATTGGTTGACCACTAATATATATAGATTGACCAATTACCCAAAAAATATGATTTTAACACCTTCAAATGGTCAAAATTGATTAACACAATTATGCATTAAACTTCCCAAAATATTTTCCAAACTTTGTTTAAATGATCGAGAGACTTTTATAGTAAAAACAAAAGCTTAAGAAGCTTCAATACCTCTTAATGAATGTAAAAACTCATACAATGAAGTGAAATAAAATGTTTATGCCTTTTGGAGCACCAAATTAACAAAGTGAAATTACAATTAATATTACAAACTAAAAAATGACCGTGATAAGTCTTGATCTTCTTTTGTTCTTAGTTTGATATTCATTTTAATAGTTATAAACTTTAACTTCTCTTTATTAACTTCATAGGCTATCTTATTGAGTTGATGACCTTATTTTTGTTCTTATTTTTTTTTATCAAAATAACAAGCTCATTAGTAATAATTATGTTTTGTATAATCAAAACGCTGATTGAAACTTCTGTTAGTTCAACAACCACTACCAAATTAGCTTCCACCCAATGGTGATAAATTCACATGACAAAAAGCAATTAAGAACAAAGTTTATCAGAAAACAAAAGCAAAGATGCAAACTTTTGCAAAAAAAGTTTAAAGTGGAAAATGTTGAGAGGAAATGATGAGAATATGGCTAAACATTTTTATAAGGACGTTGGTGTCAAGAGGAATGTTTTCAAGGTGTAGATGCACAATGACAAGCATATGAGAGAAAAGAGTCATAATTATAATTCTAACAACAACAAGTTTGATATCATTAGAGGCCATAAACTTGATGGGTTGCGGCTTGTCAAGCGAAGTGAATTATAAACCTTAGCTTTAATACTTAAGTTGGGTTTTAGGTCAGACTAAGCTATGAAGTCTAAACCTAAATTCAATCCGAATCTTGAAGTTAAAAAAGAAGTTTGAATTCTGTCCAAAATATGCTTAGTTTAGACTAAATTGATTGACATTAAGATGGGTTGGATTGGATGCATATCATGCCATCATTAATTAATATCGAGTATAGTAGCTTACAAATTAAGAAAAATTAATTAATAATTATTAATCAATTAATAAAAATTAAAATTGTCAGCCTTATATTATTATAAAAATATGATAAAAATCAATCATCTTAATTATAATATTTTTAAATAAAAATAAAATAATAAATATGTAATCTATTATTATGTAAATAATTAATAAAGTATTATAAATGATATTAAAAAAATTAAACATCATTACATATTAAATATTACTATATTATTTAATAAAATGATGATAAATAAAAATTTTACTTATATAAAATAAATTATAAACAGGATATTTATCATCTAATTATATAAAAATAAAATTTTAAAAAAATAATTAATTTATGATTACGATAAAAAGCTTAATAAATGTTAATAAAATATGATAAATTATAATAAAAATTATATTAAAATAATAAATACTAATAATAATTGATAAATATGATTAATTTTCAATAAATTTAATGTTCTATAGTAAATATAATAAATTAATTTATTTTATCTCATAATTTATTAGTTTTTAATCTTTTTATGACTTGATTATGTATATGGAGGGCAATCTGTTCAAAAAAATTCATGTTAATGTTAACGAATGAATTAATTTGGTAACTTTTTTTCAAAATATAAGTCCTTTTTAATAAATTTTTAAATAATAAAAATTAATAAATCATATGAGATTTTGATGTTTGATACCCAAATTCTATTATTATATACTTTTTGATTAATTAAAAAATAAAAGTAAATTTTTTTATTACTAGGGAAAAAGACATATAACATAAAGAGTCGAGGGAAACAAAGTCCTGACTAATCCTCCAAGAGGAGTACATGGCACCCAATGGGTGTAGTTTCAAAATAAGCGGTACCTAGCTCAAAGTGCTTGGCATAGGACGCTAACCGGTTTGCACACTAGTTGCCCTCGCGGTAGATATGCTTGTATATCACAGTTCAATTCCTAGTGAACAGTTCATTGATCCCTATGATTATAGAATTGTGGGTCTCAGACCGTTAGGGCGATGAGGAGAAAAGATTAAGTGTCATTTTCGAGTCCACCTCAAGTTCAAGCCGTCGATAGCCTAAGTTCCACGTTAGCATGAGTCCAGTATACACTCCCCAAAGTTCTGCGAAGACCGGAGAACACCATCCAAGATTCTGGACAAAGCCTCCAACCCAATTACTTGTGCTGTCCCGGAGAAGGCCCCTAGCGGTGGCAGAATAGGAGGAACGGTTGCAAGCGCTGTCAATGTTTAGCTTGACCCACCTGGTAGGAGGTGGCCACCATCCTATGATATGTGTTCGATGTAGCCATTGGCCCGCACCCCCTTGCTGATGCCAATTGGTCAACTGTGAGATTTGATCTGCAAAAGACAAAATCACAGAAATAGGTAAGGAGGGCCACAAAAACTAGGCGTTAAAAATGGACTTATTACGCTAGGCCCAAAGGAGCCAGCATGTAACATCAAATAAAGTCGACCAATCTTGTCCAAACCCCCGTTGGTGTGATTGGAGATTGGTAAGAATCCACTGGCACGTTGACATGGCGAAAAAAGCACTGTTGACAAGATGTGGAGGAAACGCGACCCACACTTGGCGGGCTTTACCGCCATCCCGCATGGTGTGTTGTGTGGATTCTTCAAGAACGCAGTGAGGGCATAAGCCATCCGTAGTAAAGTGTCACCTAGCACGGAGTTGGTTAGTGAGGAGACCATCTTGAGCGAGGAGTCAGAGAAATGATCTGACGCGTTGTGGTCCAGGCCAGGTCCATATAGCCTTCCAAAATCCATTACCTACAGTGTCTTCGTGATCTATGATCATGGAGTAGGTGGAAGCGATGGTGAAGTGTTCAGAATCGGACGGGCCCCAAACTAACTTGTCCGGTCCTAAGCACAGTTTTGGAGGAAAGGTTCCTGTGATGGCATGGGAGATCGCGATCGAGAGGGCGTCGAAAAAGTCACCCCAATTCTAATTCCTGATGTTGTCCACAAAATGTTGAACACTGAGGTTGGTAGTCCGAATGGGGATGGGGGAGAGCGTGGTTGATAAGTGGTCCCATGCCTTTAACCCAAGGATCTAGCCAGAATCGAGTTTGGCCACTATTGCCAAGCACCCATGTCAGCCCCTAGAAAACGAAATGCCAAGTAGCCTTTATGACCCGCCAGGTCATAGAGCCACCCCTATTGTCTAAAGTGGTGGGTAGGGCGGTGGCATCAAATTTGTATTTCGCAGATAGCACTTGAACCCATAGAGCATGTGGCTTGTCGACCAAAGTCCATCCTAATTTGGCCAAGAAGGCATCATTGGTATCGCGGATTTTGCAAATGCCAAGGCCCCCTGCTCATTCGGTTGACAGACTTTGTCCCAGTTAGCTAAGTGAATCGACTTGGATCCATTAGACGAACCTCATAAAAAGTGTCGCATAGCCTTTTCCAGGTCGTCACATAAATAGCGGGACAACCGGACTGTCTACATAGTATAGCTGGACAGTGCAACTAGGACCGATTGAGCTAAGGTGAGACGACCCGCGAAGGACAACAGCTTGGCAGACCAACCCGTTAGTCGTTATGAACCTTGTCGAGGATGTGTTGGTAAGTGCGCTTGTTAACACGTTTATGGAGAAGCGGAACTCCGAGGTACCGTCCTAGGTCACTGGTCCGGTTAAACCCCAAAGCTTGGCTTAAATTATGGGATGTCGAAATCGGGACATTCTTGGAGAAATAACACTGAGGTTTAACCTGGCTAATCTGTTGTTCGGAAGTAGCACAGAAAGACGTGAGAGTATCTCTAATCACATCGACTTGAGTCCTGGAGGCTTTAGAGAAGAGGATGAGGTCGTCAGCGAAGAACAAATAGGACAGAGGTGGCCCATCTGTACTCAATTTGATAGGCTGCTAGTGGCCTTGTGTCATAGCTTGCGTAATAGTGTGTCTTAAGCATTCCATACATAGGACGAAGAGGTAGGGTGACAAAGGGTCTCCCTGGAGAATTCCCCGAGAAGAATGAAAAGCATCGCTTAGTTCTCCTTGCCATCGAACTTGAATGGAGACTGAGGTTATACACTTCATGATGAGATTGATAAGCGAAGCGGGGAGGTCGACGTCAAATAAAGTATCTTGGATGAAATCCCAAGACAACCGGTCGTAAGCTTTCTCAAGATCGACCTTGAGGGCCATGATTCCTGTTCATCCATTTTTTCGTTTCATGTTGTGAATAACTTCCTGGGCGATTATGATATTATTTGTAATCGAGCGCCCATGGATGAAGCTACATAGGGTAGGAGCAACCAGACTATTGAGATAGGGTTTGAGCTGATTGACAATAATTTTTGTAATGACTTTGTAAAGCACAAAGCAAAGGGCGATGGGCCGATACTGGGTAATAGAAGTGGGAGAGGGAATCTTCGGTATCATCACCATAATGGTGCGGTTAAGTTCAGATTCCCAGTTTTCGTGCCTAAAAACTTTTTGAAAGAAAGTACTTAGTGTATGTTCCACAGTCTCCGATTGGGATTAGTATAATAACGTGGGTAGGCCATCAAAACCTAGAGTCTTATTAGGTGCCATACTGAAAATCGCCAATTTGATCTCTTCATGATGGAGAGGACGGTCCAACTCTTGGATGTCAGGCAAGGAAAGACTAGGAAATTGACCATGTATCAGCGGATCCATGGAATGGGGTTTCTCTTTGGTGTAAACGCTCACGAGGAAGTTTTGTGCGAGTTGTCTGATGTTCTAAGGACCTAACCACATAATCCTGTTCTCATCTTTCAGGGAGGTAACCGAAGCTTGTCGCTTTTTGGTCATGGTGATGGCATGGTAGTATTTGGTATTGCAGTCACCCTGACTAAGCCATTGGCTCCTAGATCGTTGGTGCCAATAAACTTCCTCTTGATAAAGAACCTACTCCAGCTTCAGTCAGAGGTGTTCCTCGAGGTCACAGAGAGAGGTCGAGTTATCAGCATTAAGCTAATTTTGGACGCCTTCGAGCTAGGCCAGGAGATGTTTCTTTTGATGACAGATATTCCCAAATGTGGTATAGTTCCACAGTTGAAGGCTATCCGCAAAGTCTTTGATGCCGCTGTTGAGGTTAGTACTGGAGGGAGACCAATTAGCAACGACAAATTGGCTAAAATTCGAGTGTGTCAACCAAGCTAATTGAAAATGGAAAGTTTGACCGTAGTTGTGGGTTGCTCGCGACGGATAAGAGTTACTAAGAGCAGCCTATGGTCCGATTTAAGGAAAGGTAAATGAGAAACAGTGGTGTGGGAGAAAGTTGAGTGCCAATCACAAGAACAAAAAGCCAGGTCTGGTCGAGCGAGGATTGAACCTCACCTCCAGGTGAATCTGGAACCGGAAAAGCCTAAGTCTTGGAGCTGGCAGCTTTGCACACAATCCCTAAAGGAGGTATTTACCACCGGAAGGGTACGAGACGCACCTCGCTTGTCAAGACTCTCTAATTTGGCATTAAAATCGCCGCCCATAAGCCAAGGCCTGTCTGTAATCCTAGCAATGCTCTGCAGATAATGCCACAGATAATTCTGGAGAGAGTATGTGGGGCTAGCATACACAACCGTGAAATTGAATGACATTGTTCCCCACACGATTCTATCATGCACGAATTGACGATGAGCTAACTGAACATGAACCTCAATGTCGGTTTTCCAGAGGAGCCAGATGTTGTCCGAATAACCCTCTACTTCAACCCGAAAAGATTGGGTAAAACCCAAACTCCTAATAACTGTCGTCGCTCGTGTCCCGCTAATACGAGGTTCCACTAAAACAATATGACTCAGCTTATGGGTTCTTATGTGGTGTTTTAGTGTGGGCTTGAACGATCGGCGTCCAGCCCCTTGGCAGTTCCATATTAATATGGACATGGAGATCAAAAAATGGGATTTAGCAGTCAACGAGCTTGTAGGGCTCATGTCCAAAGCCAGTTTCGGATGGGGCAGGAGGGTCAGTATAGACTCCACCATGAGATCATCAGTTGGACCAGGTATTTCCATAATTGAAGTTGAACAGTGCTAGGGGTCGGGAGGTCATAGTGGGGGTATTGCTTGTAGTTGGGCCACCAGAGTCGAGCTAGTGTGTGGAGGGTCTTCTTGCTCCATATCCTGGCAGCTGTTGATCCCATTATTGTCCAGCTGAATAGTAGTATCTTGAATTATAAGGTCAGCGTGGGAGGGGAATGTGAGTGCTACATGGTTCAAAGGAAGACTAGGGGGTGTTAATAGAGCGGGCCCTGAAGAAGATTGGCCTTGGAATAGGGGTTGAGAGGGCTTGGAGTGTGGCAGACCAACTTGATCCATCGCTAGGGCCTGTCCATTCCAGCCTGCATTTGGGCCTTGCATCAGGGAAGAGGACGATGTCGTGTGGAGCTGGGGAGAGGCGTGCACTGTCGTTTTGCGCATGGCGTTGTTGGGACCACGTCTGCCCTGGGACGACATGAATTTTGGTCTGCCTTCTTTAATCTTCGAAGATTCTAGGGATTTGGCAGCAAAAGGGGTTGACGACTTTGACTGATGAGCCAAAATCGTTGGAGTCTCCACACTGGATTGAGGGTTGTCAGCTTCAACACCCCACAGTTCTTTCTCTGACAAAGCCATGAAGCTTGAGCCGGTGGAGGCGACGAGTGGAGAGTCATTGGTGCGTGCGAGTCGTTGGGTTGTAACATGCGACGGAGGGCGGCGGGGACGACGTGTAACTTGCATCCAAGCGCCAAATGCATTTGGTTGGGATTCTCTTGGTAAGCCCGCGTCCTGGTTGGTTGGTCGGGTGGAGGTTATCGAGTCTCCAGTGGGTTGCTCGTTAGCTGGAATGACATTTGGTTTCGATGGGCAGGTGGTTTCGCCATGCCCGACCCTGCCGTAGTCGAAGCAAATCTAAGGGAGGCCCTCATACACTACCCTGATGATTTCCCCATCTAGTTCCACAACAGGTCGGAGAGAAGCGCTAAGGTCAAGGTTCACCGCCACCCTAGCGAATTTCCCACGTTGTGCGAGTTGGGTATGGTTGTCGATTTTCACCGTGCAACCCACGATATTTCCCAGATCAGTTAGGATCGAAGGGTGATACCGAGTGACGGGAAGATCAGGAAACCTTACCCATGCCATGACGTGAGTTATCTTACTAGACGAGGGTCTGAAATCAAGGTACCAGGGCTGAACAGACAGCGCGTGACCCGTGATGATCCAAGGCTCGTTGGTCAGGGTGTGCACATAGTCCTCCTCTTCCCGGAAGTTAACAAGGTAAAAGTTGTTTTCTATGTCAGACTATTTTAATCGGACCTCTGGGTTTTCACAAAGAGAGCAGACAAGATTTGAGTAAATTGAATCCAATTGATCTGCGTAACAATTTGATAATCATGGCCTTCACCCATTGCTTGTCCAATTTGTCTTTGAATGTTTCTAAAAGAGCGATTCCCATCCCAAAATTGCCTTGAATAATAGATATGTCACCTTCAGTGAGTTCAATGGGATCGTCCTCAAGCCAGTCCAGATGTTTATCCCCGCGGCCAGTATTAGGGTGACCTGTGACAACCGCATTGTAGCTTGGGGAGTTGCTCTGTAATTCAGTGACAGTGGGAGGGGGATCTTCATCTCTCTCACGTATGCTAACCTTTTTTGATGCCTGGCAATCATGTTGAGAGGAGTTGGTCGCAATGACGTGGAGATCTGGAGGCGTTGGAATCACATTGGAAGCCATTGCCCGATCGGAGTAACGTGATAAGGCCGTCTATCAAAAAATTTCAGTTAACATCGTAATCCAGGATTGCTTGTTCGTCTGTTACAGGGATGAAATCTAGATCAGTATAGATGTGACAACAAGAGAACTCCGGCGCAGTTGGTTGGTTGAGGTTGTCTTTAAGTTTTGGTAGATTGTATCTTTCACTTGATTTATTTTCGGCCTGAAGATGACATGTTCCTGTTACGAATAGTTGTGTGGTGGAATTAAAAAAACGTTGTATTTGGAACTTGTAAACCGAGGAATATAATAATCTTAAATCCTGTCCGTATTCCCAATTTTAATTTGGAGATATTGTATTGAAGACGACAAAGGTCCAAGCACAATAATGGAGGTTGGGAAGAACGTGGTTTATAAAATAGTTGAGCTATTTCCTTGTCTTCTCATGCAAAATAAACTCTTTTTTTTTTTCTTATTCTACCTTATCACTTTTGGTGGACTAGGACCAGGAATCACTTCACTCATACAAACACATACAGTTTCCTTTGTATGACAATCATCCTTCGTGTATTTGAGATTACGAGTTTTACTTTTACTTAATCACATCTGGTCTGGGCTTCAACAGTACAAGGTGGGTCGTCTAGCTGGAATCCACCTGTCATCGAAGTATCAAAAGCGTAAGTTGGGGAGATTCTCAGTCACTCAAAAGTTGCCAGCTACGCTTTCATGAGTCCGGCAGGACAGCCATCATTTGACCGCAGGTATAATTACGTAAAAGCAGCTGAGTTTGTCCAATAAAAATCTGATTGTTACCAATTACATATGTCCGATATCCATAGACTTACAACTGATCCTCTTCTTCGTATAGCTACCAGCTAAAATAGATCGGGGCAAGTCCCCGTATCTTTGTACTTTTCAATGATACCATGAGAAGAGACGCGTGCTCGGCATGCGTTAAGGGGACGAAAGAGAGTAGACTTTTTTCTTTTTGGGGATGAAATAGACATGTGTTTCATCTATAGCTAATCTCACCCGTCTTATCATAGTTGAACAGTTTCTGCTGCGTCGAGTTATTTGTTCTTCTTTCTTTTAATTTTATGATATTGTTGTGAATGAAGATCTTCCAGTCATGCAATTCAATTCTACCAAAGAGTCAGGGAACCAGCTGGGTGACTATCGCATTTTTTCTGAATCCTCTTGGGTTGAGGAAATTGATCCGAAAACTGAAAGAATCAACGAGACGTGTGCCAAGGAGGCTTCTGAGCCACCAAAGGTCGCCGCTTGTCCAAGGCAGACTCGTATCAACAAGTATGCTCTCGCCGCTGCAGTTCTGGCCTCTACAAATTCTGTTCTTTTGGGCTACGGTGAGCTAAATCTCTGTTACCTTACACTAGTCAGCCTCTTCCTGTACACTTTTTTGCACTACAAAGAGTGGAATTTGAAGGGGGGATTAGATTAGGAGCCATCAAAGTGAGGCGCTTATACGAGAGAGAGAGTAACAAATAAGGAAACCTGTGAATCATGGTATGACCTTTTGTTGATTGCAGATATTGGGGTCATGAGTGGAGCGGTGCTGTACATCAAGGACGACCTCAAAATCACATCAACCGAAGAGGAGATTCTGATAGGCTCCCTTAACGTATGCTCCTTGATCGGATCGATTGCCTCCGGTAGGACATCTGACTATATTGGCAGACGTTACACAATTCTCTTGGCAGCAACCACATTCCTTATTGGTGCACTTCTAATGGGTTTGGCTCCATCTTTCTTATTCCTCATGGCCGGAAGGGTAGTGGCAGGAATCGGCGTTGGTTATTCCCTGATGATTGCGCCGGTCTATGCATCAGAAATTTCTCCCACCATGACTCGGGGCTTCCTGTCCTCCCTCCCTGAAGTCTTCATAAATGTGGGAATCCTACTTGGTTACATCTCTAACTACACTCTTTCTGGTCTTCCTGATAACCTGAACTGGAGACTAATGCTTGGATTGGCAGCATTCCCAGCTCTTGCCGTTGCTCTGGGAGTCATGGTGATGCCCGAGTCCCCTCGCTGGTTAGTCATGAAAGGCAGGTCTGGTGAAGCAATGCAGGTCCTGGTCAAAACATCAGATACTGAAGAGGAAGCAGAATTGAGGCTATCAGAGATGGTAAAAGCTGGTTCAAACAACTGGCAAGGACAGGGGGCTTGGAAAGAATTATTCCTTAGACCAACTCGCCCCATTCGTCGCATTCTGGTGTTAGCCATTGGAATCAACTTCTTCATGCAAGCTTCGGGCAATGATGCTGTGATCTATTACAGCCCTGAAGTGTTTAGAGATGCAGGAATCGAAAGCAGACAACAGCTTGTGGGCATTACCATCATCATGGGACTAGCTAAGACGTTCTTCGTTCTGATATCAGCTCTTTTCTTGGACCATTTTGGCCGGCGACCACTCCTATTTTTGGGTTCATCAGGAATGGCCATATCATTGGCTGCCCTGGGACTAGGGTCAAAGTATCTGGAACAGGCATATACCAACCCTGAGTGGGCCATTGCATTGTGTGTGGTGGCTGTGTGTGCAGATGTCTCTTTCTTTTCAATTGGGCTGGGGCCTATTACATGGGTCTACTCGTCAGAGATTTTTCCTACCGAGTTAAGAGCACAAGGTTCAGGCTTGGCAGTGTCGGTGAACAGGCTCGTTAGTGGAATTGTGTCGATGTCATTTCTAAGCATTTCAAATCACGTATCGTTTGGAGGAACATTTCTTGCGTTTGCCGGGATTATGGCAGTGGGAACCGTTTTCTTTTATTTCTTTCTGCCGGAAACTAAAGGCAAGACGTTGGAAGAAATAGGGGCTCTCTTTGAAGATAAAGACCGTAATGAGAACCAAATACCCTTTATTGCTTAAGCTGTTTCTACGTAGTCATCGAAACTGAAGAAAGAAACAAGGTGCCTGAGGACAAAGATGGGAGAGAACAACAGCTGGAAAAAAAATTGAGAGAAAGCAGATATGAAGATAGAGTTGCTCTAGGAAACAAAATTGTATGTTCCGCAGGCCAAAGAGGGGTGAATGGGGAGATTAACATTTGTTTCTTCTATTAATTTTGAGGAATTTTTTAAGGGAACTGCATGAATGCCTTGATTATGAGAAGTCTCTCCACACAATCATCAGTCGCCATTATACTTACCATCTCATTATTCAAAAAATTCCAGTGTAAACTTCTTATTTTCCTTTAGTTGCTTCATCTCTTCGTCATGATTTTCTCCGAGATAATATCGGGTACATTTTAAATGAGAACAACCCCACCTAAGAAAACTCCCATGCTACTACAACAACAAATAGTGCTGACAAATTGGTTCTAGTTTAGCCTGATTTGATCTCAAATTAATAAAATTAATTCAAGTTGACTGAGATTTTTTAATTAAATTTGACTTTTTATAAAAAAAAATTAGACTTTGATTTGGTTTGAGTTTGGACATCACAATCCAGTCTGATTTAAAATCCGACATATATATATAGCTGGTTTTTTCAGCTTCTTTGTATTGAGTTAAGTTTAGGGTCTGTTTGGTTCCACTTTTATTTTTTATTGTGTTTTTCAGTTTTTAGTTTTGGTTTTTGGTTTTTTTAATTAGAAAAATAAAAAAATGTTTGATTGAAATTTCTAATATAAAAACTGAAAATAAAAACCTGCTTGATTGAGATTTGTAAAAAAAAAACTAAAAACAAAAAGCATGATTGGTTTATCATCCCTTTTTTTTGTAATTATACCCTTATGTTAATAATTTTTAGGGTTAATTACAAAAAATCCCAAACTTTACTCAACTTTGCAATTATAATTTGAACTTTAAAAAGTAGCAAGTAAAAACTCAAACTTTTTTAATTTTTCATTTCTGGTATGACGTTAGTATCTCCGTTAACATTGTTAACAGGGCTTACCATATGTTCCAAAAATCCTAAACACTTAGACACATCAGACTTAATTAAACTAACTAATTAAATTTAACTAAACAACGTTGTTCAACAATTAAACTGATTAAACATAACTAAACTACGTCATTTAAGATTAAAATCCCTAAGTCAAACTTGTTGTCAATCCTTAAAATCCTTAAATCAAACTTGTTACCTAAATTAGTTCTTTCTTGCGTAGAAAGAAAGAGGGCACTAGCATGATAAAATGTCATCGTCTCGCACTGACACGATAGATTGTTCTCGCATGACAGATTCTTCTCGCACCAATATAGCAGCTTCTCTTCGTATGATAGATTCTTCTCTCACTAGGACAACAACTTCTCTTTGCACCAGCACAACTTCTCTTTGCATTACAAATTCTTCACATTTTCTTTGTCCATTTTTGCATGACAAAGTGTTCTCGCACTATTAAGCGTTTCATTTCACACCATTCTTAGTTTTCTCTTTTGTTGAATATAATTTCTGATTTCATCTTGATTGTGCACTAGATGTATTTGATGATGTGAGAATGTGGGAAACTGACTATGTTCATGTGTATCGTAGATAAGTTTAGGGATGATTTAATTTCCCCCCCCAAAACCATATGCATCCCCATTTAATAAAAACCATTCAATTACGTCCTAAACTATCTTATTCCAACCTTGGAATGCCCTTAGATCTTAGTTAGCTAATTATGTGGTTGAAGCTGTAAGCATGTACAAAATGAAGAGAACTTCTCATAGCCTATTCAAAACATATCATATGAAGCTAGTAGGGTTCTTTAAGGGGTCTATCACTTCTAAACTCTTCATCCCTCACCCTTATCACTTATCCTTAAACCCATAATTCACAATATGCATTAACTCCTTAGTTTTTTTTAATTATTCTATATATATATATATATATTCACAATGCATTGGGACCTAAGAACTCATAACTATATCCTTATATATGAAGGTGATATGATCTTGTCTCTTAATGTAAAGTTTTTTCAAATGACCTTGAATGCCACTAAGTTGAGTTGGAAGTCGATAATATATGTTCTTTACTTGCACATAACTATGAAAGTCTTAAGGATATCATAAAATATGCCAACTCCAAGGCTGTTACTAAGTTGTTTATTAGATTGACATGTTCCATGTTATGTTAATGAGCTTGAATTCAATTGAAAGTTAGAAGAGAAGTTATCTTTAACATGAATCTCTCTGCTCAGATTGACATGTAAAAAGATTTAATCTCTATTGGTTTCCAAGTTATTGGAATATTTAGATTCAAGTTTTAAGGAAGAACGAATTGTGTTACTTCATTTGGTACACCACATCATTAATCACCTCTCACCTATGTTTGCACCTTAGTATTGCCTTAAACCGTATTCCTCAAAGATCTGCTATATTGATTTTTGTTGTCAAAATCAAATAGTCGTATAAAATAAAGGATTATTTTCCATCTCCAGTCTTACAATTTATGTGATCTTCCATAGAGATCCTCAACTTTAGCTATTGTTTGATACAACATGAATAAGATGGTGTAGTTTTAGTTTCCCATATACTTTTACCCTTTAATATATAGGTTTGTTCTCATTTAACTCATCTAGATTGTGTTATGCTTATTATGTTATATAAAGATCTTTTCTTTTCCTTTGTTTTGCATTATTTAAGCAGCATGGACATCTTATGATGCTTACCATTCAAGATGGGTAGGATATTGTAACAGGATAAACAAATATGGGTAGAAATAAAGTATATGTAGCTTTTTTTGCTTATGCACCTGTATATATTTGACATGGGAAGAGTGTCAAGGTGTTGTTAATGGGTTTAAGGGTGCTATTTGATATTGTTTTGATAATGCAGCAGAAGCTAAAAGGGTATATTCTCAATTTTGTCAAGTGAAAACATTATGTTCAACTGTAAAATAATTTTAATATATATTTAATATTGCATGCGATAATTTAATTGTATTCAATTATAATTAATATTGTAATATATATATAATTCAAAATTTGAATATTGATTTCCCCAATTGTAATGAGAAGTTGAAGTTATGAATATCAAATACTAAGCCTAACATTGGTCAACATTTTTATGAATGCATTAATACAAAAGTAAGTATTTCAATTATTGTTTTTAAACAATGCTGTTAGTATAAAAAAATTTAGTCAATATTCAAACTAAGGTGTCTTGTAGGTATTTAGTATTTGTAAAAGAGATGAAGGTTTGTTATTGTCAGAAAATATGTCAAACATCTTTTGTGTATTGGGGTAAGAGTTTTGTTTGGAAGATGCATTGTTGTTTGTAAGAAGTATGTGTAATAATATATCTACATTATGCAAATTTGTCATAAGCCTAATATTTATGTTTATATCTTTATTTTCCGAATTGTTCATCAAGTTCAGTTTGAATAATATACTTCCCATCTTTTTGAATTCGTCGTAACTCATGTCTATAAGACAATAACTTGGCATAATGACCTTCTATAGATGTAACATCCCATTACGCAAGATAAGACTTGAATAGTGAATATGAGACATTATTGAGAAATTAGAAAGTTCAATTCATACTTATGCAAAATATGGCATGTATATACATGATAATATTGATTTTTGCACATTAATATGATTGTACATGCATTCTTTGACATTTTATGAGTATAATTAATTTATAAATGTGATTATATTGAGAATTGTGGTTTAAATGTGTTAAAAACTTATTTGGTGTTGCTACTTGTTGTTTTGGAAATTTTGTTGAATTTTAGGAAATTCTGAAAATTTGGGGTACATTTGGACTAGGACAAATGCCAAGTAGTAGGATAAATTGATGCATGAAAAATTTGAATGATATAGCCTATAATTGAGTGACATTTGGTGTAGTTAAATTAGTGACAAATGGACTAGTAATGAATTGACAAAAGGATCAATCATTGTGTGACTAATGGGCTGGTAAGTTGGTGACAAATAGCATTGATAAATGGACAAGTGGTTGCTGTACTTAAATGACATGTGACCTAACTTTAATGGTGACATATGGCAGCATATATACTTGATACATGTTGAACATGCCTTTAGACATATGACCATTCCATTAGATGACACCTAACACCTTAGGTATAACATTCAACAAGAGCAAACTTGGTTCAGCTCATTTTGTAACATCCCAGATTACCAGCTTATAGATATTGTCCGCTTTGGGACCTTGGCCCAGCCAAGCCCTCACAGTTTTGCTTTCCCGAGGCCTTCCCAGGAGGTCACCCATCCTAGTATTACTCTCACCCAAGCACATTTAACCTCGAAGTTCTGATGGGATTTGGTGCATTCGGCCATGGAAAACGCGTCTGTAAGAGAGAGGTATTCGTACCCTTATAAGAAGTACTTCATTCCCCTCTCCAACCGATATGGGATATCACACTCTCCACCCCCTTAGGGCCTTGCCCTCTTTGAGATCCAGTCTAGCTGGCACAACGGTTCAGGTATTAACTCTGACACCACTTATAACATCCGCTTACAGATATTGTCTGCTTTGGGCCTTGGCCCAACCAAGCCCTCACGGTGTTGCTTTTCTCGAGGCCTTCCTAGGAGGTCACCCATCCGAGAACTACTCTCACATTTAACCTCGGAGTTCTGATGGGATCCGATGCATTAGGCCATGAAAAACATGTCTGTAAGGGAGAGGTATCCGTACCCTTATAAGGCATACTTCATTTCCCTCTCCAACCAATATGGGATCTTACATTATCCACCCACCTTAGGGCCCTGCCCTCTTTGGGACCTAGCCTAACTGGTTCGAGTACTGGCTCTGATACCACTTGTAACAGCCCAAATCACCCGCTTACAGATATTATCCACTTTGGGCATTGGCCCAGCCAAGCCCTCATGGTTTTGCTTTTTCCGAGGCCTTCCTAGGAGGTCATCCATCCTAGAACTACTCTCACCCAAGCACATTTAACTTCGGAGTTCCGATGGGATCTGGTGCATTAGGCCATGGAAAACGCGTCTACAAGGGAGGCCTAGCCTCCTGCTGGTTCAACCGGCCCGAGTACTAGCTCTGATACCACCTCTAACATCTCAGATCACCCACTTATAGATATTGTCCATTTTGGGCCTTGGCCCAGCCAAGCCCTCACGGTTTTGCTTTTCCCGAGGTCACCCATCCTAAAACTACCTCACCCAAGCACATTTAACCTCATAGTTTTGATGGGATCCGATGCATTAGGCCATGGAAAACGCGTCTTTAAGGGAGAGGTATCCGTACCCTTATAAGACGTACTTCGTTCCCCTCTCCAACCGATGTGGGATCTCACACATTTCTTATTTTTTCTTCTCTCACTCACACCACCAAAACTCTTTTCTTTCACCTCCCTGAACTTGCTTATGGTTATGCCTAATTGTTGCACAAATAATCCATGTTTTAGCCTCACAAAGTTAGGTAAAAGATAAACTTGAAGTTACCTTACTAAATCTAGCCGAAATCCATCTAAATTTTACCTTGAATGTATGATGTTTCTGCTTAATTGGAATACTGGATTAGCTTGATATTTTGAGGTGTAATTGGAGTTAAACATGTAAGTAAATGATTAGTGTTTATAGCATGTTATGATAGAGAATTGATGATCATGATGAATTAGGATGAATTACATATGATGTTAATGATTGGTTGTGCTGGAAATTTCTGCATAAACTTAGGTAATTTTCTGTTCTGTTTTTGCATGTACGAAAATAGTAAGTTAAGGATTGTTGTATAGATGATTTCAGTTAGGATTTGAGGTATAATTGATGAAGAATTCATGGTAAAGAAAGGTGTTATTGAAGTGTTACTTGAATCTAGAAAATTAGAGCTGTAGGTCGAAATGCTGGTTTCAATTTCATCTTCCTCTTTCGATCTATTTTACAGATCTTTAGAGCATGAATTTGAAGAAACTTAAAGAATTAAAGTTGTAGATGTAGGTCTTATCTTGACCCTGTGAAATTGGCTTGATAAAATAGTGACTAGAGCTTGAGTTATGCTTGTTTTCGTAATACTACCTGTGATAGACCCCTATGTAAGAACCTTATATTATTTCCTAATTTTTGAGGACTTTAGAGCTTGAATTAGTCCAAGTATAAAACATGAAAAATGATTATTGATGTCTTATTAATTATTCTATGAAACAATTTGGCTAGAAGATATCTTTATAAGTTTATGTAATTAATTGAAGCCATAACCTTAAGAATGGACTGATTTGATGTAGTTGAGTTCAAATCTATAAATTATGATTTGTTTAAGGAATAACTGAGTTCTTTTAATACAAACATGATCTTCAGAAGATGTGAAATGTGTATAAGGTATGGATGAATGAGCATTGAAGACCTTGGGGTAATTATGAATAAGAATTGGGTAAATGTATGAATATATATTGCTGGAAAAAGTTTGGTGAATGTATAAATCTAGCTTGCTAAAATTCTAGATTTAAAACAACAATTGTATGTGTGTTATATGAGGCCTTTGATCATGAAAAATGTTCAAGGATAACTGTAAATTATGAATTGATAATGACATAAAGATGTTCTGATGAATGTAATGTGATTCAAAGTATATAAGTGATGAATTAGGAATGGTTGAATGAGAACTAAGAAATTGTGTGAGTGTATAATCCTAGGAAAAAGAATGATAAATTTTTGAGTGATGAATTGAAAGTGATCAAGTGTATTAAGGCATAAACCTAATTGCAAACTACAAGATGAACAACCTATGATGAATGTATGTATAAGTATAATTTATGAATAAGATTTCATACCCAGAATAATCAATTGAGCATGCATTAAACATGATACATATACATGTGTAACTTTGCGCATTCATTTGATTGATCAATTAGTAATGTGTACATGTGTGTATTGTTTGATTTAGAGGCACACATCGACTGACACCATCTAGACATTGCCAACACGTTGAGCAATAGCTAATTGGAGTGTATTGTGAGTTAACCTAGTTGTGTAAACTCAAACATTTATGCTTCTGTTTGAATTATATGTATAGTGGGTAACCTAGATGTGAGATTTCGATTGGCAATGTGTTATATTCAAATTGTGTTGATTAAACTTAATTCCTCTATATTGAATTGATAATGATATAAATTGTGATATTACTGATTCCAAGCAATTGATTGTCCGAGGAGTTCGATATTCGGTACTGTATTAGGAGTGTTTATGATTTGAATGTGAATAAGAAAATTAGATGTTCAACTATTTGTTGAATGCTGGACTTAGATTCAATGAACTATGAAAATTGAATGTGCTCATTGACTGAAAGGGACTGATGATATATTATGTGAATTGTTATACTCCATTACATGATGCATGTTCACATAAAGGAGTTGTAACTGAAGTAGCCAATGTGAAAAGAGCTTTAAGCTAAGCTATGTACATCAGAGCCTTAGGCTCAACATTTAATGAGCCCAATATCTATAACAGATATGGGACAGTACTGAAAAAGCCTGGTATCCACAACTGATACGAGATAGTGAAATAGGCACTCGGTCACAACAAATTTAAAATGGAATGAGTCTTATTTGCATTTACATTTGTATCTTTAAATGTGTTTATGATATTGATTGCAAATGAATGTTGAATTATGTTGTGTTGATATTGAGAAATGCTTATGACTTTGATGGTGATATGAAGAATTATGATAAATGAGTGTTATGTTCTGAAATGATTACATGATATTCCTACATTCAGAATGTACTTCTGGAATGACTTAAAAAGTGATTGTATTTTTAAATGTTTCTTGTATTATGATGCAAATTGTAAAATATAAGTTATAACTCTGAATGAAGTGTTACTTTGATTGGGTTAAATGTTATTCATTGATAAATATGTGTTCTGTTTTGAGTGAACATATTGATGATGGTTCACTCACTGAGTTCACAAAACTCATCAAAATTGTAACGTTGATTTTCAGGTACGAAGAAGAGACCTTGCTAGTAGAAAAAACTAACTGAAGTTTAGTATTATTCATTTTGGAGCAGGATATGACTCAAAGGTCTGATCAGCTGTCATATGAGGATTTTAGATAGAGTACTTTGTATAGTTTTCATTTCATGTAGAAAGTTTTGTTTAAAACAGTGTGATCACAGATGGTTTCTGTATTGTAAATATATGGATGGTTTGTAATGAAATAACAGTGTAAAACATGTTTTAATAATGAAATGAGATAAGTTGTTTTTATGATTACTTATGATGTGTATGATGCCATATTAAGTGAATGTGACTTCTCTAACATGCCATTCCAGTACAGTATGTGCTCAGATATTCTCAAGAATTTCGGGCATATATCCTATGGTAGTGGTGTGTTACAGATGTCCCCTGATTATCGACACTACGGTGTCCTATGATTTAGAGACATTAATCTCTTCTACTTTAGATACCGATCATGGTATCTTCTATTCTGGTCCCGTTACCCACTTCTGTAAAAAGGATTAGCAGTCTAACTTGTGTTGTGTTCTTATATATATCCAATTCTTATATAAGTTAAGTTCAGTTCTGATACAACTAAATTTTGTTATAACATAAACAAGTTCTGTTCTGACACAATCAAGTTCTGTTATGATACTTTAAAGTTCTGTTCTGATATTATGGTATTCTATTCTGATACTTGTAAGTTTTGGTTGAAAGCCAATATATTTTGTTTTGATATGGTATATTCTGTTTTGAGATACATATTGTTTGGATTGCACCCTAATATGAACAATTAAAGATTTTTTGACATTATATCTGATTATGTATATGTGAATGTTAGATGACTGGTAGAAACAACTGTCAATTTTTATCTTGTTTAGTTATTTCCCCACTAAGCTATATGCTTAACATGGTGGTTTTGCCTTCGTATAGGTTCTGATAAGAAGATTTGAGACTAGGACAAAGAAGCAATGGCTAAGAAGAGTGTGATATGTTATGAAAGTTGTTTAAGTTTGAGTTGTATTTTCACGTAATGAGACATTTTGTGTATTTGTGGATAAGGATTGTAATATCTTGCAAGTGATTTGTAATAACCGTTATACAGGTTGGCTTTTGAATTTATGGCTTGTATTTTGATAAGTACCGTTGTATGATAAGTTATATTTTTTTGAAACAACATCTAATGATATGTAATGTATGTGTGCTTGAAATTTAGGAATTGCTTGTAAGGAATGTTTGGTATGTTTTGGATTATTTTGGTTCTGTTTTGTGTGGCATCTACCTATCCTCTCTGGGGCTATACGGATGTTAAAATATAACTTCAAATGATGGCCATTAACTTTAAAATTGCCTTTATGCAGATGACTTAACTCAATTATGCCATATAGAAATACTTTTTCCGCAATGACCATTCATTTTGATTTAAGCTTTACCAAGAAACAATCTTAGGTGGGAATTGTACAAAAGAACTTGATCTCCCTCCTTAAATTTTCATGACTACTTAATCATCCGGTCATCATAATGTTTAGCTCTTTGCTTATAAATTTTTGAATTTTCTTAAGCCATCAATTGCCATTCTTCCAATTCATTAATATGGAAATTTTGCTTCTTACCTACGCATTGAAGATCAAAACTCATGAGTTTAATAGCTCAATATGCCTTATGTACTTATTTAATAAGTAGATGACATGCTTTTCCATATACTAACCTATAAGGTGTAATGCCAATTGGTGTTTTATATGCTATCTTATAAGTGCATAGAGCATCATCGAAGGTGGTTGACCGGACTTTTCTTTAGCGCTCTACAATCTTCTCAAAATTCGTTTTAAATCCCTATTAGCTACATTGACCTGGCCACTAGTTTGAGAGTGGTATGTGGTGGCAATCCTATGAGTGATCCCATACTTTTTAAGTACCTTTTTGAGTTGTGCATTACAAAAATGGGTAACCTATTATCAATAATTGCCCTAGGTGTGCCAAAAGGACAAAGTAAGCTTTTCAAGAATATTACAACAACCCTAGCTTCATTTGTGGGTAAAGCATGCGCTTCCACCTATTTAGAAACACAATCAACAACTAATAGGATATATATATATATACATA
>JANITX010000009.1:56091148-56101243 GCA_027564395.1 Erythroxylum ulei | reverse complement strand
CTTGCTACATATGCAATAGAGTGCATCTTCGAAATTTTCTAAACAAAACATCATATGAACTTTGGAGAGGAAAGAGACCAGATGTGAGCTACTTTCATATCTTCGGAAGCAAATGCTATATCCTTCGAGACCGTGAGCAACTTGGGAAGTTTGAAAGCAAAAGTGATGAAGGAGTATTTATTGGATATTCGACTCATAGTAAAGCCTATAGAGTGTATAAGCAAAGAACTAAGAAAGTGCAAGAATCCATCAATGTTGTAATAGATGATGCATCCTTGATGAGTGATCATGTGGCTGAAAATAGAAAAACTCCAGATTTATAGATGGTTACTGTAGATAAAATAGCAGCAGAAAATGGATTACAGCCAGTTACTGTAGATGGAGCAGCTGCAGCAAGTGATTCACAGTTAGTTACTGTTAAGGAAGTAACAGCAGAAACTGGAGAATTTTCAGTTACTTCAAATGACGATGCAGTCAAGTCACTGGAAGATAATCTAAACCGAGGCTCTTCATCTCAAACCCGAAGAAACCTATAAGAAGAAAATGTTATTAGGGATTTGAGCGAAAGAAGAAGTACAAGAGAGAGAAAAAGGGTAAACTATAGAGAGTTTGCAGGATACTTATGCTATACTTCCTCACTTGAACTAAGAAATGTTAAAGAAGCACTACAAGATGAATACTGGACAGCAGTAATGCAAGAAGAGTTAATTCAATTTGTACGGAATGATGTGTGGGAACTAGTGCCAAGACCATTGGCTACTAATGTAATTGGTACAAAATGGGTGTTTCGGAATAAAACAGACGAGAAGGGCAATGTCACCAGGAATAAAGCAAGGCTAGTAGCTCAAGGATATTCTCAGGTGGAACGAATAGACTTTGATGAGACATTCGTACCTGTGGCACGACTTAAATCGATCAAATTATTACTGGGCATATCTTGTGTTAAAGGTTTTAAACTTTACCAGATGGATGTTAAGAGTACTTTTTTGAACGGATTCATACAGGAAGAAGTCTTTGTGGAGCAACCAAAAAGATTTATTGATTCAGCCCATGTCGATTATGTTTATATGCTAAAGAAAGCACTTTATGGTCTCAAATAAGCACCGAGGGCGTGGTATGAAAGACTCACTCAATATGTTATTAAGCAGGGGTATAAACGAGGTAACGTTGACAAAACCTTGTTTATTAAAAGATGTAAATAAGATCTTATGATAGCACAGATTTATGTCGATGATATTGTGTTTAGCGATACACGTTCAAAAATGGTCGAAGAATTTGTTAAGCTAATGACGTCGGAATTTGAAATGAGTATGGTTGGTGAGTTGAACTTCTTTTTAGATTTACAAGTAAGACAGATGAAGGATGGCATCTTCATATCGCAAACAAAATATGTTCACAACATGATCAAAAAGTTTGGTCTTGAGAAAGCTAGACATGCACGAACACCTATGAGTAGCTCAATGAAGCTGAATAAAGATGAGAATAGGAAAAGCGTTGATGAAAGCTTATATCGAAGCATGATTGGTAGCTTATTGTACTTGACTGCAAGTAGGCTAGATATCTGCGTATATGTGCTCGATATCAATCAAATCCAAAAGAAACACATATGACAGCTGTCAAAAGAATCTTCAGATTTGTGAGTGGAACGTCAGATTTTGGGATTTGGTATACATCGGATTCTACATCTTATCTAGCCGGATACAGTAATGCAAATTGGGCTGGAAACTTAGATGATTGCAAAGTACTTCAGGGGGCTGTTTCTTTTTGGGGAACAATTTGATCTCGTGGTACAGCAAGAAGCAAAACTCAATCTCTCTCTTTACTGCTGAGGCTGAATACATAACCACAGGCAATTGTTGTTCACAGTTGCTTTGGATGAAGCAATTGTTAGAAGATTATGGGATTAATCAGAAAGAATTAACAATCCTATGTGGTAATAAGAGTGCAATCGATATTTCAAAGAATCTTGTTCAGCATTCGTGCACGAAGCACATTGATCTTCGACATCACTTTATTCGAGAACTTGTAGAGAGCAAGACGGTGATTTTATCTCATGTATCTACCGAGAAGCAGTTGGCGGATATTTTCACAAAACTTCTTGATGCAATAAGGTTTGAGCAACTTAGTGGAGCTTTGGGACTATGTGTCCTCTCTCAATAATTTCTCTCTTTTATTACTTGTTTATTTGTATTAAAAAAAGAAAAAGAAAATCAAAAAATAGAAAAGGGGAAAAATGCAGCGTCTATTTTAGGGGTTTTAAAATCCCTAATTGTTTGTCATTCTTCTCATTCTTCTAACTTCACCGTCGACTTTGCTCCTCCACTTTGGCTCTTCTCTTCAAGCAAACATCGCATCTTCTCTTCATCACTTCATCTTCGGTTAGTCTCTCCACCGCTAGCATCACTGTCGAGTCTTCAAGGTGTGGGTAACGTCCTCTCTTTGCTGTGATATTTCGGTAGCTTGTGGAGTTTTGTCCTTCTCGGTTCTTCCTTGTCCTCGGTGGTGATTCTCGACTGGTAATAGGTTTTCTTCTCTCTTTATCCACTATTGGGTTATCTTTGTAGTTGAAGCTGAGGGTCGGTATCCTTGGGTGTTCTTGGGTTTGTGATTTCTGGTTGAAACTTTGACTGATTTCGTGAGCTATTACTGTGTTGAACTGTTCTGTGTTGAATCTGGGCTAAAGTTATTTGGAAGACTTTGATCTTATTGACTGCTGTTCTGGCCGATTGTGGGTTGTACAATTTGTAGTGAAATCTGGAGCTTGTGCTTTTTCTGCTAGATTCCGTATTGAGTGGATTGATTTCTGGGTATTAGAATTTCTGCCTTGTTGCTTCTGATTTTTCATTACTGCAATATGGGTAAAAAGAAAGAATAGGTGCTCTATCCAGTTTCGGAGAAACCATCAGCAGTTCCTACACGACGTTCTAGTCGCCTGTAGTCTCTTCCAGGCTCTGGTAGAAGCTTTACAAGAGTCGGATCATCTTCAACAGTCCCAATTGATATTCCAGATGTTCAAGATCCAAATGATCCTCTTAATGATGTTGATCGAGTAATTGAGGCTTTGATAGAAGAGTCTTCATCAGAATCTGATGCCCCTCCTTCGCCTCATTCAGTCCCATAGCCGATCCCTCCTCCAAATTCGAGAAAGCGCTTCAAGATGAAATGTACCAAATCGGTACGACCACCTAGATGTCATCTTGTTGCCAGATTTCTAGTAGATAGAGCAGTTTCCTTCAAGTTTTTCACTTTAGCTGCTGAGGAAAAATGGAGTACCTTGTCAGATACTGGAGTCATGATGGATCGACCTATTAATCTGGAGGAATTTCGCAGTCAGGGTCTACACACTCTTCTTACTGAACATTCCTTGCTTCATGCCTCCCTGCTTCCACAACACTATGACTTTGCACTGGTAAAGGAATTTTATTCTAATATGACAACTGATATTCTTAATGTGAACGCTACTACTTTTGGTGTTGTTTATGTGAGGGGGAGGGTCATTAGTTTTGATGCACTTCGGCTGAATGTGTTTTTAAGATTTGATAATGTGGTTGGTGATTCTCTTTATGATGATGAGTGGGACATTTCCACCGATCACATTGTCACGGTCTTAACTGGTGGGAAGCTCACTACTTGGCTGTCAACTTCTGCTCTTCGATCTTCAATGCTTATATAGAAATATTTTGTTCTATTCAAGCTAATAGTCACCAACTGGATGCCAAGTACTCATGTGGTGACCATATATTTGGCCCAAATCAAGCTTCTTTACGCTATCGGCATGGGAGTTCGGTTTAATCTTATTCGCTACATCATCTACCCCATGCTAGCTATTGAGAGTAAGCCCCACTCTCTCTTATATTTTCCTTGTTTAATCTCACAGTTTTTGTATTCAAATGGAGTCCTAAGGCTCGAATCGAGTATCTTGGAAACTGTTTCGTTGATGAACATTTCACCAAGGATTTTTTGGCAACCGCGAGTGGTGGACTTGCCATATGTTGCTTCGGGCCCTTCGGATGCTTCGGGTCCCTCCACCATCAATCTAAATGCTGCTTTATTTTCTGAGCTTGAGCGTATTGAAGGTGTTTTACAAGCTACAACTGAGGCCGTTCGTCGATTGAAGCAGCGCATTCTTCAGTCTCCGGGTGCTCCTTAATTTCGTTTTGTCATCTCTTGTCTCAAAGGGGGAGACAAACCCAAAGATAAGCAGTGTTATTTTTCTTCTTTGGTTGGATTCTTGTAATTTGTTTGTTTGCTTGTTACTGGCTGTTCGGATTTTATTTTAAGTTAACTTATGGTGGAATATGTACTTGGATATTGAATTAAGGGGGAGCATCATGGAACATGTACTTGGATATTGAATTAAAGGGGAGCATCAACATTTTCTGCCTACTTGTGTGCTGGTTTAGTTGTTGAGACAAAAATGCCAAAAAAGGGAGAGATTGTTAGGATTTATTTTTGGCATTTTTATTAGACATGGGAATTACCATAATTCTTGAAGATGTGCCTTAATTAGAGATTGCATTCTTTTGGAATTGGATGGTGATTGGGATTTGAATTGGAAATATAATCTTAATAAGCATAATTTTCGGTGTTGGTAGCTTATCTTATATTTTCCTTGTTTGAAAAGGAATCTTTGAAGAAAAACCTAATGATAGTGCGTGCTTGATTGAGATTGTGTAGCTTACATGAAATTGAAGTGGAGTGTTGGTGGCTGCGCATATGAGCTTTTGAACATACAACAGAATTTTTGATTTCTTGGGTGACTTTTGGTTGGTGCTCTGTTTCTGCTTTTATCCTTTGTTTGAGCGGATTGCGTGGGTCTTTTTGGAGCAGCTCTGTTTCAATACTTTTATCTCTATCAAGCAGTCTAGGTATTATGCGAAGTTGCGGATTTTGCTGGGTCCTTGAAGTTGACTGATGATTGCGGCACAAAGAAGACTTAGTCATTGATGAGTGCATATATTATTGGTGCAGCAACTTGGCTATTTCGGTAAAGAATTTCAGATCTGGAAATTGTTGTTTTCTTTTTTTATTTGTTTTTTTTAGTAAAAATAGTTAGGAAAACCCTCTGACAAGGTTAACACGAGTTGGTCATGTTATTGGGCTTGAAGATCTTTCACGGGTAGTTAAGTTGTGGGTCAGTTACATAGATTGAGTCGTACGGAGTAGATCAATCTTTTGTAATTTTTGTGAACTACAGTGAAAGTAATCAATCTAGGTGAGGGCCCCGTAGACGTAGGAAAAGTATGCCAAACTGCGTTACCAAACGTCGGTGTCTTCGTTATTTTGCATTTGTGAGTTTTTATTTACTTGCGAGAAGAAAAATTTGTGGATCGTCTGCGAATTAATTAACAACTTAGTTATTTCACTTAAAATGTATCTGCTGCTACTCCTGGATGGTGCAGTTGCCACCACTTTTGACACCGTCCGGTAGTTCCCACTTTCTTCTACAGCCATGACGACGTTAGAAGTCACCGTATATGCCTGCAATAACCCTTAGTCCTTTGTTGACAACCATTCACGCCATCAGTCTTCTCTTTAAGCTTTCTTGCAAAAGTATGTGAACTTCCCTTCTTGGCCATGTCTAAGTCGGTCATGTTTTTTACTATGTCTAATGAGATGCTACATAGACAAAAAGCTTTTCTTTGACCTGCTTGAATCAATTTACGAATCTGATAGGGAAGGAATTAAGGAATTCATAATGAGAGTTAATTTAGGAACAAACAAACAATCTAGCTTGTAACCTAACAAAGAAAAAAGAAAATTAACCTTCTTATCAACTTTGTTATGAGATAAACCATTAAGGCAAATTTCTTGGTTTGTCATTGCAGCACTTAGAAGACTCTTGAGGTCTTCAATATGTCTTGATATGAGCTTGTCCAAAGATGGATAGTTATGAAGGTCACTCAAAATCTTTGCTAGCTCTTTAAATGTTTCTATGACCATTTGTAGACAATCTTTTATTGCTATGTTTTGGTGCTCTGTCAGGATTGTTCTGAAGAACATTAGTCTCATAATCGCAAAGGAATTCTTCCCTACCTCAGCCTTAGTTATGTTCACTGAGAAAGCAATTAACATCTACTATACTAGATATTGCTGAGAGATATAGCTCAGTAAACAAGGTGTTGTTGCACGAGGACTTGACGATGGCATGAGCTTCTGTATGGTGATTGCTGCTTCTCTTGGAGTTGTTTTAGAGGCTATAGTGGCCACAATGCAAACGATAGCATTGAATAGTATGGCATAAGATAAGAGACTCACAAAGAGATTTTTCTTATTCATGGACGTTGCAAGATGAGACAGTGTATAAGCAAGTCTGCGTCTTTTAAGAGCTCAAGACTGCGTATGAGTTAGTTTATATCTTGATGAAGCTATAAAAGTCCTACGGGGCATAACATTATATATGAGTAGGTTTGGATCTTTATAAATGAGTCTACTTATGTTTTAACGTGAGACTACATATTGGTGAGTCTTTGTCTTTTAAGGCGCGAAACTATGTATATGAGAGAGACTCTTTGTAGGTGAAAGACTGCTTACAAGTGAATCTAAGGCTTTCCTCCGGGTTTGTTATTGAGAGTGCTATTTTGTCCTCATCTTCCTCACTTATGTCAGAACCATGAAACGATTTCGTGCTGCTTGTGCTATGTCAGTAGTCTCCATTTCCAAGTTTAGAGAGAGAATAAACAAAAGAGGGTGTATATGTTTAGAAAGAGAAAATTAGGTTAAAAAGCAAAGGGGGAGAGAGAGAGAGGACCAGCATGCTTAGATGGGTAAAGAAGTCAGTGAACCAAAATCAATGGAATTACAAGAGATTGCAAACAAAAATGAATTGTTTAAATGGAATTAGGCCCACTTTTATTTATTACATAAAAGTGGAACCCACTTCAATAAAATTTAAAAAGATCACGCTAGCAAAAAAAATTCACGTCAGCATCTAATCGATGGAGACTTAATTTTGTCAATTGTTTCATCCAGTTAGAGTTGTTTTGAACATTTTCTAAACATTAGGATGCGTTTTGAACGTTTTGCAATTGCTAAGGTTCATTTTAAACATTCCAAAATGTTAAAGTCTAACTCAGATTTTAGTGTAAATGTTAGGGGCTAAATTCTTTTTGCCCTAAATTCTGGTGACATCCATTCTCTAACAAAAGCTAACTTAAACTAGAAGATATACCTTAATGATCAAAATTGGATCCTCTTTTTCCTTATTTTTCATTGATTATTGGCTTGATATTGTTTTGAGCTTGATGTCAAAAGCTACAAGAAGGTGATGTTTACTTTGGTATTAAGCTCAATAATATAGTGATTCCACCTAGTTGTGCATAGAGTAGTGGAGAGTTTGTGGAAAAACTTTTAAGAATTGAGTTAATAAAGATGTTTGAATAAGCTAATATGGGATAATTAGGCAAATAAAAAGTTTTGAAGTTCAAAAGATGAAAAAAATAAGAATTGCATTTTCTTTTTAGTGTATATATGATTAGTTGACATAGACATTTTACAAAGAATTGCAACCATTGATGTGGGGTGGAATTATAGAGATGCATTGCTTGGAGAGCTCGAAGAGGACACTTTCAATTGATGAAGGTTTCAAGCGTAATGAAAATAGTAGTCATGACTTACTAGTTGCTTCTTTCACTACCATGTCAATTATCTCCTCCGTTACAACCTAAAGAGATTATCATTGATGTCTTTAAGTTTTTAGTACAATTATAGTTTAGGATAGGAATTGGGTTGCTTATCTTATTAAGAACTTGCCATATATAGTTGCATGATCCAACTTTCTAATAAATTCATAGCTACATTTTTTAGGAACTAGTAACAAATGTAGCAAAGTGAAATAATACCTAAATCTTAGAATTCCAAGACATGATTAACAATATAGTATTGTGATACTTTGAAGTTCCCAGATAAATCTAAAGAATAACATATCAGAAAAGGCATGAGCTTATAAGATGTAGATCAGTAGAATTTGGTGGAATTATGTTGTTATTATCAATTGTAGAAGTAGTGTGAAATCTAGAAGCATTATGTATTTTTTAGAAAAACGAAGATTATTGTATATGGAATAAAAGGAAGAGTGATAAAAGACAGGAGTTGGGGTCATTTAAGCATAATGTCCTTAAAATACTTGAATAAATCTCTTTCTAATCTCCTACTGTGAGACCTTCTTTTCAGTGTTCGGTAAACACCAATATTACACAACTTTGACAACATGATGGTAGCATGATTTGATAAGTTATAAGATCCCTTTAATAGGATGTGGCCACAAAGCCATATAATATATATGCTGAAAAAATGAATATACGCTAGTGGACAACTTGGTTCTTGATTGACTATATGGAAATATGTTGATATTATAATGTTGTATAGTGTTTCAATATTGCTTGGTAGGCTGCATAAAAGGCTGGACGTAATTGCATGGTGTGTTGTGTTTTAGTTTGAGTGGCTTACATTTACAGGGATGATTGAAGCATTGTGTCATTTAATTATGTGTTGCGTCTTGATGTGCATGTTTTACACGTACAAGGATGGCTGAAACATTGTGTCTTTTGATTACACGTACAAGGATGGCTGAAACATTGTCTTTAAAAGTGTAGGTGGTGCATCACATACTTAAATATTCTGCAATAGAGAGTCCCTTTCTACGTATAACATACTAGTTCCATTTATTTGTGTTTTATATAATTATGCTCTACTAAATAGCCTATCAATAATGTTGCTTTTCGTTTCTCATTAAGGGACATAATTTTACTTCATTTTGGCAACATTCTATAACATTGCTTTTGTTTTTCATTAGGGGAGAATTTTTGCTGAACCAAGTGCGAGAATTTGGTTATATTATAGGGAGTGTGCTAGAATAAAAATAATCTTGTAACAGGTTGGTATCAGAGTTACTTTTCTAAGGAATACAGATGATGGATGGTGGCTGGAAACATGGAATAATTAAGAGAAAGGATGGCTTGGTTGGAGCAAATTCTTGGACCAGTTTTGGAGGAGGAGGGATTCAACCTGGCTGCTCGATTGGATACAATCACTAAGGCTTCCATAAATGATTAGATGAAACTTTGGGTGAGGCAAATAGGAGGGTGTCGGTGATTGAAGATGCATTGACACTTATTTGCAACAATGTTGTCCAACAAAACGAAGGGAATTAGATAAGACTTAAAGTTTTGGAATCAAAGCATTTTAATGGTGTTTGAGATGCTAAGATGCTGGAGAATTTCCTATGGGACATGGAACAATATTTTCTTGCAGCAAGGGTGTTGGAACATGACAAAGTAATGTTTGCTAGTATGTATTTAGTTGGCGATGCTAAGTTATGGTGGCATGCAAGGATGGATGATGCTCAAAATGTGGGTTGCCCACGAATTGATATATTGAATGTGTTAGTTCAAGAACTAAAGGATTAGTTCTTTCCTTGTAACACCTTTTAGGTAGTGAGGGAAGCCTTGAGAAAGTTGCGACATGATAGAACAGTTCGATGTCAAGGCATTCAACTCTTTGATGCTGGATATTTTCAACATGTCAGAGGAAGACAAGCTATTTAATTTTCTATCGGGACTTCAATATTGGTTACAATTTGAACTACAAAGGCAAGGTGTTCAAGGCCTCCCAAGTGCCATTGCAGTGACTCAGTTAATGGATTTACTGTTAGATCACGTATGGCCCGAGTATTCATAATACGCTGTGGAAAAGACCATAACACAACAAGAAGTATAACCGAAAACATACAGGATGTACGAAAATACCTTTTGACGCGGATTTGTTGTTTCTTTTCAGATTCATAGTCACTATAATATGCGAATGTCCTTTACTGGTATCCATACGAGTATGAACGATCCGAGCAACGACAATCGTGTGCTAGCATGTCCTGAAACCCTTTCCGAGCGCCGCACAGTTTTCTGTCGGAGGGTGGCTAGGGTTTCATCTCCTTCTCCATATAATAAGACCCAAGTTTCTCTATTTATAAAGAAAACCTAATCCCATCGAAGCCCAATAAGTTTCGGCCCATATTATATCCCATATAATAAAAGCCCGACAACTTAATTCAATCTAGCCCAATAAATATATCCACATATATTTATTCAATGCCTAATA
>JANITX010000009.1:55879620-55899719 GCA_027564395.1 Erythroxylum ulei | reverse complement strand
AATAGGAGCGGCAAACAGGTTCGAAAAGTACTCCATAACAATGGCAGTCATAGTGTCATAATCCAAACATAAATTTCCGGAGTCATCCTTCAAAGCAACAATATGATTAATTCTCCTACGCTTTGAAGCCTGAGCGTGGAAATATTTGCCATTCGCTTCACCATGATTTAACCAGAAAATTTTGGACCTTTGCTTCCAATAAATTGCATCTTGGGCCAATAACCTCGACAATTCAGATTTTAGAGCCATCAAATTTGGATCAGCTGCATTAGTATGACGTAAAGAACCCATCTGTTGTTTAACTTCCATAATCCGACCCAAAGTCGAGGAACCCAACGTCTTGTTCCACTCAATAATCGATTCACGACATGCTGCGATTTTCTCCAGCACACTAGATCTACCGCACCTCGACCATGTCGCGGAGACAACTCCCATAAACCTAGCTTCGGTCAACCATTTATTTTCAAACTTAAATATGCTAATCTTCTTTACAGGAAAACTGATGTTCGCGTAAAGTTTTATAGGTTTATGATCTGAGTAAGAGCTGATAAGACTAAACAGCTTATGGTAGGAGAAGTGATCAACCCAGTCGGTAGAAACGAAAGCTCTGTCCAGACGTTCCATAACGAAGTTACTCGAACCTCGCCCACGCTCCCAAGTGAAACCAAAACCAGTGAGAGGAACTTCAATTAACTGACATTCCGTAATACACTCTTTAAACCCATCAAAAAGAGCTCTAGGGTACTCATGACCACCAAATTTCTCAGTAGCGGACATTAGATTGTTAAAATCCCCCATACAGACCCACGGAAGAGAAGAAAGACGAGACAGAGACTTCAATAGTGCCCAGCTGGAGCGCTTTCTGTGTCTTTCTGGAAAACCATAAAAACCAGTGAAACGCCATTTGAAATTGTCTAACATGATAATCTCGACATCGATATGATTGCTAGAGTAACCCAAAACAGAAACATCTTTATTCAAATTCCAAAGGAGGGCAAGACCTCCACTACGACCAATCCGGTCTACACAAAAGCAACTATCAAATTTCAACCTAACACGAAGCTCCTCCATTTTAGAAGAGGATACAAGAGTCTCACAAAGAAAAAGAAAAGAGGGGCGGTGCTGATGGACAATGTCCTATAACGCCGTGACTGCACGAGGGTTGCCCAAACCTCGGCAGTTCCACGCAATGCAATTCATAATGGACGGCGGGCCTCATGAAAGAGACCGGCCGATTGAGTTGTAGCTGATGTTGCTCCACTGAACAGAGAGGAAGAGGCGCTACCAGCTGTTTCCCCATCATTTTCCTTCAGCGTGGTTGAAGAGGACCGCAATCGTTTTTTCGAATCGTCAACCTCCATAACAGAGACCTCCTTATCAGTGCTGGGCTCGACTGGAAAAGTGGAGCGGGTTATAGAGTCCGGCCCAAGCCCTGAAGAGTCCACAGCATAAGGCCCATTGATTGGCGGAAAAAGAAATTGCCGAGGATAATAGTCATAATTGTTAAAAATCTTCTGTTTCGATCCTCCTGCTGTATCCCCAGAAGGAAATCCTTGATTCATGGAGCTAAATCTGTTGTTTCCTAGATTGGATGGATCTCTTCGCCATTGATTGGGGCGATTTCGATTTTGAGCCCGAATCTCGGATCTGATATCCTCCTTCCATCCCCGTTGAAGCTCCACCGCCGACAGCTTCGTTAGCTTTGGGCAATGAGTATCGCTGTACCCAATAATACCACAAAGGTAGCAAAGAAGAGGAATGCGTTCATAACTGAACGAAACTTCAAACTGATTGCCCCCTTCCTTTCTGATTTTCTTGGTTCGCATGAGGGGTACGATAATGTCCAACCGAACTCAAATCCGCATAAAATTCATCATAGAGCCCCTCCTGAGACCCGAGTCATACTCTAAAAATCGACACATCAAATTACCAAGGTTCCGAGCAAGCGTTTCGGAAGCAAACCCAGGAGGAAGATCATGAACTTTGACCCAAAAATCAGCAGCATGAAAATCAATATCTTCGAGGTTCTCACCCTCCTTTAAATGATGAATCAACAAAAGACAATTATTAAAGCTCCAAGGGCCACCAGCAATCGTCTTCCTTAGATCGACCGCATGAAAGAACTGAAAGAGGTACAGTCCATTCCCTCCCATCGGTTTGATACACGCACCCTTAGTAGGCCGCCAAAGATTCAGCAAAGTCCTCTCCATGGCTTCAAAATTGATCATTCGCTCACCAATAAAGCGACCCACCAGACTCAGCTTGTAGTCAATATCAAAACCTTCGACATCAGCTGCTTTCACCACCAACTCCTCATTCTCCTTGTCATCAAGAGACAACCGATTGAAATCTGACTCCATCACCCCCTAAATCAAAAAGAAAACTGCAAAAAAACAGAACGAAAAACACAACTTGACCAGCAAGATGAGACATGCACTAGGGCATGACAATCCTAGCACTCGAGAGGAAACGAGGCTGACGACGTGAACGAAAAACTCGGAAACATCATAGATATTAAAACTTTAAACTCTTTACTATAATTTTGACGTCATCACCTTAATTATTATTAAAAAGGTTTCCGTTAAAGAGTAGATTAAGGTATAAACAAAAATTAAGCATATTTGTTGAACTTCTATAGACTTTTGTATCAAATTTCCCTAAATTTTATATGGTAAAAACTTATAAACTGTATCCTAAAACTTATGATGATTTATCTTTATAAATAATAAATATAATGATGCTTTTATTCCTAATTTTTTTTTATTTATCTTATTTTTAGTCAATTTTATTACAATTAATTTAAAGATAAAAGCCTCATATCCATTTTAGAGAGAGGCTCTAGATTTAGAGTTTATTAGGTTTCATAAAAGATTTGTTTGTCTTATTTCTTGATTTTTTTCTTTATTTCGTTATTTCACAGAAAATGTAATAAAGAATTAGAATTATAATTTGGTTAAGATTTTAAAAAGTCAAAATTTTCAACCTTATTTTTTGATGTATATGCGGGTACATTTAGTGTTTTTTTTGTTTCACACACACACAAATACACAAACTCATTCACACACACACACACACACACACATATTTGTATACACTAATGGAGATCGTTGTCTTGATTATCAAAGTTTGCATGAGATGGGCTTATGAACAAAGTGTTAGCATTGTAACAAAAAGCTCCAATAAGGTAAGGATGCAAGAGAGCATTGATATATTTAACTGGAATTTAAGCACTGATGACTTGATGAAGATAGATCAAATTCCACAAAGTAGAAATTTTGTTGGAGAATATTATGTCTCTGATGAGGGTCCTTATAGGTCTCTAATGGAGCTTTGGGATGGAGAGATGTAAGTTGTGAAAAAAAATGTTGATATTGACCAAATTTCACAAGAAACTTGTTACTTTAGTATCCAATCGCTTGTTTTCAATGAATGCATATAATTATGTATTTATTTAATACAAATTATTTATATTTATTAATTTTTATCAATAATATTTGATAATTATGTTGAAATTAAAGTTATTAAAATAATAAAAATTAAAAATATGATGTAACCATAATTATAAAAAAAACACATAATATTAAATTATTATTCTTAAACTATTGTTATGTTAAATTTTAATGAAAAAGGATAAGAAGAATTTGTTTAAAGCTTTCTAAAGAGGCAAACTTATGTTTCATGTAATCTATCAATAAAAGAATATGCAATTAAAAAGATGGCGGTATAAATATGCATAATGAATTTAATAAAATAATTAACTATACTATTAGTCATAACATGAATTTTTTTAGAAAATAAATAATTGATTAAGTAAATTAGAGTTGTTGCAAGAATTACAATAATAAAATAGTTGTAGACATAAGACAACTAGCTAACTAAAAAAGTAGCCATGATGAAAACTCACAAGTTAGGTAATTAGACAAAGAAAACCACTTGCATCTTGGTTAGTGACTTTGCATCTTCATAGCTTAGAAGTAGAGTTCCTTTTATGCATTAAATGCACATGAAGTATAGGATCAGGTGTTCATATACTCAAAAGATATAACTTGATAACTTTTAGGGACCTTTCTGATATGCAATATACTATTTCTGCAAGCATAGTGTATTAAAATGTCACAATTTGTAACTATGTTGATGTTGCATTGAAGATGAAATTAGTGCATTTCAATTTAAGCATTTAGATATAACAGAATTTACAAGGGAATCACCTTTACATCTCCATTGCTTTTGAACAATCCTATAAATGATGTCAGGCCACTCCAATCTTGGACAAATTAGATTAAAAAGCTATTTCTATCTATTTCCACAAGTAAGAGGAGAAACTACGATGGAGTAATAGGTGGTTTACAGACTCAAATTCTTATTTGCAACGAGTGTGATAATTGGTAACGTTGGAATTGCCAAATATTTTATCTATTATGGTTAGTCTCCTCTAATAACAAGTTAAAAGATGGGAGAAACTTTTGGAGATGCCTGCTTATTCCATACCATTTTCTGCTAGTGTACGTTTGTGGCTTTGGTTCTTGACAGTTGTTTATATGATTTGTTGGAGAAATAGCCAAAGAATTACCTCACATAATAAATTAAAAATTTCTAAGCTAGAAAATTTTCATCCTCAATTTTCCTCTCATTCATAAAAGGCCCCTCAGATGGATTGATATGAGATTTTAAAACAGTTTTGAGTTTTGAGGCTAGAAGTTTTACCATGATCTTGTAAATTATGTCACAACATGATATATGTCTAAAATCCCTCAAAGAACTAGGATTAGAAGACTTTGAAATAAGACTAGTGGAAGTCTTATTAAGCTCCTTTTCAAGATGTTGCATTTATTAAACTACTCAAGAACATCCTTTATCACTATGTGACTATGTGTTTAGTGTGATTCCAATTCTTTTAAAAAAAGTAAGCATTAAAATCGCTAGGTCTAAGTGCTTTATTTAGTTTGAGATCAAAAATAACCTTCTCTATATCTACAACAATGAAGGGTAAAAGCAAACTCCTTGCTTCAATGTTAATAATTTGCCCTGTGATGAAGGAATTAAGCACATAAGTATAAGAGTAATTTATAGAGACATTAGCCAGGGCATTTGTGAAATACTCATTGTTTTTATCAATAGATCATCTTGGTAGTGAACCAACTGCTCATTTTCTTTTTCAAAAAAGGCTACCATGTTGGAATTTTTCCTTGAAAGAATTGATATATGGAAAAAGGAGGAGCTTATAAATCCATTAGCTAGACATTAAATTATGGATCTTTGCTTACAGAGGGAGTAATTCACTTCCACATCTAAGATATAATTATGAAGATTTTCTTTTCTTTTCTAAGTTTTATTTAAATTGTAGGGTCTTGATAAAGGATCTATTGAGATTGTGGTAAATTGTCTTTTTTTTTCTTTCAAAAACAACCTATTATATATTTTCATATCTCTATAGATTGAATATCTTAACCTCCTCATTAATATTGTGAAGTTTCTTTGTTCAAATATAAGATTTGTGACCCTAAAAAACATAATTCAGACTTTTTATGACGGTTCCACAATTCCTTCATCTTCTGCCACGTAATTATTGAATCAAAAGGGGGGGGGGTTTCTTTGTAGCTTCAAAATTATTGAATGTGCTTTAGTATGTCCCATAAGGAATTCCTTTGAAAAGAAAAATTGCAAACACATTCAAAAGTTTCTTTAATGTTGATCTTCTCCTGTAAGAGGCTGAATGACAAGTGGATAAGTTCAGTGATGTTAGAGTATAAGATCTCTATTATGCTAGGGTCAAAAGCAATGACTATTCTTTAATTATGTTGATCGTTATGATTACAGATAACTAACTAGTGCCTCTTTAGAAAGCCTAGCTTTTTGAAGCTATCCATGTTTTCTTTGTTTCCAACAGTTTAATCGAAGGGGTTTTATGCCAACAAGTAAACTCTCAAAATTTTCTTCTATATATACGATTGAGCCATCTCATATTCCAAGAGAGAGTTAACATTAAGAGGAGGTTAAGTATTAAGATTTATTTCCCTTATTTTCTCCTTTAAGATTTCCTCCTACGAGTAGTTTTGAAATTAGTACCCAAATCATTTACAACTTCATGATCATTCAAAGAGCAAATAGGATTCTTGATCTAAGATGGATCATTAGTTTGCTCAACTAATGTTAATAAGGAATCATCTTTGCTATTCCAATCTTTACTAATTTCAATATAAGAACTAGCTATTGTTTTAGTATCAAGCTCTTTATCTATATGTTATGGTTAAGTTTCAACTAACTTCTAAATTATTGTGCCAAAATTTATATTTTTCTATCATATTAGGCTTGTTTGGGCTATCTTCCTTATCATTGTTGTTATCCTTTCAATATGGGAAATTAAGTTATATTATCTCATAGTAACCACTCCTTTGAAACTTCTTACTTGTTGAAAATCTCTTATCTTGGTGAGGCAATTATGGTCTATATTAGTAGGAGACTATCCCAAAATCTTCAAAGAAACTTTCATTTTCCCTAACCTTATTAGGGGAGTCTAGTGTTGCAATTTTTACTGGATATCAACTATTACACAAATCCTAGTATAGCTCACACTTTTCATACGAGTAGTGACTTCATCCATGCATTTTGGTTTCCTAATATAGCTTTCCTAATGAGTAAGATTTTTAGGATTCCAATATTTTAATGGCACATAATGTATATTGATCCATAAAGGAACTTGCTTTTAGTTAACTTTGTTAAGAAGAATGCCTAGTTTCCATTTTTTTAAGTGATAAGGATCATTTTACAAGACATTTTGAGCATTTAATTAAGATTCAAATTTAAAGTGGAAATGGTTTTCTTCATTCATCAGAACCTCCTGCAAATGCAACTTGCTCTAGTGACTATAATTGTTCGTCAAAGGAAAGATGGCCTCTTTGTGCTTCCTACTTCGAAGCTCCTTCCTAAGCATTTCTAAAGGAGGAGCTACAATGGTGCTTCCTTTAGAGGATAAAAGAGGGAAAAAGTGGAGCTTTTTAAAAGGAGTCAAGTCTTTTGACATCTTCTCTAAGAAAGCTTAGTAGTTGAGTGAGTAAAGTCCTTTTTCTGAGAAAGGGAGGTTTTTATAGGGTCAGTTAAGTTCGAAGGGGTTGGTGAGGTTCGAGGAGAATGGGTTCTAGAAAGGAGTTTAGCTAGAGAAATGGGGGATGGTGAGGTGGCTGGGATGAGATGTGAAAGCTAAGTAAATCCAAGTTACTAGTTTGGATAGAATGGACTAGCTTTTTAGACATATTGCTAAAACAAGTAACATGTTAGTAAGTTACTAGTTTGGTTAGAATGGACTAGCTTATTAGACATATTACTAAAACAAGTAACATGTTAGTAAGCTACTAGTTTGGTTAGAATGGACTAGCATATTAGACATATTGTTAAAACAAGTAACATGTTAGTAAGCTACTACTAGCATATTAGACATATTGTTAAAACAAGTACTAGGAAGTTTTCAAAATTCATTACTTGATCTACAAGAATAATATACTATTTGCGACATTTTTTTATAAAACGTTGCAAAATGTTCAGAATTTTTGTGACGTTTTATAATAACGTTGCAGATTTGTAACATTTTTTGCGACTTTTTATCAATAAAATGTCAAGAAATGAAAACTGCGACATTTTGTTGAAGAAAACATCATGAAAGGCTTAATTAAATCATTTTGGTCGTTTGGTTTTTCTTATTATCCTATTAGGGAGCGGGCAGGGATAGGGAAAGAGTCGAGGGAAAATATGATTTTTGCAGACTGGTAGCTAGTTACATCACCGGGGGAAAGGGAAAGCTCTTCAAGAAATGAGGTCGCTCCTAACCTTGCAAGGACACAACCAGTTTGAGAGCCCTGTATTCCATTTTTCGATCCTTTGCTCTTTGTTAATCAACATCTTTTTTTTTTGTTCTGTACCAGTCGGCATCTAATTTCTCAAGCAGTCCAGACCTCTTTTTTACTTGCAAAGACTGCCTTCGCCATTTCGGCAATGGGCCGTGCCTCCGAGTTCACTTTATTTGGCTCGGGTCTCGTTCGAGCCGTAAACCCAATGTTCCCGAGCATGCGCGTTGTTTCAACCTTCCGTCTTCCTCCTCTAGATCTTCATTGTCTGTCCTTCCTCTGCGAGTTATCCGCAGTGGCGTTTGCAAGGCATAACTTAGAGATTCATACAAGAAAGAATCGAAGTAACGGTGCACAACTTCGGATCCAAAATAAAACGACAAACACAATTATCGTATTTCACGTTCACATTCTTCGGTTTGTTATTTTTGTTGTTTAAATGTCTAAAACACAACACTTTACCTTTTCTTCTCAAATTCCAGAAACCTTGTCGGCACGAAATTATAATATTTATTATTTTTCAATATCTAAACACAACAAATTATGTGGATTACCTACATTCACTCTCATTAATTATAAAAATGAACAAACTATAACTCAAAAGCTTATTTATTAAATTATTAAATCCTTTAACTGTTCTTTTAACCCATATTCAGTTAAAGGACTAATTTTTAACAGGAATCTGCTATAATTTTTATTTGTTTTCTTGGTTCCGTTAGTTGTGTTAGTGACTGCTTTTAGTCTCTCTTTTCCTTTGTTCAAGAGTTGTTGATTGCTCCTTAGTTCCGTCTGGTTTTGTTTCGTTTCTTCTGGACTTATTGTAGCTGTTTCCATCTTCAAAGGTGTTCTGTCGTATTGAAATTATTTTATCTACCGATAAAAATTGTGCACCTTCACCTTGAAGCTAAAGTAGTTTTATGCGTACATATGTCGCAAAAAAAAAAAAAAACCTCCTCAACAGTAACATATATGCCCATAAAGAAAAACACTCCATCTAGTTGCTGAGTCGAATAGACAGAAAGAAATAGTTCAACAACCATACCCGCTCCCATCTCTCTTAAAAATGTCTACACACCAACTCCCACCACCAAAAGTAAAGTTAATGAAATGATTCACACAATTTTCTACTTCTTTTCTGTCCGAGAGAGTTGCGAGTGGGGACTGTTTGGACCGCAAAAAGAAAACAGGAAGACAAGAAAGGAGCGTTTGAAGAGAAAGGGGCAGAACCCCAGAAAGAAGGAGCTGAACTTTGTCCTTTTATCTCTTTTGTGTGTTAATCAACATTTACTATGGCTCCTTTGCCTCACTTGTCTATATAAAGATGTTTCAAGGTGATCAGTAGCCACCAGAAACAGCCAGGAACAGATAGAAATATCTGCAATTTCCGTTGAAGGTTCACTTGGAAGTAGCTAGAAGGCATATCCTACCTTACCACCGTCTAACTTGAACCAAAGAATCGCCACAAATGTTACTTAAAAATCCCATTTCCAACACCAAAACTTTTTTCCAGAAAACCTATCAAGGTTTCAAATCATTCTTCTCCGGTGGCCGATACCAGAAGCTGCGAAAGATCCCTCCTTACAATGGCCAACACGGTTACAGCACCGCTAGCTTCGACATGAATGCACAAATCGGCTTTAGCAACAATGACAAGGACAAGTTCTACAGTGACCTCACCAACTGGTCGGATGCAGATCACAATGAGAAAGAAAAGAATAGAAACAAAAAGAAGGTGACAGCATCAACCCAGAGGAGTAAGCCAACCAAAACAGAAGAACCGGTAGATGATGATTACTTAAGTGGAAGAATCACGAACTTATCGAAGCCAAGTTTTGCCAAGAATTATCACACGCCAAGAAAAGAGAATTATACAGGTGAGAACATCCGCGAGGAGAAAAAAAGAACGAAAGAATATCATGAATCAAGTACTAAAGGTACGACAAGAGAAGGGAGGATTTGGTGGGTGGCACAGAAGATAAAAGAGTTGGAGAAGATGGACGTTAGCAATGTGGATCACGTTCTAGACGTAGAAGAAGTCCTTCATTATTATTCTCGGCTCACTTGCTCTGCCTATCTCGAGATTGTTGACAGGTTCTTGATGGACATGTATGCCGAATTCTCAGGAACTCCTCCTGCTGTAACGCCAAGCAGTTCAAATGCCAATTCAAGGCCAAGGCTAGCGTGCTGAGCTGCAGTGTGAGGTCATAATTTCTATTTAACCCAACCAAGAGGAGCAGGCATTGGGGATTTGATTCAGATTTATTAATTATTTTAACATTCTTTCCTTTTTAGCTGTTTCCATTTTGTCATATATTATTGGTTCCCTACATCTAACTGTACTATCATAATTGATTTATAACCAATACTGCAAGTTTTCGTCTCCTTGGCCTTGCTTATTCATCTCAGTTCACAATTTTATGATTTTGAATATTTATCTCTTGGACTGTTAGAATTTCAGTAAGCGTACTTTTAATTATAAGCTGTACTAATTTCCAGAATTTGATTGATTTTGGGATTTTTTAAATGATTTTAGCTGGAAACCCTAGCGTTGCTCAAATTTTTGAAGACATCTTCATGTGGATTTCTTTCAATTATTCTTGCACTGTTGTATTGGACGCATATCAAAATGTAACGATTCGACGTCCTAATTCAGTCCGTGTTATACAGTTCGGGCAAGGAGGTGCTCATGCTGCTTATGCAAGTTAATCATGAAAGTCCAGAAAATAATATTTATGACTAAAAGTTAATTTAATTCTTCCTTCAAATGAAAATAAAATTTTCAAACTTCAAACATTATATATGAGGAACTTGTGGGCGTATTATTATGAAATATCGTCCAAGATTTATAGCACCAGAGATTAATAAGTGGGCCTTTTGGAGTTTTAAGGGTTTTAATACAAACGCCTTGCCTTTGGAAATTTGGTTAATTTAGTAAGAGGTCTTTCGGAAACATAAATTCATGAATAGCAAAACAGTCACTACATACAAGATACTTTGTTCCAATTTTAGGGTCAAGATGATTTAAGTGTCTACTTAGATGACACCGCATATGATGAACCTCCAGAAGACTCACCATAACTAAAAATAAAAATTATTAAGTGATAATATAAAGAACCAAAAAAAGCATAGAGGTTTTCTCTAATTACAAATATATTGGAAAGGAATGTGGGGTTTATCTTGTTATCTAAACGCCTATTTTCAATGTGAAACCTTCAAAGTAAACTAAGGATAGTTGATATAGATAAAGGCCTCTGCATTTTACAGTTCACATATATTGAAGATTTCAAATTGGCTTTACATGGCAACCCATAAATGATTGGGTTACATTATAGTCTTCTCCGATCCGAGACATTGTTCCTCTAAAGACAACAGCAGTATGGGTTAGACCACTAAGTTTCCATTCAAAATTATAGGACATTTAAATACTATTAGCAATTGGAAATAGTCTGGGGTGTATGATTCCACTAGGTAAAAACCTAATGACAATAGCAAAGGGTAACTTTGCAAGATTATATGTTGAACTTGAGCTATCCAAACTATTGATCCAATAAGATTTATACACAAGCTATGTTAAGGAGTTGAATATGAAGGAATTTCATTTATCAATTTTGGGTGAGGAATGATGGGAAGTGTGGAATCAAATTGCTTGAAATGCAACCCTACATGTAGCATTCCACTCTCGCAAGACATGTACCCGACATCCTGAGTGATGTCTGAGTACATACCTCGCAAGGGCAGTATGCTAGAATAGTCAAATACTCGAAACTCGGTACAAAATTTTCAAATTTATTATACGCATATGCGAAAAACAATAATCAAATTGGACCCACTTTTTTTTCTTAAACATTTCCACTCACAAGTGTTACCAAAATTTTTCAAATCATTAGAATTTCATTAATCACTAGGGCCCATTATAGATACAAAACATTTACAATCATAATGTCATTACAATATAAATGCATTTGCATTCACATTGTACAATAATTTTAGAATATATTCTTTAATACAAAAATTTATGGAAAATTCTATGTAGACGCAAACTGATCTCGACCTTTATCTCTTACTTGTATGCAGTGGCTATACTTTCGTATGCCTAATGGGGTAACTCTTTTGAGCCTGAAAAATATTGTAAATTTTGGGTGGGTTTTATGAATTTAGTGAGTGACCATCCTCGATGGCTCACTTAATTACATAACATATACAGTTCATCGATTCATCAGATTGAGTCACATACATTACGCATTCACTTAAGCATATATCACTTGATCATTCATTTCGCATTTCACATTGAACACACATAACACTCAGAAATCAGTTAAATATTTAAATTATACTTTCATATGCATATACAGTGTTTATGAGACTCATTTTCAATTATTATTATTGTTGTGACCGAGTGCCTTTTTATTTGGCCCATATCCCTTGTGGATACCGGGCTAACCCATATCCCTTGTGGATACCGAGCTGTATCAGATAATGTCTCATATCCCTTAGTGGATACCGGGTACATTCACAACTGAACCTGAGGCTCTTTTCACATTCTGAGCTTTAAGCTTTTTTTTCATTAGGGACTCTAGTCACAAGTTCCCTTATCTTTCATGAATTCATCAAATGAAATACATCAGTCACAAATAATCAAACAGTCACTTTCTTTCACTTTACGCATCTCATCGGACTTTAGTCTGACATTCACATTTAAGTTAAAAATCACTTTTTCATTCATATGCGTATTCACATTTTTCTTCGAAACTAGGCCCGACATTTAACAATCAAGTTATGAATTCACATATTCCGTCCAATTCACATTCACATAGCACTTCAATATCACATTCACACATCAAAAGTCTTAGACCTTCAACGTCCGAAAATCAGTACAATCACAATCACAATGACATTCATTATTAATTCCATATAGAATTTAAACAGAACAAACAGTAAGTAAGACCATCTAGGTCGACTCGCCGTACACTCCAGATTAGCATTAGCTTCCATGATCTAGAAATGTCTAAATGTGAACGTTTAACTTGCTTATCACAATTATGCAATACGCATGTTGCACACAAATTAATAATTGTACAAGTCCCATGTCATTTGGAGGCCTAGAGAAGGACATATAGCCAAAATACTAAAGGATGTTTGAACTGTCTCCAGCCATAGAAGTCACAATCGTGCAGGAACATGATCGTGAGTTTCCAACAGATTTCAAAAGTCACGATCTTGCAGAAGCATGATTGTTCTTTTACTGGTTCTTTACAATGTCACGCTAGTGGAGAAGCATGATCGTGCTTTTTCTTCTTCTCTTCCAATACTGAAAATTTTCTTCTTCTTACTATCTTTTTCTTCCTTCTTCAAAAATGCTGATGTTCTTCTTCTTTTCTATCTTTTCTTTCACTCTAACATTTCTAACTTATATCTACTCCATTATCGTCTTCCATTCAACTAAAATCACTCACAAACAAAGCCAAAATCCAGATTGAAACAGAAACATTTAAAAATCAAATCACCATTCACGTATTTTCTTCGTTTTTCCTTCAATTTTCTACAATTCCATTTTATGCATATTCTTCATTCTCTTCCTCTAACTTCCACCCTAATCATTCCTTCTCATCTCTAGACATTACCGTATACCTATTCCATAACTCTAAATTCATTTTTTTGTTCATCTACAAAACATTAAGATCTCCACGTATATAAATACAGTGAAGACAAAAATAGAGCATTCATCATTTTTTCTTCAGAAATTTTCTACATTAATTTATGCACGGTTTCACTGATCTTTCAACTCCAAAAATAACTCTAACACTATCTTATGCCATCTTACACATCAAATATGAAAAATCAACACATACGGCATACCCCAAAAATCCATACTCATGTTTCCGCATAATATTCATATCCCCATTTTATACTCATTTAATAGTTAACTATCATGATATATGTGCCATCTTATAAAACAAGAAAAACAATAAAAATGCTTACTTGTTAAAACTCCAAAATCTTCACAATCACTTGAACCCAAGCTTTCCAATATCACATAATCATCCACAGTCCAAGGTGGTATTGTCAGATATTTCGGTGACATTGAAGAAGAAAACAAAATGAGATAGCAAGTGAAAAGTAAGAGTAAGACTTGTGTTTTGAGGGTGAGAGATTTCTGAAAGTAATGAAGTCTCTAGAAGATGAGAAAAGTCACGGAGAAGATATTTTAAGACAAGGACAGCAGTGTCTTGGTCTTTCAATTAAAAAGAACCGTGGCTTAAGACTTGGACATTTGTCCAATTTCTAAAGCTTTAACTAGTTTCCCAACTAACTAGTTCTTATTGAACTAGTTCCATAACTTCCATCTTTTTATTCCAATTATCACCCAAATTTTCAATAACATCTTCTCACAAATTCTAAAATCATCTCCAAAAATTTCTTCAATATCATTTAACTCATTTCTATTTCCATTTATGAATTTACTCACCAAGTTGCATTTTTTCTAGTCACCAAAAATTCAAAATTAATAAATACACTCTCGAAATAAATTTTCAATGAAACAAATCACAATTCTCAATAAAATCACCTTTCACATATATAAGTCAATTATACCTGGAATGTCAATGAATGCATGTAATGTGTGTAAAAATTCAAATTCACGTGTGTGTATGCTAACATTATGCATAAGTATGAAAATGCATTTTTCTTGATCGCTCTTTGATCTCACATGTACCATATTGTTGGGTTCTAACTCTTAATATGGGAACGAGATATTTCTCCCCTCCTTAATAAATTTTGTCCTTAAAATTCTTATTTGATTGATCAGGAAGGTAGGGGATTATTTCCTCAAATACTCCTCGGTTCCTTATTTAACTTCATCATTTGGAAAATTTCTTCCAATTGACCATAGTAAATGTAATCAATCAATCCTCTAATTATTTCTTCAGATATCACACTATCTTAATTATTTCCTCAATATAATTTGGGTTACTCAAAATCTTTCACTTCGTAAGCCGACAATACATCTTTGTCAATTTATATCATTATTTCTTAGCATACTCACATATCACACATTAGAATTACGAGACATCTTTATTGATAATACAACTCATAAGTTATTAGTCCTATGCTCTCCATGACTTCATGTGGACCAATACAATTTGAGCTTAGTTTATCCTTTTTCCTAATCTAGCACATCTTGCCAAGGTGATACCCTCGGAAGCATTTCATTTTTCACTTCTCTTTAGTGTTAATACACTTAACTCTTAGGTCTGCCTCATCATATTCCATAACTTCGATGTTGATCCACCAAAATTCATTCGTCTTTCATAAGCCACTTCATTTTTATTGCAGATTCATTTCACTCACTAACAGTATCTCGAATTTATTTTGGCCATAACTATTTTTAGGACTTTTTCATTTCAATGTAAGGGCGAACAACTCTTTTTGTCATATAATGCCTCATATAATATTCTAATGGTATCACTATGATAACAATTGTTATGCCTGTATTCAATTAGAACTATACATTAATCTCATATTCGTATAACTCTAAAAATATAAGCTTTAAGCATATCTCCAACAGTTAGGACTGTTAGCAATTCAAACATTCAGTCAATTGTTTCTACATGTTACGGTCAAAACAAAATAATCTAAATTAAATTCTATCTAGACCAGATAGAGGCAAGCACACCCCGTCGATAAGTAATATAAAACGGTAAGAAACGGATATCGTACCCAAAGGATTCCAACACTCAATACAATTAAATTAAACGATGCAAAATTACTCAGATGATCAAGAATTGATTAATTTGAAAATAAAATAAATTAAGTGAATCAAGGAAATATGCAAGATGCAAATTATGAATTAAAAATGTCTAGATTTAATCAAATGACAGAAATTGGCTAAGGTATCGGATTTCAATTGGATTGGACACTAAAAATTGTAACGGTGGATTGATCTAGGAATTACTTCACTTAAGCAAGTTGAACCCAATGTTTATAGGAATTCCCTTCTCTTCTAAATCCAAGAAACCCACTTGGTTCATAGATAATTCGGAATAAAATGAATTCAATATAAGAAACCTAAAACTAAGTTCATTAATCCTAGGTATCCTCATACAAGATCCTAAGGTTGGTCTACACTTTAGTCTTAAGTATGTCGCTTGATTAATTTTTCGGCAAATTAAACCCCATTGCTTATGGCATTCAATCATCTAACGCCTTAATCTGGGTGATCAAGCTAAATTAGGACTAAATATGCATTCAATAAAGCATATCTTAAGTTGCATTGATTAAATCCACATATTCATCAACCCAACATAAATCATGATCATAATATATAATTGCATTGATTAAATCCACAAAAATTAAAACAAGCAAGGAATAAATGTGTTGGTTCTATCTTAAGTTGCAGCTGCTTCGTTATTTTCACGATCACCAGCTGCTTTGTTATTCTCCTTAGCCACTAGCTGCATGTGTTGATGTAAACGAGTGGAGGGTTTCGTCCCTCAGTGAATGAAGTGTTGAGATGGGTTGTCTTGTGCAACTTGAATTGTTGAGGATGGTGGAAGAATTGGCTATGTCAGTGAAAGTTAGGAGGAAAAGAAAGCTGAGAGGGAAGTTGAAGGAGTTCAGAAATCAATGGAAGTTAAAAATGATGATGCTTGACATAATTCAAAGGTGTATAAGTCAGAAGAATGAAGATCAAACTCTGATGAAGGGAATTCAATGTAAGAAGGAAGATGATGAGAAGAAAGATGCAGCTGTGATGAAATCAGATTGTGCAGATTGAGGAAGAGTTCGAACAGAAATTACAGAAGGAAGAAGATCAAAGAAAAGAAGAAATACAGAGCAAGAAGGTTGAGGAAAGTTCCAAGAAGATTAAATCAGCAAATTAAGTTTAGTTAGAGCTAATTAAGAGGCATGAAGATGGAGCATTCTAATCCTACCACTGACATTCAGATTTGGAGTATCATTTCTGTTCCTTGAAAAAAATCAAGCAACAACAGAAGAGTTCAGATCAAATTCTTCATTGGAAGACAAGTAGTTTACTTTTGTGTCTTGCCAATTGAAGAAGTTTTTTGTCCTATGCTATTGTCTATCCCTTAGTTTGTACTACAGCAAGTGTTGAGTGTTTTGTCTTTGTCAATTCAGCTATGAAAGGAACAAAAGAAAGATGCAGAAAGTTTACTTTTATGTTTGTGCTAAAACAGGAAAGATTGTACTAGCCTAGTTTTTACTCATTAGACTATGTTTTTGTTTCCTAGTTCTTAGATGATTCAGCAGTTGGGAGAGCTAATATAAAGCTCATCCTCATCATCTTTTCAGATGTAAGAGAGAAAAAAAACCTTATCAATACAAAAGTTTCAAGTCTTTTTCCAGATTTTCTGTTCTTGTGAGTTCTTCGAATTGTAGTTGTAGGTTTCTGTTTTATGAGAAAAAATCTGAAGTTTGTTTATGTTTTGCTTAAGAGAGTGAGGGCAAGTTCATCTATACTCTATATCCATACATAACATATCATCCACCTACACATCCAAACCAAAACCCACACACAAAAACCAGAAAGTTGTACCAGAAGTTCATTTTCGGTACAGAGCCAACAAACCATTTCCATACATATACCCTAACCATACATACACAGATCCACGTGAGGAAGTAGCAACTTACACACATCATACATTCAGTCTACAAGCTGAAATTGAAGAGAAGTTCAAACAAAAACAACGATTTACAGCAAACTTACCTTTTTGTTGAAGCAGACAAGGTGTTTGATTATTTGCCACATTCATCTTCAAGCTCGGTAGGGTGTGCAGAGGAGGTTCCATCTTCAAGCCCTCAAGGTAGCAGCTTTCCTAGCCAGTAGAGAGGCGATTGGCTGAACAGAGGAGGGGCCATCTTCGTATCTTCAAGGGAGAAGCTTTCCACAGTGAGATTCCCATCTTCAAGCCCTAAAGGAAGGAGCTTTCCACACATGCCAGAATGTCTATGTTAAATCTTCCACAATGTATGTACAAATAATTTCATCATAAATCTACCTCATTTGCCTTCCACTGATTTAATTGCTAATAATGATGTCTTTGTCCATTCAGATGGGATACGAACTCCATGGCCTGTTCGCTGGAAATGTCAGCAGTGTTACCGGAGAAAATATTAAGCCCTCCTATGGTGGAGATGATGAGGCCCTTCTGAGGAAGGTTGTAACACCTATTTATCGTGTAATTCAGAAGGTATGTTTTCTCTATATTATGCACACAATTGTCGCACTTCAGAGCTTCTGTTCTGCTCATGGATATTATGCCCTCCTAAATACCTCGTAGCTGTGGAGGTATATCTCATCTCATTCTTAATACATTGGCGGATGCTTTGTTTATCTTTCCAATGCTTCGGAGGTGGGTTGAAAACTCAGACTGGCTTATCCTCAAATTCCTTATATGGTGGTCAAAGGTATAGGAGGGCAGTGGGCAGATCAGATTCTATTAGGACTCTGTTCTTAGATTTCTCTAGTTCTCTGTTTTTCTTCCCTTCTGCTGTCCTCTGCTTTCCTTTCTAGAAGTCTTCTATGATCCATTAACACCTTCAGTTAAATCAATTGACACCGTCATTCTTCTCCATTCACTCGTACCATTGCCTTAAAATGCCAGAATATTTTAGGACATTAAAGGCCTTGAGCCAACATGGGTACCTATCATTTTTTTTTTTGGTCTCGTTGATTAAAGTTCTATGCTGCAATTTTTGCTAGAATTACTGCCTAGTTCTCTCCAATCTTTAGATTACAGAAGGGATTTTCAATATTTCTCACGATATCTTATTTTGACGCGTACAAAGTTTTTCCATTCTTGACTACCATCTGAAAGTTAAGAAATGTTAAGTTCACTTATGATCCATAAAGATCGTCAACTACATCTTCATCCTTTCTGATTCCTCTGTTTCCAGATAAAACCTCTGGTGAAACCAACTAAGGATATAATGGCCATAAAGCATGTAAACTATAAGTGGCATGAGTTTTTTCCAACCAGTATTTGGTTGATCTTACTTCCTTGCATGCTTGTCAACTAGTTTCCAACTTATGTTAACACATGAATTCTAAATGCAGCTAAACACAATTATGGTGCGATTGCCTCACTCTGGCACCAATCACCCTGGTGTGTCTCCCACTACTTTATTTCCACGTTCCAATCACTACAAATCGTTTTGATCAAACTGCTCACATAGGAAGCGTTTTCAGTATTTCCAAGATCAGCTATAACATATCTGGAACATCGATGTTGGTATATTTCATGGATACTCAAATATGGTGTGCTATCTTTTCAACCATATATGGTGGTTCTATTGGAGCCATTGATCGCCTAGGAAAGGAAATTTACGGTTTCTCTCTTGGCATCTCTTATTTCTTGTTTCTTGTTTTAGGTTAGTGTGTGATTTGTTAGTAATGTGGATCATTTTATCTTTCTTCGAACATCAAACGCTCTTTCTCAGCACTCATAATTGGGAGCTGTTATGCATGCGTGAAATTTGGGCATTTGAATATCCAATCCAGTTAAAAAAGGAAGTTGAAACTTTGTGAAAAGCTCCATGTATATAAGGTTTTGTTCCAAGTCATCATGTCAGACCATTTCTTTCCAAACATACCAAAATCTTTTTGGAGTTTTGGTTAACTGTGAGATGCAGAAAGTCAATCATGATCTTAAAAGATGTTATGGATAACAAGTAAAGCATCTTGAACCATATGGTTGGTTTTGAGTGCTACTCTACTCATCTTCTAAATATCACTGAGTTGCAACTTCTCTATTTTGTTAAGTGCCTGGCATGTTGGCTATTGATTGTACACGATATTCTCCCTGGTATTAGTAGGGGAAAAAAGTCGTTATAGGAAATTTTGTTTCCACTGTCGTATTTGGTTTAGATTTTAAGAAAACGAAATGTAAATTACATTCTTCTCACAGATATGGGCATTCCATTCCTTACCCGGTTCATTTAACACGTATTTGGTACCTTTAGATAAGAAACAGAAGAAAAGATTCTCATTTTCAAAGAAATTTGCCGAGGCTTACACCATGTTTTGGAGTACTTTGTTTTCAGCAGCAACTGAAATAACTAAGTTATCTATAAATCCGTAGATTACTCAAAACAAACTTTTCGGCACAAATAAATTAACAATCTCAACTGCAAAACACCAGAAAATAAAACATCGACGTTTGGTAACGCAGTTCGGCCAACTTGCCTACGTCTGCGGGGCCCTCACCCAGATTAATTCCTTCCACTGTAGTTCACAAAAGATTA
>JANITX010000009.1:55863767-55879520 GCA_027564395.1 Erythroxylum ulei | reverse complement strand
ACCTTTGATTAATCATAGTTTCTTGATCCCCAAGTTGACTGATTATAACAAATGACATTGATGACTCCTCATCAATTTATTTGAGCACGGCCATGCATTTCTTCAGTCATACTTGTCAAGAGGCCCAAATGATATCTTCCTCATTTAAGAGAGGTACAAATCCTATCTACATCATTCACATCCCTCCGCATGATTCAATTAATGTCCAACATAAGACAACTTGTTATTCGGTTAAAAATAACTTAGTCTAATGTCAAAACATTGAATTCCTCATATAAGGAACCATGATGACTTTAGGTCATAGGACTAAAGTCAAACTATATTGAGAATCACTAATGACATGAAACCATGTAGTGTTCTCTCTGTAGGTCGGTCCAATATATGCTCTCTAACATATATCTATGTTTTTGATTTGATAACTCATAACCATGATCAAAAAAATGTGATCATCCATCAGAACACATACTAGCCTTAATTCATTATTGTTCCACCAATAACGATAGACCAGGGACAGTTTAGAATTGTATTATAATGCTTATGGTTTTACCACATACTTGATGACATAATTCTAATACTATTCATGGAACATAAGTCACATTACATAAACAATATACAAGTATATATATCAGAATACCTCATAATAAGACATAATGTTAGTACAAAAGTCACATATGTCCATTGGCTTAGGGCACACTACTAACAAAATATGCCCGAAATTATCCATGAATGCATGTATAATTATTTTCACGTGCAATGACTTCACTATTCATATGTATGTGTATGACATATTATGCATGAGCATGAAAAATGCATTTATAAGCTCTCATTGATCACTCATATTTACTATTCTAGCCTCCTCGTAGGTAATGGGATGTTACAGAACTAGTTATAATAGAATGAACCTAACATTATGGAAATTGCTAAGCCATATATTAAAGGCTTAAAGGCATGTTAGATAACAAAAATGGCTTCAAATACTTTTTTCTTGGTGAATCCTTTTGGCTTCTTAGGAGGAATTTTGATCATGTGGAGAGATAGGAACTTACAACTGAGAGAAATCAACACTTCCCACTAAACTATTCCTCTATAAGTTGTAGCTCCTTATAAGATCACGTGGCCACTCAATATGATATATGTTAGTCCTTTAATAAGCTTGAGGAAGCAATTGTAGAACTTCTTTTTATCATAAATTAGATGCACACTTAATCTATGACTAATTATTGGTGATTTTAGTGAAGTACTGCACTATCATGAGAAGAAAGAAGGATCTTCATAAATAAGAGGCAATAGAAAATTAAAAAAATTAATCAACAACTGTAACTTAATTTACTTGGAATTCATGACAATCCTTTCACCTTGTACAATGGTAGAGAAGAGGATTCTAGGTTTATGATTGTTTGAATTGTGCATTTAGCAATTCCTAATGGAAATTTCTATTCCCAAGGGCTAAAATACTTTATTTGGTAAGTACGTACCCAGATCATTGCCCTGTTATATTATATTTTAAAGAAAAACTCATTTGTCAGTGCGTCAAGAAATTTATATTTGAAGTGGACTGACAAACCCTTCAACACTGTAAGGAACTTATGTAAGATATATTATATGATTTCTCTCTAGCCTCTTTTATTTAATTTAAAAGATAAGATCAAATTTAATGAGCTGAAAAAAAGAAGTTTTTGGATCCTTTTCCATAAAGAAAAAAAGTCATAACAATATTGATAGGCAAACAAAAGCCTTTAAGGAGGGAACTACACAATTACCTTATTAACTTAGAAAAATAAATGAAAAAGGTATATAATTTAATCTTATAGTGTAAAACAATTGCACTAGTTTTAGAGGTCTAAAAAAGAATGGATTGAGTCGAGTGACAAGAAAACAAAGCCTTTTCACCTCTCTACGATTATCCCTAGAAGATATAACTTAATTAAATCACTTCATAAGGATGGAGCAATTCTAGAAGGTGATCTCCTTAAGAAAGAAATTAAAAAGCATCAAATAAATTAATAAAGTGGAGCAAGTTAATGAGAAATCTACTCATTACTAAAATTTACACAACTTCCTCATAAGATAATATCAAAATTATTTAGCCTAGTTACAGGTGAAGATGTATTCATTGTGGTTAAAAGTATGAGACCATTGAAATTGTTAGGCATAAATGGCTTAAACCCTATATTTTACTAAAAATATTTGGAGGTGGTGGGGAATAAAACTGTAGAAATGGTATAATTTGCTTTTGAGAGAGGGTCAGTTCCAAGTCCTTTAAACAACATCTTAATTGTGTTAATTCCCAAGGTTCCCTAGCGATAAATTACTAGGGACTTGGGGCCTATATCTTTCTGCAATATAGTTGTTAAAATTATCTACAAAGTGATGACCACCAGAATTAAGTCTTTACTAAGTTAACTAGTGAGTCCCTTTCCTAAGTTAGTTGGTGAGTCCTTATCAAAGCAACTTCAATCCTAGAAAAACAAGGAATAAGAAAATAATCAAAACCCAGGAGGTCATTAACACTTTAATAAAAAAGAAAGGAAGAAAGGGCTTTATGATCTTAAGGATTGATTTGGAAAAAGAACATAATAGGATTAAGCACGATTTATAAACAACATCCTCAATAATCTAAGAGTTCCTTATTTAATTAAGTCTCTCATCAATTAGTTGATTTTAATATTAAAATTTTCTATTATTTGGAAAGGAGAAGAATTAGAGTAGTTTTTACTTTTTATAGCTCTCTATGAAGGGATCCATTTTCACATGATATATTTATGCTTTGCATGGGGAAATTACATTTTAATTTGCAATTGAGATAGCTAAGAGGAAATGAAAAATTGTTACAATTTCTAGGGAAACGCTGCTAATCTCACATTTGTTATTTATAGACGATCTTGTTCTTTTTTATGAGGCCTTCACATAACCAATGAGTTATGCTATGAATTATTTTAAAAAAATTTATATTTAGCCTCGGGACTTAAAATGAATTTTGATAAATAAAAAGTTTACATTTCATCAAATATTAAGACAAACCAAAATTCTATTAAGCTTTAAGTTAGATATCAAGGATACAAGAGATTTTGGTCATTATGTAGGAGTACTGTTACTACTTAACATAATAATTAAAGATGATTATGGAGGCTTACTTGAAAGAGTTAAAAACTATCTTTCTAACTAGAAAGAAAAGAACTTATCCATGGTTGGGAGAGAGAACCTCTTCAAATCAGCCTTATCCACTATTCCTTTGTACACTATAGAAAGCATGGAACATCCTAAAGAATTTGTGAGAAGCTTGATCAATGTGTCATTTTTTAATCGGGAGGTACTGAGGTAAATAAAAATTACATTAGGTTCTTTGGAGAATGGTACATAAGCAAAAGAGGGAAGGAAGGTTATGACTCAAAAGAAAAGCCACTATAAATAAAGCATTCATCATAAAGATAGTTTATAATATTTTAAAACAAGACAATAACATGTGTAAACATATATTGCTTTGTAAATATGTTGGCAGAGGCAATTTTTTAATTATACTCGGGATAAATATTTTTCTATTCTCTAGAAAAGAATATTAGAAACTACAGATGTATTTTTTAGAGGGATTAAGTGGATAGTGGGAGATGGTATCATGGTAAGATATTGGCATATGATTGACTATCTCTAGGCCATCTAATAGATTCTACTTTACAAGAAATCAGCTAGGAAGCAAAGAAGTTGGAAGTGGCTGAATTATTGAACATGGATGAACAATTGATCTATAACAAATTGGCCCAACTACTTATATGTCACCTTATAACAAAAATCATAAAGCTCAATTATATGCTTCATAGGGATATAATAGATACCCTCAGTCTAGTTGCTTGATGAAAAAAAAGTTTTACATGAACTAGATAGAAATTTCTTTTTTGGAAAAGGAAACTAAAATATATACAAATAAAGAAATGGATAATTTAAGACCTTATCAACAAGCCTTATGGTCTCTCCCCATGAATTATGATACGAAGACATTAATATGGAAAATTACTCATAATAAGTTGCCTATTTATGATACTTAATTTAAGCAAGGAATATCTCCATCTTATAGGTATCCCCGATGTCATAATTTCAAGGAGAATATTTTGCATGCATTATAGGATTGTTGCATTATTGCTTATGCAAGTTAATCATGCTGCTTATACAAGTTAATCATGAAAGTCGAGAAAATTTTTACAAATAAAAGGTAATTTAATTCATCCTTAAAATGAAAATAAAAATTTCTAACTTCAAACATTATATATGAAGAACTTGTGGGCATATTATTATGAAATATCAATTTAGGGACCTCATACACTCTAACTTTAAATTGTTGTTAACTTACTGTAAATGGTCAAATATTTATAGAACCAAAGATTAATACGTGGGCTTTTTATAGTTTTAAGAGTTATAATACAAACGCCTTGCCTTTAGAAATTTGATTAGTTTTGTAAGAAGTCTTTAAACATAAATCTATGAATAGGCAAACAGTCACTACACATGAGATACTTTGTTCCAATTTTAGGGTCAACATGATTTAAGTGTCTACTTATTGACACCTCATATGAAGTATAACATCTAGTTCCCATACCAAAGGTTAGAGGCCTAGATTTCGGTAATTGAGAAAAATAGCAATGAAAGATTAGAGAATGCATTTCATGCTCATGCATAAGGTTAGCATACACGCCCGTGAATTTTTAATTTTTGCATATGAAAATAATTGTACATGCATCCATTGACATATTCTAGGTATAATTGATTACAAATGTGATTATGTGAGAATTGTGAATTAATTGAATTGACAATTGATGTGGAGAATATATATATTGATTTAGAAATTTTGGAGAATTTTTAGAGAATTTTAGAATTTGTTGAATATTACTAGATTAGGAAAAATGCCAATTGGCAAGTAAATTGGTGATCGAAAATAAAAATAAGAATAAATGATGATGAAGAAATTTAGGAGTTGACTTCAGAACTTTAGAGATAACGATTTTTGAAAGTATAGAGACAAATTGGAGAAAAATAGGGAGAAGATTAAATTAGTTAGTTGAGAAAATAGTTAATAGCTTCCAAAGTGACAAGTGTCACTTACTTTCAGTTCCTTTACGATGGTGTTAGTCTTATACTATAAGATTAAGTTTGAAAGACTAAGCACAGTATCCTTGTCCTAGTTATCTTCTTCGTAGCTATCAACTTCAAGTTTATTTCTAATACACAGAGTTTTTCATCAAATATCCACCAAAGTTAAACTTTGCTTTCCCTTATCTTCTACCACTTCTACTTTATTATCTATTTCTTTTGCCTCAAGAAAACCTGACCCAAACCATCTGTAAGATGAAGTACGTGGTTGCATGAAAATTAAGGCTTCTTGATATTCGAAGATTTTGGAGTTTTAAGAAGTAAGTATTGTGCAAATCCTTTAGAGTTGTTGGTTTATGAAACCAAAAAGGGTGATTTATTTGTCATTGCATGATCATGAAGAAAAATAGGTGTTTTTCATGAACACCAAGAGTTTAAGATATGAAAATTTTTTATGTGTGATTTTTGTATATGGTGATTATTCGGTTATCAGATAGTGTAAAGTTGATTACTGAGTAGAAATATCAAGGAAAATATGCATGAGAATAGTGCAGAAATTATGTAAGTGCTAGAGAGATATATGCTCTGTTTTCCTTTTTCATTATGTATATATGTATACATACGTGAATATTTTTTCTAGTTGGAGACATGAACCGAAACTAAGTGTAGGGTTTAGTGAAAGAAGATAAGTTAGAGAAGTTGGGTTAGAATAAAAGTAACAAAAACCAAAAAGGGGTAAAAGTGTGTCTCAAACTTCCATGATTAAACTATATTGATCTAGGAAGATTTTGACAAATTTGTCTTCATGAAAGTTGTAGATTTTTCTTTTAGGTTTTTATTAATATAAAGTTTGAAATTTTTGGAGTTCTTGATTGAAAGTTATGGAGATTTGAAGAAATGGTGTGCGACTGGGAAAGTCACGATTGTCCAGACGATCGCAACCCCGCTATCGTCCAGACAATCGTGACCCCACTATTTTTCAGACGATCGCGACTTTGAAGGTTGGAGGCTAACAAACATCCTTCAATACTTTGGCTATATCTCCTTCGTCCGACTTCCGAATGACGTGAGACTTGAACTAGTGGACTCATAACACATTGCTCTACCTCTGTACCAAAAAAATCATAGCAATCTGAAATCAATTGAGAGAGATCTAGTGTAAAAAGTGGGACAGGTCTGACTAAGTGTGTTTATAAATAGTCTAACATTTTTGTCCTTATCTGTAACACCCGAAAGCCTTTTGCAAACTGAACAGTCTTGCTTCTTTCAACCATAACTTCTTCTCTAGACCTCCAAATGACTTGATTCTTGACCAATAGGTTCCAACACATTATTCTATCTCTCTTTAGAAAACAATTGGAAGCATTTTGAATTGATTTGAAAAAGATTGATTGAATGAAAGTGAGAGAATCTGTTGGAATAGTATGAACTGATATGATTTCACTAAACATGCTTGGGTATTTCAGTTATATCTTGGCATGTAGATTTCTAAATGAGATAATTTTTAATTTGGAGTAAACTAGAGAGATAGGGCTACAAATTATTGGAAGAGATCAAATTTTATCTCTAAGAATTTGAATTTTCTTGATTGAAGTCAAATATAGAATACTGTTATAGTTAAGAATAGTCCAAATTATTAGGAGAATATCTTTAAAATTACTGGACCAATTTTATATGATTTTAGTATCATTAGAAACTTAAGTCATAGGGTAACATGTTTCTAGAAGAGAGTGTTACGAAATGACTTCATTGTCGGGGTCAAAAAGAACATGTAAAGTTGACCCGAAATGATGTTTTTGGAAAATATGACGTGAACAATTGAGTGATGAAACTAGATCCAAGTGGTTATATACATAAACCTTAAGTATAAATGTTACTTAAGTGAGTTTTGATATTGGAATGGCTTTATGACCTAAATAATGGAAAAGTACCTAGGAATGGCATTGAGCATGCATTGTACATGATGCATATACCTATTTGTGGATAAATAAGTTCATATAATTGTACAAAGTTCTAACATGTGTGCAATGTGTATATTGCATAACTAAGATGTGCAGGATAAACATCCGCATTCATACGTTTCCAGAACTTGGAAGCAAATGCTAATTTGGAGCGTATTGTGAATCGATCTAGATGGTCATACTTTAAGTGTTTGTTTCATTTAATTTCTGTATTTGAATTATGTCATATAAATTACATACCGAATGTTCCTGCAATGTGAATGTGAGATTGATTGTTTGATTTTGGATAAAAAGGTCCGAAGTTCTTGATGCATGAAAGCGATATTGAAGTGCTATTTCTATGTGAACATAATGAAATAAGTGCTTCTAAATGTGATCTCTGAATGCCGGACTAAAGTCCGATGAGAATGTGTAAATTAGATCATATGACTGACTGAAAATATGTGATTGATGCATTTCATTACATGAATGCATGAAAGATAAAGGTAGTTGTGACTAGAGTCTCTAGTGAAAAAGAGCTTAAAGCTCGATATGTGATAAGAGCCTCAGGCTCAGTTGTGAATGTACCCGATATCTACTAACGGATATGGGACATTATCTAATTCTGCTTGATATCCACAGGGGATATGAGCTAGTCTGATATCCATTAAGGGATATGAGCTAGTGAAAAGAGACTCGGTCATAACAAAGTAATAACTAAAAGTGAGTCTCATAAGCATTGCATATGCGTATGGCATGTATGATTTAAATTGTTTGAATGATTTCTGAATGTGATATGTCTTATGTGATTGAGCGAGCGATCGAGGATGGCCACTCACTGAGTTCGCAAAAATCACCTAAAATTTGCATTTATTTTTTTAGGCTCAGAAGAGTACCCCGTTAGATAAACGGGAGTATACCTACTGCATTCAAGTAAGAGATAAAGGTCGGGATCAAATCGCGTCTGCATTTATATTTTCTTATTTTTGTATCAAATGGATTCTTTCGAAAATTTTGTATCATGTGTATATATTTACTTTTATTTTGTAATAACTTTTGAAAGTGGAAAGGAGATTGATCAAAGTGTAAAGACTTTTGTGATTTTGAGTTTTATGAAATAAAAGTATGGGCCCAAATTTGAATATTGATTTCTGCACACGTGTAAAAAAAAATTATACTAAGTTTTAACTATTCTAGCATGCCGCCTTTGTGGGATTCGCACTCGAACATCAATTAGGATGTTGGGCATGTGTCTTGTAAGGGTGAGGTGCTATATGAAGAATCTCCGAAAGACTCACCATAACTAAAAATAAAAATTATTAAGGTGATAAAATAAAGAATCAAATTAAAAAGTAGAAAACTACAAATACATTGGGAAAGAATGTGGGGTTTATCTTGCTATCTAAATTCCTATTTTCAATTTGAAACCTTCAAAGTAAACTAAGGATGGTTGATATAGATAAAGGCTTTTGAATATTACAGTTCACATACATTCAAGATTTCAAATTGGCTTTATATGGTGGGCCATAAATGATTGGATAACATTATATTCTTCTCCGATGATATGGAATGTACCAGAAATTGATCCTCTAAAGACAACGCAAGTATAGGTTAGACTACCGGGTCTCCCTTCAAAATTATATGATATTGGAATTCTGTCAGCAATTGGAAATAGTTTGGGGTGCATGTTTCGACTAGGTAAAAACATAATGACAATAGCAAGGGATAAGTTTGCAAGATTATATCTTGAACTTGAGTTATCCAAACTATTAATCTAATAATATTTATACATAGGTTATGCTAAAGACTTGAATATGAAGGAATTTCATTTTTCTATATTGAGTGTTGAATGATGGGAAGTATGGAATCAAGTTGCTTGAAATGCAACCCTGCAAATGTTGAAAAATCAAATTCTAAACAAAGCTTAATACCTACTAAAGGAAGTCATATTAAAGAAAAGAGATTCGGTAAGTGGAGGCTACCTATAGCAAGGGGCTATATACCTAAAACATCTTTTAGTCTTAAAGGTGTAGGCAATCATCATAAAAATGCTAAGACTAATCAATAAAACTATAATGCATTTACCATCAAGAATAGCCAAAAGAATAAAAAAGAAAATACTAATACTATATATAAGAGCCAATTAGAAAATAGCAACAATATCAACATTGGGGTAAGAAGTTCCTCTTCACTTAAGTGGGAGAAGCTGAATTCCTTTTTCTTCAAAATCGAATTCCTTTTTCTTTAATAATCAAGTAGCTAAAGAAGGATAACTTAATAAGAGCAAAAAAGGGAAAGATCCTATTAGAACCTCGCAATTCACAAGTACAAATTCTTCATTAGTGTGAATCCAAATATTTTAGAATATCAAAATGCTAGTATCAGAGTGCATGGAGGTAGATATTGGTAATAATATGACTTTGGCTAAGACGCAAGCTGAACAAATAGAGGAAGAGAGGGAGATCAATGGTGGAACTATCAGCCTTCAACATACCTTATAATTTTGGTGAATTATTTTTAAAAAATATTTTTTATTTTGACCTCCACAATAATAAATGAAATTTATTTTTCGGATTCTTAAAGGAGCAAGAAATCTTTGTTTTGTAGAAACATAAGGAATTACTTACGATAGAATGAACATAACATTATGGCAATTGTTGAGCTATGTATTAGAGGCTTGAAAGCATGTAAGACAATAAAGAAAAGGATTTAAGTACTTTTTCTTATTTAATCCTTTTGGCTTCTCAGAAGGAATTTGGATTATATGGAGAGATAGGAACTTACAATTGAAAGAAATCTACACTTCTAACCAACATATTTCTGTAGAAGTTCTAGCTCCTTATAAAATCACCTAACTACTCAATGTGATATATGTTAGTCCTTTAACAAACTTGAGGAAGAAATTGTAGAACTTCTTTATATTAGAAATTGGATGTAAACTCAATCTATGGCTAATTATTGGTGACTTTAGTGAAGTATTGCACTATCATGAGAAGAAAGGAGGATCTTCATAAATAAGGGGCAATAGAAAATTAGAAAAATTGATCAAGAACTGAAACTTAATATAGTTGGATTCATGACAATCCTTTCACCTTATACAATGGTAGAGAAGAAGATTTCGAGTTTATGAATGTCTGAATTGTCCATTCAGAAATTCCTTATGGAAATTTCTATTCCTAAAGGTTAAAATACTTTATTTGGTAACTACGTACACAAATCATTGCCCTATTCTATTATATTTTGAAGAAAAACTTCTATGTCTGTGCATCAAAAAATTTAAATTTGAAACAGATTGACAGACCCTTCTAAGTTGTAAGGAAATTTTGGAAGACATCTGGTATGATTGTTCTATAGCCTCATTTACGTAAGTTAAAAGATAGGATCATAATTAATGAGCTGAAGAAAAGAAGTTTTTGGATCTTTTTCTATGTAGAAAAAAGGTTTATAAAAATATTAAAAGGCAGACAAAATGCTTTAAGTAGGGAACTAAATAATTACCTTATTAAATTAGAAAAATTACTAAAGAAGGTATATAATCTATTCCTACATTATGAAGAATTGTACTAGTTTTAAAGGTCTAAAAGAGAATGGAATGAGTCAAGTGAGACGAATACAAAGCTTTTTCACCTCTCTACTATTATTTGTAGAAGATATAACTTAATTAAATCACTTCAAAAGAATGGGACAAATCTGGAAGGTGATCTACTTAAGCAAGAAACTAAAAAGCACTTCAAACAAATTTACAAAGTGAAGCAAGTTAATGAGAAATCTACTCATTACTAAAATTTACTTAGCTTCCTCATAAAATAACATCAAAATTATCTAGCCCAATTATAGGCGAAGAAATATTTAGTGTGGTGAAGAAATGTTTATAAACAACCTCCTCAATAAAATAAGAGTTCCTCAATTTAACTAAAGCTCTCATCACTCCGTTGATTTTGATATTGAATTTTTCTATATTTGAGAAGGAGAAGAATTAGAGTAGTTTGCACCTTTTATAAGGCTTCTACATGGGATTTCATTTTCACCTGATCTATTTATGCTTTGTATGGAGAAATTACATTTTAATTTGCAATTGAGGTAGCCAAGAGGAAATGAAAACTTGTTACAATTTTCGAGGAAAGGTTGCTAATCTCACATTTCTTCTTCACAGATGATCTTATTCTTTTTGGTGAGGCCTTTACATAGCTAGTGAGTTATGTTATGAATTATTTTCAAAAATACTTTATTTAGCCTCAGGACTCAAAATGAATTTTGATAAATAAAAAGTTTAGTTTTCACCAAATAGTATAAGACAAACTAAAATTCCATTAAGCTTCAAGTTAGATATCAAGGATACAAGAGATCTTGGTCATTATCTAGGAGTATTGTTGCTACATAGTAGAATAACCACAAATGATTATGGAGGCTTACTTGACAAAGTTAAAAACCATCTTTCTAACTAGAAAGAAAATAACTCATCTATGGTTGGGAGAGAGACCCTCGTTAAATCCACCTTATCCACTATTCCTTTAATTTATGATAACCTTGATCAATGTGTTATTTTTTATAGGGAGATACCAAGGTAAATAAAAATTACATCAGGTTCCTTGGAGATTGATATGTAACCAAAAAAGGAAGGAGGGTTAGGACTCAAAAGAAAAACACTATTAATCTAGCTTTCTTCTTTAAATTAGTTTATAATATTTTAAAACAAGACAATAGCATGTGTAAACATATATTGCTTTGTAAATATGTTGGCAGAGGCAATTTTTTAATTATACTAGGAAAAAATTCTATTCTCTAAGAAAAGAATATTTGAAACTAAAGATATTTCTCTAAGAGGGCTTAAAAAGATAGTGGGAGATGGTACCATGGTAAGATATTTGGCAGAATGATTGGCTATCTCTAGAACTTCTAATAGATTCTACTTTACAAGAAATTAGCTAGGAAGCAAAGACGTTGACGATGGCTAAATTATTGAACATGGATGAACAATTAGAGATGTCAAAAAGGGCTCAGCCTCACCCAATTTTAGCCCAAGTTGACTAGAATGACATTGTTTTGGAAGTTTTTTCTTAAAAAATGGCATGCCAGCTGGGCCGGGTCGGGCCATTGACATCTATAAACAATTACTAAATAATAAATTTGCATACCTACTTATGCATCACCTTATAACAAAAATCACAAGGCTCAAATCTATGCTTGATAGGGATAAATTAAACACTAGAAGAAAAGTAAGAATTAGCGATAGAAAAGTACTTAGTGAAAAGAAACCGTTGCAAAATACCAACAAAAAATCATATTGACGGGAAAATTTTTTTTCGACGGTAGTAATATCCGTTGCTAAATATGGAGGGAAATCATCTCGGCAAAATTAGCGACAAAATTTAGCGACGATGTAAAATGGTTATCGGTAAAGAAGGCAGGAATTGTTAGTGGAATGAAAAAGTTTTGAGTTTACCGACGAAAAATTTTTGTTGGTAAATTTTCAAGGTAAACGTCGTCGTCATCGTCGTCGTCGTCGTCATTGTCTACTTCGACTTCGAATTTTTAAAGTAAAAGAAAATGACGTCATTTGGTTTAACACTAAATGACGTTGTTTTCTTTTACATTAACCTCACCCGAAAGCTTTCCTCTCCCCCTGCATCTTCTTCTTCCTGCTGCATCTCCTCTCGTCCAATTTTCTTCTCTCTGGCGTTGTCTCCTCTTCTGCTCGTTGACGTTGTCTTCTCCGGCCATTTTCATCGTGTCCTTTGGTGGATGTATTTTTGCAACCACTGTCATGTGTTTTGTCGTATATTGGATGAAAGTTAATTTGGTTATTTGACTACTTTCGTTTATTTGTGTATTTTGTAATTGGAAAATAACTTTCAGGTATAAATGTTAGTGATAGAAGGGATAAGATGTGATTTTGGTTGTGATGTTGGGATGAATTTCTGATGCATGTAAGGTATTTGATGAAAAGTTCGTTCTTTGAAGCAATGATTTCAGTTCTTTATTTCTAGTTCTTTTTAAGTATATATAATACAGAAAACTGCAATAATATTCCCATATACAAACACTCCACCAACAACTCTTATCAAGTTCTTTGATGCTCCATATTAAGTTTCAATGATTTCCTCATGATCATTTTTGCACCATTCTTGTCATCACTTGCCATATTCAATCTTATCTTAGAAGGAAAATTGATTATATATAATGTTGAAGGTTGTGTCTTAAGTCTCTAGTCTATAAATGATTCCTTTAATATCTCTCCATTAGTCTTCCTACAAGTTTATAATGAAGGAATTAATCCTATAAGCATTAGTAATTCTCAGATGATGGCTTTAGCAGCCTTACTTATCATTAATTGTTCTCTGATCCACTGTACTAATTTTTTTAACACCTATCTGGATTCTTTATCTGATCCTTCAAAACGCCTGCCATTCCTTACATTCCATGTTTTGTGTACATAAGAGCCAAATGCAAATGTAGATATGGTATTGTCCTCTTTAAATACATTCCTTAAGGAGCATAACCAATTTATAAATTCAAAATAGTTTAGTTGGTGGTTGTTAAGTAGGCACTATTTGTTAGATCCCGATTCCGAAACCCAACTCTTGCTCTGATACCATAACTGTTGGATCCTATTTTCGAAACCCAACTCTTGTCCTGATATCACAACTGTTGGACCCCGATTTCAGAGCCTAATATTCAAAGTCATAAACTGTGAGCGTATTTGTTAGACCCCTAACTTTTCTTAAATGATTAGAACTATTAAATGAGAAATTTTGGTGATTAGTCATGAGTAAAGAACAAATCAATGAAAAAATTTTGCACCAAGAAATGATAGACAAGAGTAAAGCAGGGAATGAGAAATGTGGAGAAATTCATGATTTGCTATGGTGTTTTTGGTGGATAAGAGATTTTGAAATGGGAAGAATTAAGGTGAAAGTTAGAAGTGAAATGACAGCAAAAATGAAGTTGAATATGTGTAGTAAGTTGATGAAGGATATGTATATATGTATATGTTCTGTTATTAGTGCTCATGATTAATCATAGACTATAATTTCTTTATGGATGATATTGATTTGAATTGAAGTTGAGAATGAGGAGTAAATGAAGTAGTAAAGGTGATCTTGGTATGAGTTGTGTTAAGGAAACATTTTGAAACAAATTAGTAGTTGATCTTGAAAACGTTCACTGAGTATGCTTCAGTCTTTTAGCCATAACTTTTTCTCTAGTTATCCAAACAAGATGATTCTTGATTTGGATTAAACTAGAAACATATGGCATCAAATTTAAATTCTATCTATAAGAGTCTCAAAATTTTGTAATGAAGTTAAGAATTGGGTGCAGTACATTGGTGGATGAATGTAAAATTTGTGTTCTGACTTCAAGGGAAATCCTGGATTGATCTAGATAAATTTAGACAAAATTGTCATTTATAAAGTTGTAGGACTTTCTTTTATCTTTCCAACGGTATATAGTATGTAATTTTTAGACCTCTATACTGAAAGTTATGGTCCCTATAAGCGAAGATGAATCTTCTATCTTTTCGCTTCTTCTATGTTTTGCTTCTTTTGTGATGACGTGTCGTATGTGATGACGTGTCTTCTATGTTTTGCTTCTTCTGTGATGACTGTCATCTATGTTTTACATCTTCCATGATGACGTGTCATCTATGTTTTGCTTCTTCTGTGATGACGTGTCATCTATATTTTTCTTCTTCTGTGATGACGTGCCATCTGTGTTTTGCTTCTTCTACTTTGTGCTTCTTCTGTGTTTTGCTTCTTTTGCTTTTTGCTTCTTCTGTTTTTTTCACTTGGCTATCTTCTACTCCATTTTTGACCCTTCAGAAGATAGAATCAATCTTTGTGGTCATCATGAACTTTGTTGATCTTGAAGTCTTCTTTCAAACCATATATATAACACCTAAATCGAATATCTGTAGAAAAAGTTATAGCAATTTTCCCCATTCATCAATCTTTTTCCATTAGTCCGCTTTTTTCCTTTGGCTTCGTCTGTATCTATCTTCTGTTCCACTTTTGACCCTTCAGAAGATAGAATAAGTCTTTTAGATCTTCATAAAAGTTGTAGATCTTGAAGTCATATTTCAAACCATATAAAGAAAACCTAAATCCAATATCTTTAGGAAAAGTTATAGCAATTTTCCCCATTTGTCTGTCTTTTTCCATTAGTCTGCTTTTTCCTTTAGCTTCGTCTGTATCTATCATCTATTCCATTTTTAACCCTTCAGAGGATAGATTCAGTCTTTGAGTTCTTCATGAAAGTTGTAGAAGATCTTGAAGTCTTCTTTCAAACCATATAAAGAACACCTAAATCCAATATCTGTAGGAAAATTTATTGCAATTTTCCCTATTCGTCTGCTTTTTCCCATTCTTCTGTTTTTCCTTTAACTTCGTTTGATCTGATCTTCTAGTTCATTTTGACCATTCGGATGATAAAATCTGACCTAAAGGTCTTATTATATCTCAAATTCCTCTTTGAAATCGTCCTAGGATGATCTTAATCCAACATCTCTAGTGAAACTTATGCCAGTTGTCCCGAGATAAGTTCAATATGATTGAGGACAAAACCCTGTTTGATTCTTTTGGCCCTAACTTCTTCTCTAGACGCCTGATCGCGGCTCGTCGTTCGATCCTAAAATCAATCCTTGGAAGCCGGTCAAAAATAATTTATTTCAAAGGATTGTAGTATAGGATGCAACCTCGGGTCGTCTCACTTAATCGGAACCTAATGAAATGGACCT
>JANITX010000009.1:55746919-55759779 GCA_027564395.1 Erythroxylum ulei | reverse complement strand
TGAAATATGGGAATCTTTTGTAAATGAGATTGATCAAATACGAATATTTCTGTTTTGTAATAACTTTCCTAATTGGAAATGTTTGTACGTGTTTTGTATATGAAATGGGCCCAAACAGCCTAAAATGGAATGGTTTGTAATTGATTATGAAGTGTACTAATATTTCGTTTCTAAGTGCTTTGTTTCAGTAATGGGCCCAAGTAGAGAGTGAAATTTTAATGAATTGTGTACTAGTTATTTCGTGTAACTGAAAATAGCTATGAATGAAATTGGACTCTAATTGGCTATTGAAACTCTATTCATTGCATTGTGTTAAAAAAAATTATACCGACTTGTGAATTATTGAGTGCCCTAGCATGCCACCTTCGCGGGCACGGACTCGGATATTACTATCGATGTCGGGTTCGGGTCTTGTGGGAGTGGGTGCTACAACAAGCACATTAAAGATAACCATTTTAAGGAATGCGATTTTGTCTTGTTATATAACTCTCGATTAAAAATTTTTCCAGGCAATCTATGTTAAAAATAGAGTGAGCCGTTCAAAGTCACCACTATTTGCGGGAATGGAGCCTTATAACTTGACAATGCATGCGATGAGAAGTTCATGGTGAGCGAGCAAAGATGTAAGCTTTATCTTCGAGGTCTTGTCCATAGACTTAAGGAGGTAATGGCTTTTCAATTTAACCCTTCAATGACAAGTTTCAGTCATGATAAAAAACCTTAAAATTATTATAAGTGTGTTTATGTTTAAATAAAAGTCTGTTTGAATGATTATTTGTTTAAAAGGTTTTTTTAGGAAATAAACACTGGTGCGTTCGTAAAAAAAGTTGAGTTTTTTGAATAGTCACTGGCTTCCAACTTCAGGTGTGATCACAAGTCAGTAGAGTGTGATCGCGATAGAGGAACTACTTATCAGGTGCACTTTTGAGTGCGATCGCGAGCTGTCTGATGTGATCGCCCCACATTAGGTAACATTCGAAATTTTTTCTAGATTTCTTAACAAAATTTATGAGCCTTTACTTCCTCTGCTATTTTCCTTAGCTGTTTAAACATCATCTTCCGGAGTTCTTGCGATATTCATATCTCAAAAAACCTAGCCTCTAAAAATTTCTTGTGTGAGAAAGAAGGAAGAAGAGAAGTAAGTTGCAATCGTGACAGAGGAACCAACCTTTCAAAAACCCTTCATACAAATCACCCATTGGAAGGAATGTCAAGGAGGAAGATGTTAGCCACCATGTCTAATGGGAATGGTAAAGCCGTTCGACAATTGATGCAGGATTTATCGGCTCAATATTCTTCCCCATTCCCAATTTTCTCGAATGAGGAAGGCAAGAAGTACCAAAAGTTGAAAGCGAAAAGAATCATTGTACCAAGGTACTTTGATTGGGAGATGGTGACATAACTTGATCTCAAGGATAATCTTTTAGCTATGGTTGAGCGATTGGGATGGCAGCAGTTAATAATGGGAGATTGGGAAGTCTATGAGGAACTAGTACATGAATGTTACGCCACATTGATGGCAGAAGGGGATAAATGTACAAAACTAAGGTTTAGGTTATGCGAACAAGAGTGGGAAATGGATTCCAAGATGTTAGAGCAGTTACTTGGGTTGCCACAACAGGGTTCGATTAAACCAGCTAACAAATTTAGCTCAGGGGATATTTGGCGAACAATTACGCAAGGTACATCAGCCTATTCTGTTCATAACCCCCCAAATTTGCTCATTTAAGATGCTTCGTTGATTCTTCTGCACAAATATATGGTAATATCAATGTTCGGCATGGTGGAGAGTAATAAAGTTTTGAGCTAAGAACTATATGCCTTGTGGTGTGCTTCTAACAACACGCCTTATTATACCTCCAGTCAATTGTTGAAGGGATTTGTGAAGATGGCACGACCATCCAGCACTAAATTAGGATTGGGGTATGTCTTGATTGCATTAGCTAAATCAGTGGGCTTTGACCTAATAATGCTGAAGTGCATTCCGACAGAAACTTTTGACCAAAGATACTTGCATGTTTATAGCCTGATGAGCTTTATAGGACGCAGTTTACGGCCTTATCATAAGAGAGCAGTCATTAAACATGGAGGAACAAAGGAGTCATTCTCTAGCAAAGAAGAGGAAGAAATCAACGAATCATGACGAGAAGAAACACAATCTGCCATTCCTGCTGCAGATACTGCTACAGTTCTAGAGATGCTCAAATGCTGGGAGGATGCTACTACAACAAATAGCCACAGGTTAGCAACAATTGAAACAACAATGACAGTTATTCAAAAGCAACAATGGTACCAAGCAAAGAAATTCAAGAAATTTATTGTTGCATCTAATGTGGAGGTACCATCACCTACACCTTCACCACCAGGTTCTCTTGTTCCTTGAAAGCCCTACATAATTTTATTTGATGTACTTATACAATGGTTGTTGCAATTTTTTTTTTCTGTTTTAATGTTCGTGTTGTGTTATGTGTTATGACTCAAGTAGTAATATGCCAGGACTCCTTAACTTAACTTGACAAGATTTTTAACATCCTACATACTTTTTAATTATTAAAAATGAGTGAACGCGACTAATGAACATTTTAGGATAGTGCGCATAACAAAACAGCTTGGGAATGTGATGTGAAATTTTTAAACTAGAGGATAAGAAAAACATTGTATGAATGATAAGGAGGAAATAAAAAAAAGTTCAATTCTAAATTTTTGCTCCGCTGTGCTGAGGGTGCCCGAAACTAGCCTTGGACACATAAGCAGTGCTTGTAGTCACTATACCTCCAAATTTTTACTTCGCTATGCAGAGGATGCCTGAAACTGGCCTGGCCTTGGACACATGAACAGTGATAGTAGCCACTTAATGATGAAAGTACAATAGGTTTTGTGTATTTAAGTATGCTCCTCATTTACATTCAATTAAAAAGATTTTCATCTCAAGCAAGCTTCGTAAATTGTGTTAGAAATAAGGTTTCTTCTTCTTCGTTGCACAGTTTTCATAGCAAGTTCTCCCTAATACACATATAAAGTTCCTGGTGCTAATTATTGATCTTGTGTCCGTTCTATTCGCAAATGGATTTATGAGAGCTTCATCTACGTTCTTGGTAATTAGGGGGTTGGTACGATTTTAACAACCATGTCTAGTTAGGAAAAGATTATCTGGTATCATGCTACTTGGGTAATTGTTTTTGTTTAAATTTTATTTTGTCGTATTGTGTGCTTGAGGACAAGCACAAGTATAGTGGTGATTATTGATGTGAGATTCTTTATTTGACGAGTGTTAATGTTTTTAGACATGTTTTTGGTATTTTTAGTTCAGTTTTGTTTTGTTTTTTTGGACAAATTGATGTTTTGTTAAGTGTGAAGGAACAGGGTAGCAATATGAGAAATGTTGGTGAAAGAAACAAGGAAAGAGTGTATGTCGCGATCCCAATTCAGTAAGGTGTGCTCGCGACCAATTTGCGATCGCGAGACATTAAGGTGTGCTTGCAATTCAAATGTCCGCTCACAACAGTAAACGACGCGATCGCGATAGAGGCTAGTATATAAGGAAGAATAAGGTACGATTGCAAGAGTGTCTAGTGCGATCACACTAGGAATTTTGCAAGAGTGTTTACGTCAAGCTGTTGAAGATACATGTGTGACTAAAGCTGTACTACTGAAGATTATCATGGCAGAGGAACAAAGAACATTGATGGATGTGGATAGGCCTGGATTTCGGCCAGATCAGCAAAGTGTGATAAGACCTGCTGTGACAGCGAACAACTTCGAGATCAAATCAACTTTGTTGCAAATGTTACAAGTGACAGTACAATTTTATGGGTTGGCAAATGAAGATTCAAATACCCATATCACAAATTTCCTGGAAATTTGTGACACTTTCAAGTAAAATGGAGTAACAAATGGCGCAGTTCAGTTACGGTTGTTTCCAATTACCCTGAAGGATAAAGCTAAGGTGTGGTTCAACTCTCTTCCATCAGGGTCCATTAATACATGGACCGGGTTAGCTCAAGCATTTCTGTCCAAGTATTTTCCTTTAGCCAAAACAGTGAAGATCATTAAGGAAATCACAAACTTCCAACAGCAAGACGGTGAATCATTGTATGAGGCTTAGGAAAGGTTTAAAGAGTTACATCGAAGTTGTCCTCATCACAATTTACATCGGGAATTACTGTTGCAAAGTTTTTACAATGGAGTTAACACCACCACGCGTAGTACAATTGATACAGCTGCTGAGGGATCTTTAAAAAAGAAGAAAATTGATGCGGCATATGATCTATTAGCAGAAATGGCAGCCACTAATGCATTAAGAGCATTAGACAGATATCGATCAATTATTACAGAACAGAAGGGGGTTTTGTCTCTTGATTTAGTGACTAATTTTGTTGGGCTTCAGTCATAAAACCTTAGCATATTTCCCTATAGGGTTATCTCAATAAACCCTCATTAGCCATTCCCACAAGGATGGCATGTCAATACCAGGCAATCATTAAAATCACAATTTGACTTCTTCAAAAAAAGCTATGTCTCTAGTTTATTTTGAAACAAGAACCATCTCATTCGGAGCTCTATAGCTCAAGATATGCTTAAAAATACAAGGTATGTTCATACCTCGGTTATGCTCTTCCAATCGATCCCTCAATTTCTTTCCATCATTCTTTTTCAAATCAACACCAAAAGCTACCAATTTTTATAGGGAGATAGAAAAATATGTTTGGAATCTATCACTTCAAAAATCACTTTATTTAGAGGCATGATGATGAAGTTATGGCCAACAGAATCAAGTATGTTTATGTTGTCATTCATATTGTACCTATCTTGGGACAATTGCCATAACTTCCTCTAGAGATGTCGGATTGAGGTAATTCTTAGACGGTTTGAAAGAGCACTTCTAGATCTACAATTTCATGAAGACTCTGAATAGAAAATCTGCCATTTAGAGGGTCAAAATTGCAAATTTTTGAAAGTGTATAGTGTATTTCCGTTAGAGCCATTCTAGACCCAAGAAGGTCTGTTTAACGGACTTAATTGTTAAGTCAAACTGACTTCACGTCTAATAATTTTGGTGACAATCAAATAATAATAATATTAGAAATAAGTGAACTATTTTGACTAGTGTGTTAAGCATGCAGCAAAAACACAGAGGAAGTCAAAACACAGAAGAAGCGGAAAACATCGAAGAAGTGCAAAACACAAAAGGAGAGCAGAAAACACAGAAGAAGGGGAAAACACAAAAGAAGCGCGGAAAACTCAGAAGAAGCACAAAACATAAAAGAAGTGTGGAAAACACAAAAGAAGCGCAAAACACAGAAGAAGTGCGGAAAACATAGAAGAAGCGGAAAACACAGAAGGAGCGCAGAAACACAGAAAAAGTAGAAAAGACAGAAGAAGAGTAAAAACACAAATGATACAAAGACGAAGATACGATAGTATGTCAGGCGGCTAGTCAGTTAGAGTTAGTTATAAAACTCAACTGAATAACGGTTTCTATAAGAAACAAGAAGTAGTTATCAAGAAGCAGTTGGAGACAAAGGCTATAAATACAAGTCGTAGTTAAAGACTGATCCAGTTTAAATTTCAACATTTAGATTTCAAGTTAAAAATTCTGTACTTATTGTGCGATATCAGAGAGCAAACTTTACTGTAAGAAAAAACTCAATATCTTTCCAATGAGAGAAAGGAAAAGCTGAGAGCCTGAAGAGGCTAAGAGAGCGAAAATAACACTTTGTGTAAGAGACCTAAAGAGGCTCTGTAAGGGAAAGAATACTTGTACATTTGAAGAAGAATAGTGAAATCTCAGACAAAATCTGAGAAACTGGACGTAGCCTAAGGTTTGGGGTGAACTAGTATAAAAATCACCGTGTCTATCTTCTAGCTCTTTACTTTAATTTCTATTGTTCTAATACAAGTGCATAGAAGTTAATTGCGATTTATCCAAGAAGCTATTCTCGTATAACATTTTTGATATTGACTTAGTAGCTTTGAAAAAGTTAGTTTTCAAAGAAATGTCAAAGGAGTTTGTATTCGCGAAAAGTATACAAAATTCAATCCCCCCTTCTTGTGCATTTTGTATATTGTATGTAAAGTCTATACTAACAAGGTAACTGTAACAGTAAGTTATAGACGGTAATTTCTTTCAAGAGAAAATTTTAGAGGGAAATCTTCTCAAAGCTTTGAAAATATCACCTACTCTAGAATACTCTTGAAATACTCTAAAATTGACTTTTATAGAACTCTTAACAAAGCATTTCAATACTCTGTTCTTGATATAAAGTTCTCTTTGCTCACACTCTCAACTTCAGATACTAACATCATTATCTTGAGAAAAATACATTTGTGCATTTAGTCTTTGTTAACTACAGATTACAAATGGAGCAATCGATGATTTACAGAAGACATGTTGATTTTGATTCCCTGAAGAAGAACCAGATGGACATCGAACTAGAGATTGAAGCAGTGGGTTGGAAAAATTTCTTTCAAGTCTGTGAAATAGTTTCTATGAATGAAGTATATGAGTTTTGGAAGAATAAGAAAGTAGTAGACGATACTCTAGTATCAGTGGTGGATAAATTGTCAGTCATTGTGACACTGGAGTCAATCGAAAAAGCTAGTGAATGTCCATGTGTTGGAGCAAAGGTGGCTCATAAAACAAGATGGATGACTCAAGCCAGTGTAGAAAAATCACATATCAATCGACAACTCTATGGATGTAGTGACCCAAAGGAAAAGAAGGCCTTAACTCTTGTTCCAAAGCCTAGGGTTCTACATGCGCTACTCTTTCATTGTGTTCTACCAAGAATAGGATCAAAGAAAGTTGTGACGATGATAGATGAACAATGCCTATTCCATCTACTCAACTATTAGCCCATAGATCTTCCACACCTAATTCTCAGTTACATGATGAAGTCGAAGAGAGACTCCAATGCCCTACCGTATGGTATGCTGCTGACAAGAATCTTCAGAGATTCTGGATTTTTTCTTGAGAGAGGAAACAGAATGAAAAGGAACATAAAGAGCGTCATTAACACAACAACCATCAGTAGAATGGGCTTAAAGAATCCCACCAAAGGATTTTGTTAACCTAGTTGTCCTTAAAGAACAAGAGGTAAATCAAATTGGTTGAGGATACAATGACAAGGAAGAAGATAGATTGTTAAAGAAAAAGTTTCAAAAACAAAGGATTTGGATATAAGAAGAAGGAGAGGATAGCGCGCAGCGAGGATTTAAAGTTGTAGCAAAGGAGTCGGTAATTATCTTTATCTTGGTCATGTTTTTATTATCCTTATACCATATCATGTATGAATTGGCATGTTGATTTGGATATGTTGCTTCTGCTGCAAAATTATTTCTTAAAAGTTTTGAAATCTACTGTTTCTCCAAACAAAGCATGTTTTCTTTTTCCGATCCAACATATGGTTCCTAACCAATAAACGTTAAGTCATAAGCTGGGCCTATCTGTTTGCTATGTGATACATATTTACTTCATAGGTTATCTATACCATCTTGGTATGGATCAAACCCCATTTGTGATACATGTTTTTCCTACTCACTAAGTACCTAATGTACTTACCCCCCCCCCCCCCCTCCGCTTTCTAACCATGCAAGTTAATGTAGTGAGTTTGAAGCTCTGAGTGGATCATGCGGTCTTTTGACATTTTCGGGGTATTACCGCACGTGGGTAGTTTCCTATTTTGTACTTAAGTTACATAGTGGCTCATGGATTGTTTTACTGTTTTTATTTCTTTGGTCATATTGATATGCTTTATAATTTTTTAAATTTAACTTTTGACTGTTTTGTTGTTGTAAAAGACTTTATGTATAAACTTTTGATACTGTTATTGAGATTACCCTGAGTTGATATTGTCTTAAGTGGACTATAAAGTCCTGAAGTTGTGGTTAGATGTGAATATAGAAGTATGTTTAAAAATGTTTGCAACTTTTTAGGATTTTTAAAACACAGTCGTTGTGCTGCCCAAATTTTTCAAAAAAGAAAAGAATAGATATTCAAATAGCCTTGCATAGTCGGATTAAGGATACCGTGAGTGTCCTTAGCCCGGTTATACGGCAGTTGTCATGGGCCCTATGTGGGACTAGGTCGTGACATATTCTATTCTTATAGTTAATCATAACTCTTATCAAATTTATCCGACAATCATTTGAAGTCTAAGTTTGACCCCTCAATGTCATAGAAAATTTTATTTCTGTCAACTTGGCTTGTACACTTTAAATCTCGTCATTCATCTTTATATTATTACTTAATCAATCCATGACAATGTATTCACATCTATATCACATTTGGGGTATATTACCATAGTACAATATTGATATCATAGTCCATAATACGTCTACCAATACAAATACATTACATCATTATTTGTCATATATAACCATATACTATTTTCCATTTCTAAATATCCGCAAACTTTCATTTTCTCATAGCCAGACAGATCATCATTCTTCCCAATACATCCATCAATTCAAAAACTTAACAAATGCTAATGTATGTGACCCATATAAATGTAACTTAGACTAGGGATCAGTTGCTACTACCCGTTATGACATATCTGAGATGCATATAACTTAACACATATGTCGAAAAATGCCTATGTAAGATACTAAATCTGGGCTCTGATACCAAAATGTAGCACCCCACTCTCGCAAGACACATATTCGACATCCAAGATGATATCCGAGTACATACCCCACAAGGGTGGCATGTTAGAACAATGTTTCAGTCAAAATTTATTACAAAACTTTTATTTCTTTAAAACAATGTGCACGTATGCAGAAATAATTAATCAAATCGGGCCCACTTCATTTAAAAACATTTCCATTCACAAGTTTCAATTATTACAAACATTAGTATTCAACAGCCACTTGGGCCAATTTCAGATACAAAACACTCGCAATCATAATGTCATTTCATTACCAAATCGTTCATATACACTTTGAAAATTATAGTGGAACACAATTCGAAAACAAAATCACTGAAGACATATGCAGGTGCAAACTGATCCCCACCCCTAACTCATGCATATTTGTAGTGGCCAAACTCCAATTGGTCTAATTGGATAACTCCTCTGAACCTGAAAAGCCACATTCCAATTTTTTATGAGATTTGCGAACTCAATGAGTGAACCATCATTGATGATTTCACCCAGGTCAAATACACAAAATCACATATTTCACATATGTTCATTCAGATCATGAATAATCCAAATACTCACTTTATTATGGCACATCACATAATCGTTACGAATCATAACAGATATATACAAATATAGATGCATATGAGACTCCAGATTCGTTATTAATGTTGTGACCGAGTGCTTATCACATACATATACAGATAATGGCCCATTGGGCTCAGTCAGAACAAAATCACAAGGCATAGCTATACGTGCAGAATCAGAAATCACGAAGCAAAGCTCTACTTGTGAGTGCTTTCATATTGGCCACTTCAGTCACAATGCTTTTATCTGAGCATGTATTTTATGAAATGCATCAAACTCAAAATATGCCGCATATAAGTCATATATGATGCACAGTCAGAATCTCATAGTCATCGGACCTAAATTCGACATTCAACTTTCCTTAAGAATTCATATAGCATGATACACAATTAGAATCTCATAGTCTTCGAACCTAAGTCCAGCATTCAACTTTCGTTGAGAATTCATATAGCATTCAGAATTTCAAAGCAATCAGAGCACTTCTAATACATTCCCAAATATTAAACTCCTTGGACTATAAGTCTAGAAATTTAAAAACAATCTCAAACCGATAATAATTGGAAGTTTAAACAAATTCAATCAATCCTAGAAAAATCATCTAGGTTAACTCATAGTACGCTCCAATATGCTATTGCTTGGATGGTCTAGCAATGTCTGACTGGCGTCCAATGTGCTCCACTATATCATACAAAACACATTTTCATATACCACACTTGTGCACAAATGTATAAGTATTCCTTTATGCACATCTATGTATACAAATTATGCACAATTCATGTTCAATGGCAATCCCAGGAATCATATTGTGATCCTTATCACTATATCATTCGTATATCAAAACTCTCATAATTATCATTTGTGCTTAGGGTTTGGACCATAATAAAACAATATGCAACTAATTTCATAACCTAATTGACCACGTTAGATTTTTCTAACATACTTATGGATCAACTTTGCATAATTAATCTGATAAGTTAAAAGACAAAATTAGGCAACACTTCCTTCTAGAAAGTTGTTCTCCAATGTCTTAATTTTCTAATGACATTAAGATCATACCTTTTGATACTATAATTATACTTTGTATTTAACTTTAAGTCAGATTCTGAACTTCTTAGAGATAGAATTACAATTCGATCTCTTTACACAATTTGTAGCCATATGGCTCTAGTTCAATTTAAATCAAGAATCATTCCATTTGAATAACTACTAATCAAAATATAGTCAAAATACCTAAGTATGTTCAGTGAAATCATCTCAGTTATCATATTCTAGTACTCCTCATATTTTCATCTTAAATTCAACAATCAACCTACTTCAGATGATTAATTTTTGGTGGAGATAAAGAACAATGTGTTATGAATCTATTGGTTCAAGAATCAAGTCATTTGGGCATCGGGTGAAGAAGTTATAACAAAAATATCAAAGGATGTTTAGGAATCAACTCTCTTTGGTAAAACGTTAAAGGCCACGATCATGCAGACCTGCACCTGATGTCGCAGTCGTACTACATTTCCATATTTTCACACTTCTAAATGATCTATACTACATTTCTAACTCCAATTCAAACTCTAAACAAATTACATTCAAATTTACACTTCAAAATCACAAATCTGAAACTTCACATAAACTTTCTCACTCTACTGTAAATTTCCAAAAGTTAATTCTCACATCAGTTATCTCAAATGACACTCAAACCAATTCTTCTAACTCCATTTTAGCTCATCAACACACAATAATTCAAAAATTCAAGGTTCACACTTAAACATCCAAAATCTAATCCTCGTACATGCAATTTCTATTTTCTGCATTTTGTTTCTCTTTCTTACTTTCATCAGATGTATATTTTCCACCTTTCTACTCTTTCATTTCATCAAAAGCTTATCATTTAGCAACTATACACCACGAATTCACCAAATCTTCATTTCATATCATTAAAAGTCATCTTTATAAACACTTCACATATACATGCATGAATAATACAACAACCATATAAACAGAACAGAGTGTATAAATTCATTGATTTTCATAAACTTCTGTATCATTTCCATTTTATCAGTCCAATTCAAACATCATCAATATACCATTTACAAAACCATAAAGCTTAAAACTCAACTTACTTGATTCAGCTCAATTTCTAGTAATAGAGTTTTTGGTGGTTGAAAACCAACGTGAATAAACAGAATAAACACCATCTAAAGATTGAAATTCTTACTTTAATGTAAGAATCAATAACCAATTACACAACCTAATCAACAAGTTGTTTCGGTGCTAAAGAAAAAGAAGAGAGTTTTGGTATTTTCGGTGATGAACAAGACTCCAGCTGCAAAAACTTTCTTTCCTAAACACACTAAGATTGGTCCAAATTTCAATATTTTTCCTAAAATTCACCAAAAATTCTGAAATATCCTAAATAGATCAAAATTTCCAAATAATATTTTAATCATATTAATAACTCAATTATACTCGAAAAATGTCATGAATTGCATGTACAATCATATTAATGTGCAAAAATCATTATTATTGTGTATATACATGCCATATTTTGCATAAGCATGAATTGTACTTTCTAATTTCTCAATAATTTCTCATATTCACTATTCAAGTCTTATCATGGGTAACGAGATGTTACAACAGTTGTCTTTTTCCCAGTCTTTAAACATTCTTATCAAAACCTATACGGAGGTAAAACCACCGTGCTAAACATAAAGCCTAGTAGGGAAATAACTAAGCAAGATATAATTTGACGGCTGTTTCTAACAGTCATCTAACATTCACATATACAGAATCATATCACATCTTAAGCAATCTTTAATTGTTCATATTAAAGCACAATCCAAACAATTTGTATCAAAACAGAATATAACATATTAATAGATATATTGGCTTCAAAGAAAAATTAAGAAGTATCAAAACAGAATACTATAATATCATAACAAAACTTTAAAGTACCAGAACAGAACTTGATTGTATCAAAACAGTATCTGATTATATTATAACAGAACTTAGTTATTTCATAACAGAGCTTAATTATATTAGAACTGAGCATGTAACAAAATACAAAACAAGTTAGCCCGGTAATCCTTTTTACATAAATGGGTAACAGGACCAGAACAGAAGATACCCATGTTTGGTATCTAAAATAGAAAAGACTTATTAAGTCTCTAAAACAAAAGACACAGAAGTGTCTAAAATCAAAAGACACCAGAGTTTCTTGCACAGAAGACACCGAAGTGTCTAGTCACAGAAGACACCTTAGTGTCTAGTTACAGAGCAGCTACAGACCCTTCTAGGCATACCTATTTACTCACGACTAGGACTTGGAATTTTTAAAACAAAACATTTCATATTTCATAATCTCCTGCAAAAGATGTAGTGCATAACATATGTCTTTAATCCATTTTTCTCGAATTAAATATAATCTTTCATATCCAACAACTTAACATACCTTATCAATATAAACATTTGCCATAAGGTACCAATAAATACATTATGTATTTACATATTGCATATAATTATACAAATTCTCAATTCATAAACAATCATATTCAATTCACTTCATATAAATCCTTTGAAACACATTTGTGTTCATAAGGACACATTCATCCTTGAACACACCATACATTTCAACATTAGACA